>VZZY01001015.1:29248-117909 GCA_013400335.1 Eurystomus gularis | reverse complement strand
GGGAGCGGAAGAGGAGGGGGGGGGGGGGGGGGGGGTGTGGGAAGCGCATTTTGGGGGAGCGATGTGCTGGGAGGAACAATACCAAAAGTTGTCTGAAATGGTAATTTCCGTTTCCCATTTCATCATCCCCGGGTAGGCGTTAGCCCTGCTGTGTGTGCGCAGAGGATGGAGCTGAACCGAGAGCCAGCCTGGCTGCTCTTACTTAGTCCTTTTCCAGTTTAATCTTTAAATTACTCGGTGTTTTTCTCCTCGGAGAAGCCTTTGTGTGCCGGGGAGGGGCTGCTCGACACCTTTGCCCCTTAGCAAAGAGGAAGGGGCGGGGGGGGGGAAAGAAAAAACCCACCCCAAAGAAATCCCAACCCAAAACAGCTGCACTTCTGCAGTCCAGAATTAACCTCCCCCAGCCCGGTAGATTGATGGCGTGTTTAGAAAGGCAAACCACTGCTCTCCCCCCAGCCCTCGCCTCCAGGAGCAGGGATGAGCCGAGCCCTGGGTGCCCTCTGCCCTTTCCCAGAGAGAGCAGCTGTCCTGCGAGGGGGGTGTGCGGGCAGGGAGGGGGGAACCGGCTCTTCATTGAGGCCCAAGGGTCGGTGTGTGCACGGATTGGCTTCTGCTCTGAGCTCCCAGATCTGTTTTGATATCCAGTTGCAGGAAAGGGTTCCTCCCCCCTCCTGGTTTTGTACACAAAGTACTCTCTTACCACTGGGGACATGGCCCTATAGGCAGAGAACACATTCCAGGCAGCTCTTGAAGCAAAATTCCCTCCTGAGAGGGCTTGGCAAATGGGGTATAGACTTGTCGGTTCTTTTTATTTTTTTTTTTTTCCCTGTGTAGGCAAAGATATTTAGCTGGAAACATCTTGTGAATGTAATGCTTTGTGCTTTCCTGAAATGCTGAAATTTATACAAATTCAAGGAACTCGGAGTTGAATGTCTTTTTTCCTTTTTTTCTGGTTTGTTCAAAAAATGGAACGTTTTTATATAATCACTCCAATTACTTCCCTTTTCTTGGGGGGGGGAAAAAAAACCCACTCCATGGAGTCATGGAGAGGGGAAAGGAGATTAACTCTCGCATGTTTTCAAATGGCCTTGATACGTTCTTTTGTGCGTGCTCTACCAGGAACTAAATATTTGACTTGATTAACTTAAAAAGTTGGCATTTCTACAAAATGGACTTACTGGCAGATGAAAAGTGAGCCTCAGAGCCCTTTTAAAGGGGGGTGAGACTTCAGTGGGCTTCTCTGTCTAGGCAGGGACCTCTTGGGCACCTTGTGTTGTTGTGGAACATCACACCAAAGCCACGGGACCTGTTTTCTTTCTGTGGGAAGCGCTCTGGTGGTGGAAGGCCTTGATCTGAGGGTCTGTTGAGGGCTCTGGTTGAGCTGCTCCTTAAGCACAGTTACCCCCATGGCCTTGGTGCATGTCCCCAAAGCAGAGCCTTGTCCGTGCTTCCATGTCCCTCCTGGTGCCTGCTCCTGCTTAGATGTGTCTTGGGTACGTGAAGCTTGGCTTTGTTTCATGCAGAGATGCTCTGGGGCTCTTGGATTCTGGGAGAACTTGTCCTAAAGGAGGTAGTGCAGGAAGGTCTAAAACTTGCCAGGGCACATCTTGTCTGTGCCCTCCGTGGAAAAGGGAGGTCTGGGCTTCTGGAGCTCTCTGGGAACCAGTGTTGGTCGGCGAGCTGGGACTTGCATCATCTCCAGGCTTGTCTGAGTCAGTGCTAAGGGTTTGTTTGCGAAATTCGCAGCAGGCTGAGTTGCCCAAAGAGCCAACAACACCTTGGAGTTTGGAACGTGGAGGAGTCCTTCAGGTTCTGCCCTCCAACTTGATCGGTTCCCAACGATCTTCTGCTGATTCCCGCTCGGAGCGGCGGTTCTAGGAGCCCCGGCCACGTGGGCGTCAGCGGCTTGGAGGGGCTGGAGACTGGGGATGTTGGGTTTAGCCTTCACAATTGGTTTTACCCTTCGGTTCTGCTTCTGCTTTTAAAAATGAACTCCTGTCCGTGTCACCATTTCATCAGAAACGTGTCTCGGAGTGAACAGATACTTTTTAATGTGCTGCTTTTTGGTTTTCTGATGTTGCAATAGCATTTGCTCGGATTTGAACATACAGATTGTCCAGCGTGAATGTTGGTTTTGGATGGGGGAGGAAAACTCAACAACACAAACCCCTTCCAGCAAAGCGCTGGGCTTCGTTTCTTCCTTCGTGTGTGGCAGGCAACCTGTAAAGATTATTTTCTAGTTGTGTTTTAATGGACTAAGTCCCCCCAAAACGCTTTTAGAGAAAGCGAAGCGTGGCACAGCGTCGTGCAGCTGCTCAGTAGAGCAGACAAATGTATTTCTCTAGGGTCAGCGAAGACTAGTCGTGTTAATCAATAGTGTACCAGCAGCGTTCCCTTTGCAGTAAACCAGATGGGCTGCTTACAACTGGTGGTGATTATTTTAACTGTGTAATTGTAACATGGCTGCGCGATGACAGTGTTTCCTGCAGACACTTCAAAGGAAGGCTCCTGACAAGTGTATCTTTACAGCGTTTAATCTGTACTCTTTGTCTTTATGTTGTGGCTTTTGGATATGTTTGAAGTATTCATTTATTTCTTTTTTGACCTCCTGCTTTTCTCTATGTTAAAAGAAGGCTATATTCTAATAATGAGGCGTCTCAAGTACGGGAATAAGCGCAGGATTTTGGTGTGTTGGTTTTGGTTAGTTTTGGTTCCATGCAGTGACCGAGCCAAAAACTGGGAAGAGCTTCAAGTTACTGTGAGGAAAGGGCAGTATTTTTTTTTTTGAAGTAGTGCTTGAACCTTCTGTAAGTGGGCATGTGGCTTTGTTTTGGGGAAAAGACGTTCTGTGGTGGCTTGAGTCCTAACTGGGACAGCCTAATTACTGAGTGAAGAAATGCTGGTGTGAGGGAAGGGAACACACAGGACCGGAGCTGGTTAATCCCAGTTTGTCAGATGACCGAGGGCCAGCTTGGCTCTTCCTCTCCATGCTCACTACCTGTGTTTCAGGCTGGACCATCTTCCTTGTGGGTTGAAATTCTTCCTTGGTATGAAGATTTGCTGGTGGTAGAGGCATAGCAAGTAGCGACAGGTACTGCTGCTTTCCAGTACAGCAAAACAAATAACGCCTGGAACTGTTTACATGGTGGTTGTTGTTCTAATCCGATTTCCTTGGTGAGGCTCCAGTAAAGGTGGCTTGTCTGCTCCCTCCATCGCCAGCGAGGCTTGGCTCTATTCCGGTTGTGAAAGGCAGAGGGGAGAAGCTGGTGTCTCCGTAGCAAAGCTTTTAGTGTTTCGTGATAAACTCGCATATATTTTTACCCCATCTAATTTAAAACAGTCTGCACGACGCTTTGCAGGAATGATTTGTATGCGGCTTTTAAGTCTTTTCTTTTCCCTGCAAGAGAGATGAGCTTGTTCCGAGGGCACGGAGCGCTGGGATCCTCAGCTGAGCGTTACGTAATTTGTATGCCACCGATGCATGGCCATAAAATACTGGCATCAACGTTAAAGGAAAGCTTGTGTAGTCCATGATGTGAAGTCACGAGCATCCCCAACAGTGTGGGTTTGTGCAGCTAGAGCCTTAATATGTGCTTGGGCAAAACGCTGGGTTTGGTGTCCTGCTGTGAAGGGGGCAGGAAGCTGTCGGTGCCGGCGGTCTGGAGGCTGGCGTTGGGTGTATTCGCCTGTACCTGGAATTTTCAGGCTTTCCCCAGTGAGAACTGATGTTTCCTGGTGTGTTCTTCTCGTTGGGTGTTGAAAAATGTTCATTTGTCTGAGCCTGGGTGGTGGTGCTCACTTCATCTGTGGCTGGTCATAGGTGATGCCAATTTGTAATCCTTTACAAGTGTATTAAAAAAAATAAAAAAGCTTACATGCTAATAGCAGTGAGAAATCTGTTCAGCGTGTAGCATGTGTGAAGAACACAGGCGCACACGTTGGGCTGCATAGCCTCCGTCAGCTGAGCTGAGGGCTTTTAAAAATCTGCTCTAATTTTGATGCTGTGTGTGGAATGGCTAATCCCATAAAAGCCTCGCACCTTTTGACAGATGAAACGCTGCTGTTCTTAACTTATTTGTGCAAAATATTTTTAGAGATGGTATTAGCTGCGTGGCTCCGAGGGTAATGCAGTCCTTACACGAGAAAGATCTTGCTTTGATCTGACAGCTTTCAAGATCCATTTCCAATCACTGGGTTCCATTAGCTCTGTTTGTAATGGTGCCCTCAGACTTTTTTTTTTCTGTTTGTGTGGCTCTTTAGGGTGTTAACGTTTCTGCATATATGAGTTCTCTTTAATAAACTGAAGGAGTAATTGGGGTCAGCAAAGGAAATAATCCTGTTAGAAGGTGCAGTTAATTATATTGAGTATTTTGGCTCCAAAACTCTTCCTCTTGATTCTTTCATGTTTTCCCGAAACTGTAGGATGTCAGGAAATTATCGAATTGCCACCAAAACAGGACAGTGGGGCAGAGTGGTGTCTGTACAGTTAATTTTGGGAGGGTCATATGAGTGCAACCACAGGCGAGCGGCCTCTTCCTTCTTCTGCCTTGTCACAGCCTCCAGCGTGATCTCTGTGGCCCTGCACCCATCCGATGCAGGAGCGTGGAGCCCAGCAGCACCCGTGGGCAGGCGATGGGTGCTGGCTGCCCACCTTGCCACACCTCACGTACCAGAAGCCGTCCGGGGTTCTTTCAGGTTTGGTAGTGAAAAGGTGCAAGCTCCTAAAGAGGACTTATGAAACCTCTGTCTCTTCTGGTGAGTTTTCATGAAGTTTGTGGTGTAAGTTGTTCCGCTCGTTGCTGTGAGCAGAGGCTGAAATGGCAGCTCAGGAGGGCCGAGGGCTTGGGAGATGCAGCCTCAAAGGAAGCAGAAAGCGTGCGGGAGTCTGTAGCGTTGTGAGGTAGCAGTGGCGGAGGGTGGATTGGCTCTCGTAGCCAGAAGAAAGTGATGTTTTTTCTAGGTCAGGGTTGAAGGCACTGTCAGGGTGGTGATGTGAAGCATATATTACTGTCTGCATTGTCCCTGCCATATGGATGTGTGCAGGGCTGCCCTTGGCATTCATGCATCGAATTATTTATCCTCGCCAAATCCGTAGGCAGCCTTTCTTCCCCTGTCTCTAGGAAAACCAAACTTAGCCCGTGAGTATTTTGAAAATAAGGCTTCCACTCTAAGTTATTGCAGGGGCAGGAGCAAGCTATGGGTTGTGTATTGCGTTTGTATCGGTAAACCAAAGGTTACAGCATTCGGTGTTTTGTGGAAACGCTG
Organism: Eurystomus gularis; assembly: GCA_013400335.1. NCBI lineage: Eukaryota > Metazoa > Chordata > Aves > Coraciiformes > Coraciidae > Eurystomus > Eurystomus gularis. The sequence goes on along the minus strand of VZZY01001015.1, from coordinate 112,644 downwards.
AAATATTAATTCTGCTGTTAGGTGCGGGAGTGTCCACGCTGGCGCTGGGTTCCTCTGCGACTGAAAGGCACGCCTGCCTCTTTAGCCACAAAATGTGCAGACTGAAAACGGAAAGGGTAGAAAACTTTTTAGTATGTTAAAAGAAGCTTTGTCTCGACCGTGTGCTGGGGGGACTGATGTTTTTCTTGTGTGTGCTGAGAAAGCATCTCCTTTCCTCCTGCATTGTGTTGGATTTGCTCTGAGAACCGTGTTAAGGTGGTCCTCATTTGGGTGGTCGGCTTGAGGTCCTCAGCTGAGGAGATCAGCGTCTGGGGGTGTCACGGTGGGTGGTGAAATGGCTGTGGGTGATCAGGAGGGAGGGGAAGCAAGCACTGAAGGAAGCTGGCTCTGTAATTATTTTTAAGAGCCTGACAGCTTTGCAGTATAGAAAAGGTCTAAAATAATTTACCTTTAGAGCAGCATAAAGCTGCTAAAATTGCGTCACAGGCCTGGCAAAGAAGGGAGATGTTACCCTCTAAAAAATTCACCACGATCCAGAGGCAGCCCGTCCCTGAAGGCTCGACAGCCTGTGCAGAGAGGCTGCAGAGCTGGGCTTTCCAAGTACTGTGCTGCTGCTCTGAACGCCTTCGTGTGAAATGGAACGCCTGAAAAAAAACCCCACATTAAATAGCTTTAAAAGAAAACAAGGTGAATGGAAACTTCATTATAAAGTCTCGGATGCTTAGCTGCAGTTCACGGTGCATCTTCGTTTAAATAAAGCAGCCGTGGAAGCGCTCCCCTCCCCCTGAGCACCCAGCCTTATCAGCTTATCTGGGCAGGAGTTCAGAGCCATAAAAACCATATCCTGCTTACACCTTCCAGCCTATCCTATGACCTGCTCTGTGTAAACAAGTTGTACCAGGAGCTCCAAACTACTAGTAAGTAGCTGGGTTTTCTGCAGGCCAGTTAGGTCCAGGAGGAGCCGAGATAAAGTTCCGAGAAGTTGGGAATGGTCTGCGTGGAGCTGCCTTCTGCAGGGAGGAGGTGAGGGAGCTGCTGGCTGTGGCAGTGACCGTGTCCGGTGGAAAGCGGCGATCTTTTGGGTAGACTTTACACTTTGGGTCCGGCGTTCCCGCGTTGCGCAGGACGGTGGCTGTTGCAGATGGTGAAATGTCAGCGTTGTCGTAACAACGTACACTGCTTGCTGCACCGACTGGCGTTCCGCCGTTGCGTCGGGTCTGGGGTGGACTGGAGATGTAAGCCTATTTATAAAGTGTCTTTAGATAGATGGATGAGATTAGCCATGCCGATGCTGGGAAGAGATAGAGGTAGATGCGGGGAAGGGGGGGGTGTGTGTGTGGGGAAACAAACATCCTGCTCATGGCTGTGCTGTGGTGGCTTAAATACCACTGGGTGAGCTGGTGCTGCTCTAGTTACAGTGTTTGGCCGCTTCCCATAGCGAGCTGTCTCCTTGGTTTCATCTTGCAGCTCGGCAGAGGCAGTTACATTTATCCCGACTAGATTGTGGGTCTGTAATGAGCAGGTCTGCGTATTTTTGCGTGTAAAACCTTACCTGTCAGAGCGGTCCAGGAGTTGAATTGTGCTAGCACTAGGTCTGAAGATGAAAGTCTGGTCTCCTTGAACGTTGACCTTTTCATTCCAACTCGTGCGGTTTCTTGTCCTTCCAACTCGGAGAGGACATGTGAGAATATGCTAGTTCTGAAAACGGGGATAGCTGCTGTATCTTCTCCAGTTTCCTTCCTTGACGTGGCCTGGCTCTTGGCACACGTCGGGGTGCTGTGTGATGACTGTCCTGGTCTCTGCTCTGTTTGACACTCCCCGTTTTGCCAGCAGCCCCTTTCTAACCGGGTTCTGAGTTCCCTGCGTTACTCAGAGTGCTGCTCTCTGTTGTGGGTGATGGTGGCAAATTAAATTCCTTTCTCCTGTGATCAGCACTGGAACCAGGGCGTTAAACTTGTTCTGTGGTGAGAGCTGAGTTGCCTTGGAGTTCACTCTCATCCAGGGGAGAGGAGATGAGGGGAGAAGTCAACTTTGTGGCCTTTTCCTGGTGTGCTGAGTAGTGCTCCTCAGTTACAGCTACAGGTTGTAGTCTTAAAATGTGGCATTTACTTCTGCAGTCTGTTCTGTCTGCGAGCTTTCCCTTCCTCACCCACCATAACATTTCTTCTCCCTTCTGTCTGTCCCTCCCCCTTCTCCGGAGCCTCATCTGATGGAAGTTCTGCTCGGCTCTCTGCTCTCACTTTGGTCCTCCTCATCCAGGATTCTTGTCTCTAATTTTAGCCTGTCTGCCTTTTGATGTTCCCTCCCGTCTGTTCCTGCCTTTCTCCTTCTTTCTGAGATCATCCTGCATCTCCATCTCCCTCTCGAGATCTGGGCCTTGGTTTTGCAGGGTGGGAGGAAGGCGCTTGAAAACGGAGCGAAGCTGCAGTAGTGTGGAGAGGTGAAGGATCCGAGGGCGTGGAGACTTCTGCCAGGGATGAGTTTGGGGTGCTGGCAGCCTGGGCCTGCTGTTGTGCTTACTGCGAATGGCTCCTTCCCTCTTCTGCATCGCCACCACCATCTATTGTCCCTCCTTAGATCAGCTCTTTGAATCTTCATCTAGAGGATCCCTCCCGTGTTTGAATGATGGGGCTCTCTTCCATGGCATTACCAGCAGTAGCTGTAGGCAGAATGTAATCGTACGGAGTGGTGCGGGTAGCTGAAATCCTCAAGAATCCTTCTCCTGGTCTCCTCAGAGCTGTTCTCTTGTCCATCTGGTGCTAGCTCGCTGATGCTAGCACCAGATCAGGGTGCAGGGGAGGGTGCTGGCAGTGCTGCGTGTGGAGTATTGCCTGGCAGCCTGGCCTTCCCCGGCCGCCTCCTGCTTGCCAGGCCATGAAAGCTGCAAGCTGCACGGTCTCCTCCAGAATCTGACTTGTTAGCGGGCATTTGCGTTCATTTACAGAGAAAATGGCTTTCCTAGCGCAGATGCCTTTGGACGGAGTAAGGCAGCTCTCCGCAGAAGGACGTGATGCCCAGCAACAGTGAGCAGGGAACCCAGCGCCCGCAGAGGTGGCTTGGCCTGGTGGGACTCACCAGCCTGGAGCCTGGTGAGGCCGGTGTGTGTCCGCATAATCCGCTTTGTGCTCGGAATATAAATACTCGCTGTTGCAGACATGCAGCCGGTGGGTTTAGAAGTTCCTTTTGTGCAAACAGCGTTCGACCCCTTCACGCTGCAGCGAGGAGCGGCAGTGGAAACCCAGCCCTAGCAATTAGTGTAGGCTTAGAAGGAACCTAGCAACTGCTCCTGTAGTTCCATCCGCAGACTTTTTATTATTTATTTTTTTAGTCTGAGCTTTGTAGCTGTGTTCTCTGCGTTGTGTGGAGATGGCCTGCCCATCGCCGTGGAGAGGAAGGTGGAGGGAGCCATGGAGCAGCGACTGAACGAGTTGAGATGATCGTGGCAACGCTGCTGTGGGCTCCAGCCAGCGATCCTCAGGGAAAGCAGAGCATGACTGGAATCTGCGGTGGTATGTGAACTCGGTGCTTGTGGGTAACCTGAGCTCACCTGGAAAGAGGCTGGTTACCCAGATACTCTCTGACTTGTTGTTGTCAACACTCGCACCAAGTGACTAAGGAACGACGCTCTCCGCGAGCGTGGTTATGTAAAATGTTAATGCAGCTTTATAACGCGCGCGGGGCTTTCAGTCGAACTTCAAAGAAGGTCGTTTGCTTTATGGTTGGACCTCTGAGCAGTTTTATGTGCAGGGTGGAGTGATCTCGTGGAGAATATTGCAGTTTTCCCACTGCCATAAAAAGTTATGATCCTCATGATTCAAGTATTGTTCTGTAGGTGGAGGCGAGACAGATGCAGAGGTCAGTGGGAGCGCGTTCGGATGTGCCAGCGCAGTGAATGCCGTCCTCTGTGCTCCAGCTCGCTGAGACGGGTTCAGAAAGTGCCTTGTGCTCTTTGTGGGTCTTCCCAAGAACCCTGCACCTGTGCCGCTTGTGGAACAGGCAGGCCATTTCCATGGGAAAGGAACTTGGCAAGGCACCGGGAATGCAGCTGAGAGGGGGGCTTCTTTCCAATGCAGTGTGTTAAACTGTTCTTAAAACGTGGCGCTCCAGCCTGGAAAAGAGACTGTAAGTCGGTTTATAACCTACTTTCTTTCTTTGGGCTTTTCTTTGGGGTATGAGCCAAGTGAGTTAAAATAAGTGGCTGCCTCTTGAACGAGCCTCATTCCAATTAACTTCACTCGTTCGGAAGATACTTAAAAACGGAGATATTCCCCAAGAAAAAGGACTGTTTGGGCAAATTGATCATGGTGGGAGAGCGGGATAACCTTGTGAAGCCTTCACTGTGGGCTTTTGTAAAAGCATCTGACCCTGGCTTCACGTTGACCCGGGCTGCTCTTAGCTGGTGAGCTGGAGGACTCTCCACGCTGGAGAGGCAGCGCCGCAGGTTCAGAGATGGAAAACCCCGTTCAGTTGTCAATAAGTTCTAGCTGATTAAAATAAGTCACTATTCCAGTTTCAGTCAGATCTCTCTAAATATTCCGAGTGACTTAGCCTCTCGTTCAGAACATTTTCTCCTGGGATGAGGAGGTATAAATGTGCTCTTTGTTTGCAGCCAGGAAAATGAAAGGATCACAACATTCAAAAACGTACACGTTGGATCTTCTGGAAAACCGCTTCTTAAAGCGTGTATACTGCAGCTCAGTGTGCAGACACCTCTGGTGAGGTGCTCTGTTTTCCATTCTGTTAGCTTGAAGAATTTTATTCTGAATACATCAAAACTTGGGGGGAAAAAAAAATAAAAAGACCATGATCCTTATCTGTGGATGATCCATTAGCTGTCCCAGCCTGCCTTTTATTTATTTTTGTAAACACATGTGTGAGTGTAAACATTTTCTCCGGAATGGCCTTGCAAATGTTCCTGCATTAACATATATTGTCATGGAGAATAATTTTCATTTAACTGTAATTTGCTTTATATTTTCCTCCCTGGTTGCCATAGCAACGCAGTCCGATGTGGCAGCGACTACTCACAGGAGCTGGGTTATGCATTGCCTTTATAATGGACCTCTGTTAATCACGCTGCAGCTCTCGCTCAAGGAACCGGGGTTATTTGCAGGAGGCTCTTGATTTATATAAACTGTAAGACGCCTGTTGGTACCTCGGCTTAATATTCAGAGTTACCGAGGGCGCTTCTCTGTTCTGCGGAAGTTTTGTCATAAGAGCTGTGTATTATGAGGACTGTGGAATTGAGATACAAATATATATTTACCTAAATTTAACATCAGCTAGACTTTATTTTCAATTTTCTTTTGCTGTCGTGGCCTAACTAGTCAGACTTTTCTGTGGTTGAGTTTGAATGTTTGAAGCACAGCAACAAAGTGTTTGTTGGCCTTGTCTGTGCACAAAAAGTTGCCTTGCTTTTCATAATCGTGTGTCCGTGTCTTTATGGTGGTGGTTGCAGTCAGACAAACACCTCCTCATCCCCTCCAAGCCTGTCGTCTCACAGCAGTGAGCTTTGTCTAACAGCGATCCCAGAGCGCTTCATCATGCTTATGAGGGAAAAAAAAGTTTCCTTTTGGGTAAGAGCAGATGGAAAGGGGGTGAAGATGGATTTTTAGTCCCATTTGTTGCCTGTCTGTGGATTTTAGGTCTACTTTGCACCTCTGGTTTTTGGTCGCCTTCTCTGGGCCTGCCTCGTGCCATGGCTGCTGTTCCTCTGAACTGTGCCCAGGTTTGATTTACTCCTGCGCAGGACCCCCCAGGCTCAGAAAATGCAGATGTGAGCGTTAGATCCACAGCAGCTGGCAGTGGGAAGCTGGTTTTGCAGCTGAAGGTCGTGGGGCCCTCCCAAGGCAGAGGGGATTTAAGGCTTTAGCTAGAAGCCATAGCTCGTGGTGGGCTTTGCCCTCGTCTGAAGGGCCGGGGGGCTGTGGTGGATCCTGTCCACGTGTAGAAGTGGGTGCTGGGTGCTGCCTTGTCTTTGTGCTTTACCCACAAAGTCCCAGCAATGTGGTCACTGAACCACCTCCGGATGCGCTGCGAAAACAGAAGGATGCTGACTGCTGCCGTTGTCCACAGCTCGTCGAAACCTTGGGAGGGCTTGCCTTCCAGCTACAGAGATAGGAATCATGGTGGCATCGATTCAAACTGAACTCGTTAGTTAGCAAATGATTCATTTTTGCTTAATGGGGTGAGCTAGAGGAGAGAAAATCAACCACATGGGACTCTCTTGTCTGTGCAGTTCCGTGGCAGAAACCTTAAATTGTAACTTAGAGATGTGAACTTCGCTCGCCTCCCAAACCAGCCTCCTCAGAGCGCATTTTTAGCTCGGTTTGAGGTCTTACAGAAATGTGTATGTTGGCCCTTTGGCTCCTGCTCTCCGTGGTTAGGCGCCAATTGCCGGTTACGTAAGTCCGGATTACTCCAGCACGTGGATGCTTTCAGATGCATATGGTCTCACAGTTATTTCTTGGTACTTTGCAGAAAGAATTGAGTAACATTTTGTTCTGTAATGCAGTATTAAGAAACCGAGCTCTTTTCTTTTTCCCCCCCTGTAATGGCGTATAAACAAGTAGTGATACCGTCCTATTTAAAGCCTTTGGAGGAGGTAGGGCCAAGGAGGGGCGGCAGGGCTGAATCAAGCTTTATTTTTCTGATACCTACACACCATATTTCGGTGCTGTTTTGCGTGCCTGCCGTGAAAGCTGCGAGCTATTACCAGTGAAGTATTTTTTTGAGGTGTAGAGGCACACTGCGGTGTGTGCTGCGGGCATGGAGTCCCTTGTTAGCAGGTGTTACTCACCCCTGCTCCCTTTCGCGTATCTCTGTGCCTTTCCCTGTACAACCTTGGTGCTCTTCTGCTGTCCATGAGAGGCGGAGGTGATTCATAGTCAAAGGCCCATCGAATTTTAGGCTTGGCTGTAGTCCCGCCTTGGGGATCTCATGTAGATTTCTTGTACTTTTCCTCCTTTTTTCTACCTGTTGTCACAAGTGCTGAGAATTGACCATTAGCTTGTGTTCTTCAGCGACACATTTAGCAGACTCGAGTGTCTCTCTTCAGAGGGGTTAGGTTGGACTGGATGATCTTGGAGGTGTTTTCCAGCCTAAATGATGGCACAGACTTGGAACACTTTCTGTAATTTGTAGGTTTATCTAATTTTAATTGCATTTTTGTCACAAATCAAGTGCTCCACACCAACTGCTTTATAATTTGGAAGTGTTTTGTTTGAGAGTGAAGTATGGAGATATGTAACAGCATAAGAAAATGAGGAAGCGGTGGTTTGAGCTGGTGTTGAGTCGGTATTTCCAATATCCGAGGAGCAGCCTCCTGTGGGAGTGAAGGTGGAGGGGTATGATGGCTGGTGGGCCTGTAGTTCAGGGGGATGATGTCACTCCATCCATGCAGGTCGAGGAGATGTTGTTACATGGACAGAGCATAGCTGAGCAGTCTGCTTAACTCGTTTAAACCAACCAGCCAACCCAACCCACCCATGACCCTGTAGTCAGTGGTGAGTGGGTGTCTGTGGTGGCTGACCTGGAGACAGCGTGTCCATTCTGACCTCTTCCCAGGTCCCTCTCAGCACGCCTCGGAGGTGTTTTCTTCCAAAGGTGCGGCCCTGAAGGGCTGCTTGATGAATTGCAATGTGAGCGTAGGTATAAACTGACGCCCGTGGTGACTAAGTGACCTTTGTGGGCTCATGGAATGGATTCCTTTACCTGATAATTGGGTTAAATGTTCATTCCTTAGCACCTTAGCAGGAGAAGAGCAGGGTGCCTTTGGTGGCAGAGAGTGTTTGACCCTTTCTGAAGCTTGGCTTTGAGAATATCTTGAGATTTGCTTATTTGTGCTTGGGCTCGGTCTGACAGCTAATATGTTACCTTATCAGAAGTCCTGAAAAAGTGTTAATTGCAGATAAAACATTATAAAGCCAAACTGTCGTTTTGCTCCCTCCTTTTCTTGGCCGCTTGGGTTGACTTTGAGCCACTTCGCATCCCATGCAGTGCCTTGAAGGCCATGTTTAATTTAGCTCCCTTGATTGTGCTGGAGATGTGGATCTTTCTGAGGCAGCCTGGACATGGGGCCGTTACCGAGAAGATGGGGCTGAGACGTGGGGCAGTTCAGAGGAGCTGCCCTGTGTGCAGCCGTGGGAGGAGGGATTTCTTCAGGGAGCAGGTGAATTGTTTCCTTCTGCTCTGAACAGCCTCCTAATGAACTGCCCTCTCCGGGGTGCAGAGAGATTAACCTCCCACGGCTAGCTGCAACCTGGGAGACTTCCACCATATTGCTGCCTTCATGTTTGTAGCTAAAAATACACCCGTGCTGCTGCTCGGCAGACTCGAGGCAAGGTAATCTTTTTTTCTTTAAGGAACCTGGTCTTGCTGGAGGAGCTATTGTGTGAATCGTGTTTTTGCTGTGCCGTATTCCCGTTTCGCTTCTTCCAACAGAAAAATGTGGTGGAAATAATTGTTCTGCTTGGAATTCCCTCGCTGACAACAATAGCAGCAACGGGGTGGGGTTGTTTGAAAGCGTTTAACGATGAAAAGTTTTGGAGGAGCAAGCTCTCCCAAGCTGCCCAGGCTTCACCACGTGATTCCTCTTCAGGCTTCTGCAGCAACAGCAGCGTTCTCACAGCCGGCTGTTTGAGTCCTTGTGACCGCTTCTGTCTCTGCTGAGCACAACTGTGCAGGAATGCTGTGTCCGAATCGGGTCTCGCTTGCTCTGCTACATTCCCTCCCTCAGCTGCTGTCGTTTGGTTGTAATTTAGCACTCCTCTTCCGAGGAGGAAGCATGAAAGCCTACCAGGCTCACGCCTCTGAGCAGCACTCGCAGTTATTGCTACCTCGGTGCGTAGTGACTCATCCTGGAGGCAGACGGCTCGCTGCCCTCAATACCTCACTTGTAGCTCCAGACAAACTCAGATGTGGTGCCTCAGCGCTTCTGCCTCGCGAAGTCGCGGCGGCCATGCTTCTGTTTGTTGCGAGGCTTTGTTTCTAGGTGACTCGGGAGGCCGTTTTCGCGGTAGCAGTAGCACCGGGGCTGGTTCAGACATGGCGCAGATAGCCGTAGGGGAGTTTTACTCTTCGTGCAGCGAGTTCCAACTTGAGTCCTCGCTGTTTGTGCCGCCGGGGAAGCTGCAGCGGGGCGGTCGAGGTCTGCCATGTAAAATGACTCGCAGCAAACATTGCGTAAGCGCCCGTCGCTTTGGTCTCGGCGCTGACTGTTTGGCGTGCTCCCGACAGGCGCAGTCGCTCCCTCTCGAGCTCTTTCAGACCCAGAGTACATTTTCTTCCTTTCACGTTTGGCTTTGCCTCGACTCACTCGATGCCGACGCTCTCCTGCTGCGTGTGCTGGACTCTTATCTGCGACACCTGCCCCGTGTTCTGGAGACCTGCCGATGATGCTGGCAGCTCAACTCGGGCAGCACAACCTAAACCATTTGTAAGGAAGTGTTCTTTAAAATATGGATGGCGTTAGGAGGGACTTCAGGCTTAAAATTAGAAACGGTTTATGATGCACAGTTGTAGTTGTTTACCTTGAACCATAATTATCTTATTTCCTGAGTTAAAAACGTAATGTCAGCTCACTGAAGCAAGATCTGATGACAAAGGAATTGTTTTTAGCCACCAGCAGAGCAAAGAACACTTCAAATGTGTGTCTAAATATGATTTTATAACCTAAAGTACAGCACACTCAGGATTTTAAATTGGCTCTGGAGGTTGCGTGGGCTTATGGGTAGGCCATTTGGCCGGGGATCAAGGGCCTGGGTTTAATCCGAACTCTGTCCTTTTGTCCTCTGAGCGTTTTCCTTGCCGCCCTCTGTGCCGTTTGTTTGGACGGCGATGTGCGCGGAAGGGACGTGCCCTTTCGTGAGGTGTTTGTGGATTTTCTCGGGGTGTGGTGTCGTGGCGCGGCCGGAGCCCGTTCGCCGCTGCTGGGGGGGGGGGAGGCTCCCCACCCTCGCTGGCACTGCCCTTCCCGGGGCGCACGGTGCCGATGACGCCCCTTCCCAGATGGACACCAGTTGGCAGAGGAAGGTGAGTGGGGTTGCTGCGGGGCTGGCAGGTTAAGCTGATTTACAGCCAAGCTCCAGCAGTGGCCCGAGGGAGGAGCGGGGGATCCAGCAGCGGAGCTGGGGCACATCTCCCTGCTCAGCTTGGCTCGGCCAGCTCCAGGAACTTCACCCACTGCCCTCAAGCCCCTCCTGAGGAGCTGGGCTACCACCCATGGACACAGACACTGGACTGCCTTTTTCTGATAAGCTCTCTGGTGAGTCCTTGAGGCCGAGGTGGCCTGTGCCCGTTTTCCAGACCTGCTGCCGGTAGCGCAGTGAGGCTGCAGCCACCATCATCTTCCTCACAGCTCCCTGGTGCTGCCAGGATGGTGGGAAAGGGGAGGGGAGCAACTGCTTCTAATGATAGCAACTGCTAATTAAACCTGTTCAGGGCTTATAATAGGAGGGGGGGCAGGGAATCAGTGGAAGCTGTAGGTGCTTTCAATTTGTGGCATTTTTAAAGAATCTTTTTATTCTGACCTTAACTTGCTGGGGCCTAGACAATGGGGGAGAGAGGCCGTGAGTAAATCAGGGAGGTGCTTCCTCTGCAGTTGCTCCTTGCTATGTAATTTGAGGTGATTTAAGGCACTTATCCTAACTCTGAGAGCTGAAGACTTGGACACATTATAAAAATTGCGTTTTTCACATCACTTTGAGGACCTCCTGGGTCATCCAGCCAGGTCTGCTCCAGCAGGTGACGGGGTCTCCAGTCCTTGTCATGGCTGCACGGATCTGGGTGGGAGCCTTTGAGTGACACCTGCGTGTTGTTAAGAAAAGAAACCTGTATGGGCATTGCTGAAGGGTCTGGTTGTAGTGTTGGTGTGACTACAGAGCGTTTCCTTGGCTGAGGAGGTTGTACACCGTGGCTCGGAGCGGGGACTGTGCATCCTCGGATACGCTTGCTCTGTATTTTTCCTCTCTGAGAGACGCTCTGTGTGTTCTTGAAGGCTGAACGGTGACTTCCTTGACTCCTCCTTGGCTAATTAGCGTGTTTTAAAACGGGATGCTTGCATCCTTTTTACAAATCAGCTTTCAGAAAGGAAAGGAAATAGATCAGTTATTAATAGCAACCTGTATCCAATTTGCCACCGCATCGCATGGTTGCAAATATCTGAGACCGTAAAGGTGACAAATGCGTCTGTCTGTCGCTCTTTTTTTCCTTCCGAAGAGTGGTCTGTATTTTCTCAACGTGCTAAAATTGAGCAGGGCGTAAGAAACTGCAGACTCACATTATTAAAGTGGTGCTCTTTCCTGGTAGCATCGTTAGCCATCCTTCCTTCCCTCAGAAGAACCTACAAAGAGAAGTTGAGTGGAACGGAGGAGGAGAGGGCTCTTGGTAAACTTACAGGGCAGGTATTCCACCTGCTGATGAGACACGTGGCTTTGTCCCGCTTCAGACTTGGATTTAGGAGTGAAAAAGAGAAGGTACCTGAAATACGACAGCAGCTGTGATCTAACTTCAAATTACTGGTTCAGTTCCAGGGAGCAGACTTCTTGTCTTCGCTGAGTTCTCGAAGGCCAGCATCTTGGAGCTTAATTAGGACAAGTTGAAGCTTCAAGGTTATATTTTAGCTTGGTTTCATTCTCTTCAGCATGGTGGGGTTTTTTGAACTCTCAAAGATTGACAGGACATTTGGCTATCTTTAAATTCACCTTTGAGGGTCTCTTTTGATGGCATATCAGCATATTCTTTATCGTTCATCTTTTGGATCTCAAGTGGTAGAAACTCCCCGTGGTCCCTGGGGGTTATTTTGGTTTCTAAGTGCAGGTGGTGGGTTTACAGGAGGGCTGTGACAAATGTAAGCTAGAAACCTGGCAGCTCAAGTTGTTGGCCACATGAATCTGTTGCGATTCTGGCTGGGTTTTGTGAAAAACTTAAGTTCTGTAGCTTTTGAGTAGACGCTAAATTTTCTAGTACTGGATTAATTTCTTTCAATTTTCCCATAAGCCTTTCTAATTGTCAACCTCTGGGAATGTTGCTGCTCATGCTGTTGGCTCCAGCACTGCTAGTTCTCCTTCATTACTTCTTCTTACTGTGGCCCAGTAGAACATTTGTTGTCTTTGCCTCCTGCTTTTGACTTGAACTTTCTGTCTGTTGCTTTCTGGTTTGACCTGAACGTCTCTTCCCGGGTAATCCTTTCTAAAATCTTTGATTTTCAGCTGTTACACCCTTCATCTTCCAGGTCTACAGGTATGCTGCTGCAATTAAGCTTTATAAAAAGGGCTGTTCATCCTCTCTTGGTGTTACCTGCCTGTAGACTAATAGGATTGGAAAGTGACTGCTTTTCAGAGGGGGCTCAGCGTGTGGTTGGGATGCAGAGGTTACAATTGCTTCTCATTTTCCTGTGGACTAAAAATAATCGCTTTGAAAATCCACACCATCGTGCATCCTGTGTCTCTTCCAAATGGCTTTGGAATTAACAGCTTTCTGTACGCTAAAATGAACAGCTTGAGAGTTCTGTACATTTTGTTGTTGAATTTGATGGCTCGGTAGCTAACCGGTTCAGGCTATGGGAAAGCAGATACGACGCTGTTCTGTGCTGATGGTTTTCTCGGAAACGCATTCTCACGTGCTTGACGTGTCTATTAGGTTTGCTGTGTACCAGTAATAACGATGTGTTCTTCCAAAGCAAGACAGCGCGCCCTGGCTCTGCACATCCAGATCATGTCGTAAAGACGGGAGCCCGATTAGGCGTCGCTTTGGAAGAGGTTCAGCCAGGCTGGAAAGGCCCAGCAGTCCTGGATAATTGTGTTTCATGTTGAAGCTCTGAAAAAGAAAAATAGGCGGGGTCTGGGGGGCTGTTTGGAATGTTGGGGCTGACAGACGAGGATGCCTGTAGCTCCCATGGCTGCTGGAGTGACAGTGCACAGGCGTTTTTTGGGTGCCTAACCATGCCCCATGTTCTGTCATGACAGAGATGGCCACTCGACGTAAGCTCATCGTAGGGTCGATTTGGTTGGAAGGGACCTTTGAGGTTGAGTCCAACCATTAACCGAAGGCGAGTGTTGCTGGTATAGTGCAGACTTCTTTATCCACGTGCTGGGAAAAGTGCATCATCTTTAAGATATTTACCATTTTTAAAAAAACTAGGGGAGGTGGTTTTTGTAACGTCCACAGACTAAACCATAGCATGGAAAAGAGCGTGTCCTCCAGAGCGGCACAACGGGGCTTGTCTCTGCTTGCTCGTACCGAAGGGCAGGCTCTAGCCTTGAGCTGTGGTCCAAGGTTGGTTAAGTAAATGGCAGAAGCTGTATTTTGACTTAATACTTTCCACTCATCAGAGAAGCCACAGAAGGGTGGTAAGGGTGAAGGAGGAGGGGTGAGGGAACGTGTCCAGAGCTCTTAATTACGTGCAAAGAATTGAAAAAATCTGGTTCAGTGGAAACTGTTGGGACTTGCTTTGCGCTTCTGCCACATCACGCCGAGAGAACACGAGTTCTCGCAGTGATTTGAGCTTTCAGGTGTTGCTGGGAGCTGGGACTCTGCTGATGGTCCCAGTTTTTTACCCTGCCAAGTACTTTTCAGGCCGCTTTCACAGATCTTTCCAGCAGAAATACGTAGTTTTAGAGGTTAGCAATTTTGAGATGCTCTTGAGAGTAGAGAACTTTAAGTGTCTGATATGAAGAAACCAGATAACCAATAATAAAGTCGTTATTATGAAGTTATTCTAGCATAGAAGTAGTTAAAGACTTTTCTACTATCTTTTGACCTACCGAAATGAATGACAGAATCTGTATTTGAACTTCTCCAGTCCCATTTCTATAAAAGGAGACACAGTCATACCATAGACAAGGCTCATCTCCTGTTCTCCTTGTGTGCCTGATGTTTGGAGCATTGATGAAGCAGACAACAATGGTGTGTAGTAATCCCTCAGGGTCAGCCAAGGATATTGGTGATGGGAGCTGAGCCTGACTCTTACCTCAGCGTGTAAATACTCTTGACTAGTGCTCTTTAGTGACTTGAAAAGAGCACAAATCTTGAGGAATGCCTGAAAACATTGAAACTAGGCCCTTGATGTCACAGATCCTGGTTCCTTTTCACTGGAGGTCTCTAAAGAGCTCAGTCGTTGAACTTAGACTGTCAACCCCAGTTTCTCGTGGACTGTGCTGTCCATGCCAGGCGTTCAGTTAAACGCAGGACGATTTGGTTCCACAGAAGCACACTGTTGCCTGCCTTCGTGCTTGTTTTGGTGGGTTAAGTTGAGCCTAAGGCTCCTCAGCCCACACGTTCGTATCTTGATCTGTGTTTTTGAGGACGGTATCAGGTTTAGTGGCACGGGTGACAGGAGCTTTAAAGGAATGTAGATCTCAGTGCAGGGCAAAATGAAGGAACTTTGAGACCCAGAATATATCACCTACTTACTTTCTGAAAACTATCAAGCTAAATCTTACTTGATGCTTCAATTTGTCATAGCCAGACCTTCTGAAAGGTGGCTTTTTTTCCCTTTTTTGAAGCACTAGTCGAACTCTCTGCGCTTTTTCTCACATCGGTAATTGGTACTGTAGGAGCATGGCTGGCTGTCAAGATTGCTGCGGGAAGATGTGCTGCTTTGTCAGTTGTAGGGAAAGGCACTTTGTGCAGCTCGCAGCGTGGCTGGAAATGTCTTCCTGGAGCGCAGGAGCTCCACAGGCGTGAGCGAGTGGCTCCAGCCCTGCCGAACGGAACCGTTTCCTCAGCGCACGTGTGTTCGGAGGTGGTTGGTCTGTGAGCTACTGATAGGGTGCAGGGCATTTCAGTTGAAGGCATGTTATTTATCTCTAATTTCTGTGTATTTCTTGGAAGCAACTTTCTCCCCGCCTTCAGAGCTCCAGTGTGGCTCCTTTCCTTTTTCTTCCTCTTTCTAAAGAGCCCTGAGCTGCGTAGTGTGGGCCGTAGAGCTTTGTCAGGCTCTTGGGTGAAAATGCCACAAATCTGGTGATCCTTCCCTGAAGGAGCCGGAGGAAAGCTTCCGCTGATGTGGTGGGCAGGGCTCTCCAAGAGCAAAACCTGCGGAGAGGAGCCGAGGCAGTAATTTCTGCACTGCTTCTGTGTATGTGGTGCTTTGATTTCTTCCCCAAACTCATCTGACGCTCGTTGTTTGGATTCTTACCCGACTTGGGTGCTGTAGGCAGGCCCAGAGAGAATCCTGTTTGCTGCAGAAGTACCTACAGATACTCCTGGAAGGCAAGTAGTCGATACGTGGGGTTTGTAGTGCTCTCTGCTTACGGTGCTCCCTTCTACCTCCATTTTCCCGGATTCTTGAGTTGCAATGTGATTTTTACAGTTGCCGAGAGTCTTTTTCAGCATTTCAGCAGGGTGGGTGGTCGGTGTTTGTGTACAGGGTGCTGGGTGAAGCTGGAGGACCTTGGAGACCGTTTCTAGGTTTCACCTCCCTCCCAGTTGGGTGTCCTCGAACCTCCTTGAGTTCGGTATCTGAGGTAGTGGAGCTCATCTGCAAGCGTGAGCTCATCGGTGCCTTGTGCGTTCCCCAGTGTATATTTTTACCGAAGCCCTCTGAGAGTTGCCTCATTGAAATCCTGTCTCCTCCTGAAATGACTGTGAGGGAAGCAGATGAGTGCTGTGGAAAAAGGGCTGTCCTGCTCCCCAGAGACTTTTTTTTTTCCATTCAGTAGTTGGTCTAAACCAGAACCTAAACTTCACGCTGATACCCTGTTAACGCTGCTTGGTTCTGGATCGCCATAAAATCGGGATCGATGCAAGTCTGTCTTCAAAGCAGAACAGGACTTTGTGGCTCAAAGAAGCACTAATAAGAAAAAAGGTACCTGCTTGTGGGGCAGTTGGCCTCTTGATGGCTTGGAGTGAGACTTCAGCAGTGTCTTTCCTACTCCCCATAAAATGCTGATTTCTGTGAAGTTACAAGCTACCCTCTTAAACAAGTTTGAATTACTTAATTCCCGTTTTTTTAATGAATCCTAGCAAAAGTTGCAACCTGCACTCGAAATCTGAAGTTTACTGATCTATGTGGGGCTGTGGAATCAGTCAGGAATCGGTGGGGAGCTGCTGAGGACCGTGGGGTTGGTGTTAAAGGACAGATGTTGGTGGGATAATTTAAGAGGCTGAAATACTTATTTATTTATTTTATGGAACTATCTGCTTACCTGAGTTCCCAAGTTACTCCGTGCTAACACAAAGCACTACAGGTCCTGGAAGACTGAGCCTATTTTAAAGCAGGGTCTGGTCACCTCAGACACTTATTTGGTATTTATTCCAAACCCATCTGGCTTATATGATATTTATGCCATTTCAATGCATGGGATGGCTGAATGCCTGTTAGGTTGCGAAGTGGTTTTGCATAGTCCAGCTTGTTTGGCCTATGTCAGAGCCTTGTCTGATGTTGGAAGTTCACAGAAGGGAAACCAGGGATAGTAATGTTCATCAGACTAAGCAAACGGGGTGGATAAATGTGTCTAACCTTGTAATTAAGGCTTCTGGGGACTAGGTCGGTTTTAAATTGAAATATTGGGTTCCGCACAACAAGAACATTGTGTGAGTGCCCCAGATACATCTCCCCAGCCAGGTTTTGCCCGTCATCTGTTGGGCATCTTCTGCTGAAGTGTTTGCTGAAGTCATTTGAGAACCATTTCATTAAAAAATGATACACTGCTCATGTGAAAGTTCTTTGGCTCCTCTGTGGTCACTATTTCAGCGTTACAAAGCTTAATGTATATTTTATATATGAGCTAAGTAATGAATAAAAATGCTCTAGGTTGGCCAGGAAGCAGATGTAAGTAGATCTTCAGGATTGTGTGTCGTGGGACAGGATTGCTGTTGAGTTTTTGGTTTTTGCTTAGAGCATCCGATGACCCTGTGTTTACAGGTGCCTCACAGCCAGAAGTAAGGCCCTGCTAATGCTGAGCAGATACCTGGAGGTGTTGAGTTCATCATAGACGTGGCACTTCAGCACATGGTCTGGTGGTCATGGTAGTGCTGGGCTGACTTGATGATCTTAAAGGTCTTTCCCAACCTTAATGATTCTGTGATCATGGACATAAATCTGAGATCAGACAGTGTTTTCCATGTGGCTCTGCCCCAGTTCTCTGGTCGTCCCCCCTGCAAAACCCCCAAACATGCTTATTTATACTTCAGGCTTGCCCTTGCTGACAGGACTTGTGCAGGCTCCTCCTGAGCTGTGCTGCCCAAAACCCGTCCCCTCGGTGCTTGGGGAGCAGGCTCCATCACCTGAAAAACCGCAGGGACTTCTGCAGAGCTTTCATCTGGAACAGACCAGTTTGCTCAGGCTGGGAGAGAAATGTATTATACGTGCTAGGCAGGCGTGCAGGGTGAGTCATGAGATAGGCCGGGCTTAGCCCCAGCCCTGCCTGCGGCGTGTCAGGCAAGTCGAGGTTCTGCCTGTGCTGACGTGAGAGTCACCTGAGTCTGCTCAGCACTGCTTGGCCAAGTATTCCTCCGTCCTGAGCACTGGTGAGGAGCTCGGGTGCTGGGTTTTGGACTGGGAATCATCTGCCAACCCTTTCGTGTACCAGTTTGGTCGCCTGGTTAATGAATGTAATTCCCCTTCGCCTTGGGTGCTGGGAGCTCCTGCTGGGTCCTGCCTGGTGCTGGGAATTTCACTTTGGGACTTCGTAGCTGGAAAAAATAGCCTTGAAAGGTGCAGTAAGAGCTGTTTAGAAAAATCCAGAGAAAGTTTAGAGGCTTGTAATAGCCCAGCTGTTCTTCAGAGCAGCGATCCCAAGGCAGGCTTCGAAAGGAAGCGCTTGTGCCGTGGGGAATTCCACGTCGGTTGGTCAAGAAAGTGAATGATGGGCCCAGGGCCCCAGCAGCACACGAGGGCGGATCGCTCGTTCCCTGCGTGGTCTGCTGGCTCCGGAGCTGCTCACGGTTGGGCGGTGACAGCCCCTTTTTCATAAATAAAATGCCTGTAAAACCACACAGATGGTTACAGGAACCTTGAGACAAGTAAATGGGGTTTTTTCAAGCCGTTATCAGAAGGTTATGGAACATGGTTGATGCTCTGCTGAGCATCAGTTTGTTTTAGTCTCCTGTTTGTGCAGACTCGTTATCAGAAAGTGTATTTCTGGATTAGGCAAGGATTTGTATTCAGTGGCCTTCGTGTCCTCAAACACAGCGTGCTTGTTGTGAATAATGATTTTTTTTTTTAATGAACCCATTTTTTTCATGTTCTAACGAACCCATTCCTGTGTTTTTCAGATTGCACAGCGTTTTTGGGACACACCTCTGTTGGATTTTAATATATGTTCTGCTAACGACAGCTTTCAACTATGGAATCGGTAAATATTTGCCTGGCTTCTGTCCAGATCTTCTGTTTCATTACCTGACAAGTGCTTGTATCCATGTTGATGTGTTTGGGGTGTTTTTTGTGTGGGTGTTGTTTGATTTTATTTTTATTTTCTGAAATTCAAAGGTTAAAATTTGCAAGCTTCCATGAAGTAACTGGAAGGTACTAACCGTGAATATCTCGGCTCGTGTCTGTAGTTCCAAGATGCCCTTTTCCCTGCCGTATCTTTTCCAACGTAGCAGGTTTTTCCCCGACTCAGGAGAGCAGAAATTAACTTTCCTGCGGGGCAGTTCCAGCCCAGCAGGCTGTGGAGCTTGTTGCTGCTGTTGATTGCTGAGGATTTAATATCCTCTTACCTCTAATATATCCCGGTGCTTTCTCCTCACTTTCAAAATGTCTTTTTTAAGAAAATGTCTGTTACAAAGTGCCAGTTTCACAATGCAGTGTCTCCTTGTGATTAGGCTAATTGAAACAGATGGCACCTATGTCTCGTTTTGGGCAGAGAAACCTCCCAATATGCTGAGACTACAGTTGGATTCAGTGCTAGGATTCAACTTCTTGGTAGCATTAGCAGATGCAGAAATAATAGGCTGTCTCAGAGTGGAATCTGGGGGAGGAAAAAAGCCCTGTTTTTAGGAAAAAAGGGTTTTTTCCTCAGTGTTTTGAGAGAGGATGCGAGAGGTCGGTGCTGTCCTCTGGAAAGCCAAACGCCGTGGATGGAGCCGGCGGGATGGGGTTTGTTGGTGCTCGTTTTTCTGCAGCACTGGCAGTTTGTGCGTTGCAAGCTGAATAGAAGCCGTTGTCGGCCAGCTCGGCTTTGCGGCGGTGGCACGCGGGGGAGGCCGGGCCCTGCCGAGGTCAAGGGCACCCTCGGCGTTCCGCTCCGGAGAAGGCTCTCCGTGGATAACCTGCGGTGTGTCCCTTCTGCCGTGGGCTCTGGGTGCTTGGCCGAGCCCTCGCTTTGTGCTGCGATGGGATTGTTGAAGGTGTCGTTCCGCTAAAGGCTGTTATCGAAGGAGAGCTGTTCCGTGTAGAAATACAGGTCTGCTCTGGTGGCTCTGCAGGCTGGTCGGTTCCTTTTGTCTTGGATTTTGAGGGGGAAAAAGGTATCTTTGTATTCAGTTTGTCCATGATAATTCTGTAGCGTTCAAAGGGGGACAAGACGTTATTTCAGCATCCCTTGGTGAATATTAATAGCAGTGGAAGCGTTTCACAGGGGAACAAGACAGTCCAGGCCACGTTAACTCTCCCCTGCTGCCGTGGAGTGCTTCAAGTGTCCGGAGCGTGAGCCCTTCGGCCCTGCAGTAACTGTCCCTGACGGGCTCTGCAGGCCCCTCAAACGGAGCTGAATCCGTGATGAACCCCTTTGTTCAGCACCTAGTGCATTTCATAGTTTGGCACGAAGATACCTCACTTCGAGCTTTGAAGTAACTGGGCTTTTGCTTTTTTTTTGAATGCAAACCATACTTTTAAACCCAGGATAGCATTAATGGCAGTGTTAATTCACTTCAGTGACAGCTGAACCTGCGTTTGCATAGTACCCTTGCGAAACACCGTGCTTCCTGGCAGATTATAGAATATTCTGGCTGGCTGCATCTCTCCAGGGCCCTTTGGCCACAGCACCTGCCTTTTGGGCTGCCAATATCTTTTGGGATTATTGCTGAGAGCTGAACTGACGCGCCGCATCGCTGCGGTGGCTGCCCTGTAGAGAAGTTTGCCACACGGTCGGTTCTCCATCTTTCAGCCCGTTTCTCTGTGGCTGTTCTGTGCTTTGTTTATCCAAGGCCACGCTGTGAGGGTTGTGGGTCTAGCTGGAAGCGTGGATGGAAAAACTCGACAGATGAAGGTTGAGGATGTTTGATGTGACAAAACATTCACACTGTGTAGAAAGAAAGAATTACTACAGAGTCAGATGTTTCTCTGACTTCTGAAACAAACAGAAGAGTGGTTTTGCTCTGGGTTTTGTGAGCCCTGGGAGGTGATAGTTGAGTGACTTTTTCCAGGAAAACAAGTTTATCGGCTGCTCTGCAAAACCAGACTGTTGCACTGCTTCAAATGCATGTCGGTCTGGGGTCCAGTAGCTCCATTCCTAGACTGCTGTGGTACGGAGAAAAGAACAAGGAGAGATCGGAATCCTCCAGCGTTGGCTGAAGAACATTACCCAAATCTGGCATGTTCTGAAACTGTAGAGGTGAATTCATGGGCTTGGTGCTGGTACCAGCCCCTGTGCTGATGGGCAGTTCGTGCCAGCCTCTGAGTAGCCCAAGGCCTGAACAGAATTAGCTCCTGGTCCCCAAGCTTGGGTGAAAACCTCTCGTCCTTAAAAGCCATCGGGCTAAAAGTGGGTCATTGTCGTCGTTAACTCCTTGTGCTGAGCTCAGGTAAAACGCTGGTGCTTGTGTGCCAGACTGGCAGAGTGATGGTGTCCCACCTTCTGCTTGTCTGAGGAGATGATATGTGGGGAAGGTGCTGGTCTGTTGTCATCCATCCCCTCGTGCCCATGAGGATGAGGCTGCCTTTGCTGTAAACCTGTGGGTGAAAATGCCCTGGGGCACAAAACTGGTTGTTCAGGGATTTTTCTCCCCTGTGTAAGCGACTTGCGTGTAGTGGTGTGTGAGAGTGAAGGATGCTGCTGGATGCCCCATGGTAGGAGGCTGAAGAGCCTCAGCTCAGCACCAGGCTTCCCTCTGTAGTAAGATCCTGCAGCATTTGCTCTCTTCCGATACTGCCATCCCACATTTTATAGCTTGGCTAATGGAGATAAAGCTTCGGTGCTGGAAGGGGACTTGGAGAGCGTCCGTTGTGCCACCCCCCTGGTTTGCAAACCTGATGCAGGGTGGTTCTGTCACTGGGAGCTGGCTTGTTCCCATCACGTCTGCCAGTACCACCACCTGTGATGGTGTCCTGTTAACCTGATCTCCAAGATATTTGAATAAAACACAAACATCTAGAGGCTGATGTGGGTTGTTTGTGGCGTGATCTGCTGCCCCAGAGTCGTTGCGTCGGCGCAGCTGGAGGACCACAAACACTGCGGAGCGTTGATGGGGAGGGAGCAGAGGAAGTGTTGTGAAAGTCTGAGATTTCTCCATGCCGGTCGACGGCTCCTTCATTGCGAAATCACAGGAGTTGCTACAAACATTGCTGCCCTTCAGTTCTCTAAACCAGACTTGCTTTTTATGTTTGCTTGTTTTATTCCCCCCCTGCCCCAACTTTCCGTAGCAGTAACAGCAGAGGCACCGTCTAAACGGGTGGAGGAGAAGGGAGTTTGGTTCTCTGTGTGAGATGCCAGCTTCTCGTGCCTCAGACGGCTGCAACGATGAGTCTCTCCTCTCTAATCCAGGCTCATCATGGTGGCTTCTCTTTGCTTGTTGACTGCAAGAAGCGGCCGCGTGGCCCTGGGCTCGCTGCGGGGCTGGATGACTCGGTGGGTTCGCGGTGCCGGTCCCCGGCGCTGGAGCAGGCAGCTGGTGCCGTTCGCGCTTTCCCGATGACTTTGTTAGGGAAGCAGAGGGATCAAGGGTTTCTTGGAGCAGCAGAGATTGCAGCGGCTTCTGATGGTGGCTTTGGCGCTGGTGTTTTACGGAGTTCATGATGAATATGTAGGTGTAAGATTAAAAGGACGAATAAGGTAGCGCCGCTCAACAGAATCGCTTTTCAGAGCGGCAGCCGTGCCGTGGGCTGACCTCTGGAGAAGGATCCAATTGTAGAGCCGAGGCCTGTAGTGGAAAAGCAATTACAATACATGCTTCCAGGATTGAATTGTCCTCTGGAAGTCAGATGCTGCAATAATGGCGGTTGTTTAGGTGGAACGTGACTTTATTTAACTGCCTGGCATTTTCCTATTAATGTTCCTCAATGTGTTCATACACAGGTTTCAATTTCTGCTGCTTTGGGGGAAATAGAGCTCAGTGTTCCACAGGGAAGAGAATTTCTTTGTATAGAAGTGTTCTTCTGAGCTTTCTGGCTGCTTTTCTCGTGTTTGAGTTCTTATCCCTTCCAGATCAGAGGGGTTGGAAGCGAACACAAGAGAAGTGCAGCGTGCGGGTTTTCCTCCAGCCCGTCGGTCGCGGCCGAGCTGAGCGGTGCGGTGGGTACGGTGCAGAAGCTGACGTGTTCTGGAGCAGAGAGGGGAAGCCGCGTGCAAGTGGAATGAATAGTTTCATGTAACAGTAAAGGAGTGGAGCTGTGTGGCTTGTGGGTTTGACTGACTTCTGCAGCGGTCCTCACCCCACCCCTGAAGTGGCGAAGCCCTTCCTCTCAGAAAAGCGCGGGTTTTGGAAGTGCCGTGAGGCAGCTGGGTGGTTCTTCAAGCGCATGTTGGTCCGGGGTGTTTAAATGAGGCAGTTTGGGTTTGGGACAGTGTGTGGCTGTCCTGGGAAAGGCGTGGGGTGGGTGGAGGTGGGTTGGTGGGGAGCATGTCCAGCCCCGAGCTCCGCTCTGGCACGGTGCTCATGTGCTGTCGTAGGTGCCTGTGTGAGGTGGGTTTCCACAGCCCTTGGGAGCTGTAAACTTCTCTGTAACAGACAATATTTAACATTTTCGTTTTGAAACCCCCATCTTTGCCATAAGCAGAGGTGAAGCAGAGTTGTCTTTGTGAGCCTAGATTTCTATGGTTGGACTGGATGATCTTGGAGGTCTTTTCCAACCTAGATGATTCCGTGATTCTTTGTGGGTCAAACAGAGCTTGAGTCCTTGGACACAGAACACTGCTGAGACTACAGAAAAGAGCTTTAAAATCCTTCCCCCTACCCAGTGAAAAAGCTGATTCCTCAGCTGTGCTCAGCGTAACCATTTGATTTGAGTGCTTGAATTGCTGCTTTTACAGCTCTCTGTATTTTATCAGAATTTGTTAAATTGCCAGTGTTATTCACTTTTGGCAGGTGCCACCTACATGCCCTCAATTTGAACGTACCTTTTAGGAGAAGTGTAGGTAGGGAGGCTCCTTTCGTGCATGTCAGATGTTAGAGAGTGGAGCACGTAGATTAACTCACTTTCACCAACCTTTCCACTGCTAATGAGCTAATCTGGCCCTCGTGCACCGCGCAGCACCGCTAATGACCGATTGGAGCTAAGCAGAAACTTGGCTGAAAAATGTCTTGCTCGACTTGTTCTCCAGGTAACTCGGATCCGTGTGTTCCGTGACACAGAAGGGAGCTCTTGGTAAGAGCTGTCCACAGCCAGATACAGCCCATGTCCTCCTTCCTCTCATCTTCTGCTTAGAACTAGACAAAGCCTTGGCAATAATAACCTACAAAGGAAAATGGTTGGTTGTTTTTCCTTGACTCTGCTTGGTTTTGAATAATTTTATTCTCCAAAGGGGCTACATTATGACCCCTGAAATCCTTGTTAAAAAAAATAATTCTTTTGAGTTAGGATTTAGTGGATTTCTCTCAGCTCATGTCCTCTACGCTTAAAAATCACAGCTGCGCTTAGGAGCAAGTTCATGAAAACAAGCTGGTAAAGTAGAAGGTGCCACGGATAATTTCCAGTCATGGGCAGAGTCTTATTCCCAGGGAAAGATTCCTGTGGGACACCCAGCCCGGGTGACGCATGGAGGCGGGATTTCGGGAAGGGAATCCGCAGGTTTTTTGGCATGTCGGGGATCAGTTACCGCTTCCATCGTTGTGCAACGGCCTTCCTGGGCGCAGCCTCAGAAGAGCGTTTTCAGACAGGTTCTGGTGTGGTGAGTGAGCGTGGGGGCTTTACTTCTGTGCAAGCGTTCTGTGGAGCACCAAAGTGTGTTCCTGAGAGGGGTGGACGTCACAGTCTCCACCCTGAGGAAGGGAAGCGAGGTGCGACAGGCTTTGGAGTGGAATGGTGGGATTGCACAAAATACGGCTGAAATCACTTGTTTTCAGGAGATATCCATCACGCTGTGATGAAGTGCAGATGATGCATTTGGCAGCGAGAGGTGTGCAATCTGTTCCTACCCTGAGGAGCTTGCAGACCAAAGGCCTGCTGGTAAGACCAGCCTCACTGTTGTACCTCTTGAGTGATGAATAATGGTTTAGGATGTTCTTGTTCCTTTATTCCTTGCTCTTTTAAATAATAGTGTAGATAATTGCGAGCCTGGTGATTCTGACACTTGGATCCTTGAGTTCTTTTGTTGGGGCAGTAGTTTTTGGTGTTTGGGGGAACGTGTTCTTAGTGTGTGGATGCTGAGGGACGTGGGGCTACGGGTGGGAGGGTCGGTGTCCAGTGGGTACGAGTCACTGCCTGACATGCCTGAGGTGGGAATTGTTGCTTGGTGGTGTAAAACAACAGCAAAAAAAGTGTGAATTTTATAGAAACCTTGCGTTGAAGGTGGTTTGGCTGAACCACCAGAGTGTCTGCTGCTGTAACAGGCAGGTGCAGCCTGGTTCTGTAACACGTGTGTAAAAACCCAACAGTTATTATGGTAAGGAAATGCCACATTGATGGATATGCTTTATTGATATTCTTTGGAAGGAGACTTCTGGTAAAAACAGGAAACACTTCTGGAAAAGTAAAGTCTTAAACTTACTTGAGTTGAGTGTGAAGGTGGAGACGAGAGGTTATCGTTAGTTCTGTTCCCTTGGTTGACTTCTTGGCAGAGTTTTAATTGTAGAAGAAGAGGACAACAAGGGCTGAGACTTGCAGCTCAATTTAATTCATGACTGGCTTAATGAGATGCTTGAGAGCTCAGGTATTGTGACAGCTTTCATAACACTGCCTGTTATCGCTGGTTTATGGTAGTTTGCTGGACTTCTCCAGAAGAAAACGTCATTGCATTGTATTTAACAAGTTAATGTTGTAATTAGTATTTTGTCTGTGGGGTGAGGCTGGGCGGGCTAATTGCTTCCAGTTGCTGGAGATGTACGAGAGCTGGGAGAAGGGATTTCTTGGGCGTTTTGCAGGAACTCGCATCTTGTCGCAGATGTTGGAGCAAGCGAGGGGTGCAGGCTGTGAGGTTCTGAGGGGCTCGAATTCCCGGACCCTCTCCCGGTGCCTCGGTGTTTGGGAAGCTGGCATGCCTGGCTCTCCTGTCCTCAGAAGTGGCTTTGGTTTGGGAGGCCGAGACTGAAAGCTCCGCGTTATACTCAGCACTGTTCCACCCACGTTGCCTGCCTTCAGCGCTGCCCAGGCTCCTCCTGCCCCCCTGCCAGGGCGTCCTGGGGAGTCTCAGCCCTTCGGAGAGGTCCGTGGCAGAACGCAGCCGGTTCCTGGAGCACCCTGGGACTGGCTAAAACTCCGCTTCCCCCGGGAGCGGGAATTTGGAACAGACTTAGAAGCTCACCTTTGGGGGTGGTAGCTTGTTAAGTTGTCAATACTATTGCCTGTAACCATCTGTTCCTACCACTAAGTAGATGCAAAAATCAGTAATTTTTTTTTTTTGGAGGAGCTTGGGTGTAAATCTTCTCCCTTGTTATTTTTATGGGCTCCCTCATTATAAAAGACAAGCATCTCTACAGTGCTGCGAAGGCAGAACAACATTCCTTCTTTAATCTCTCATCTAAATGCATTTGAAATTTAAATTCAAATAGTTACCAATATTTGAGGTTACTTGGGAGCACACCAGCTATTTCTGGTGAAGTCGGTGCGTGGGTCTCCCTTATCAAACAGGAATGTGCTCGTGTCGCTTCACCTCCCTGGGTTAACCGCTCCGAGGAGGAACACGGAGCTGGAAAGCATGGACACAGCAGATTCTAGGGAATCGCCGCTGTACATGGATGCTGGGCTGGCTTTTGCAAGCTACACTTGTCATGGATTCTTATTTTTTAATTCATTTTGCCCTAGTGAATCAATAATCCAAGTGGACCAGCTTCGGTCGCTCTGATGTCGAGCTGCTGGTGGTGACAGTCGGGGTCACAGAGGGAGAGGGGGTCTGGAGGTGGCTCGGGGGGTGTTGTGTGGGAGTCACGGGAACATCGGAAACATCATCGATTGTGGGACAGACAGACTGACTGCTGTGCCTTGTACCCAGAGTCACGCGGGGCTGGGATCTCGCTCCTGGATTTAAACCACAGAATCAAAATGGATTGACATCCAGTAACGATGTTAGTGGTTTGGGATCTCACGTCCCAGTTCCTGGGGTTGTCTGCGGTGCTGTCACATGGGCAGCAGTGACGACACCCTTTTAATTCAGAAGGACTTTGCAGCCTGAGGCCAGGTATTCTTCAGAGTTTTTATTCTCTCCCTTACAGCGTCACCGGAGCTCGGTTCCCAAATGTTTGTTCTGGTGTTATCTGAACTCCAGAGCGTGTGCCCGGGGGCTCTGTGGAGGGGATGTCCAGCTTTCCCAGCGCTGCTCCATCTGCACGCTCGCCCCGATGTCAAAATCTGGGTTGTGTCTGACCTAAAAGAACCAGCGGTTGGGTTTTGATGGAATGTGTGAGATGCACGTGTCTGGATTCATCCTGTGATACAGTGCTGTAAAAATACAGTGTTGTAACAATCTACCAGCAGCAGTACTGGCGTGAGAGCAAGTCCTGTGCCTCGCCATTGCGGGAGGGGAACAGCCCTGGTACAACGGAGAAACGGGGAAGCTCTTGGAGGACTCGGTCCTGGCTGTAGTTAGTGGTCTGGAGGATCTGCAGGATAGGAACGGCCTCCAAGGATTGAGAGGGAAGCCCAGAGGGGTGCAGCTCTTGTTCCCAGTGGCTGTAGCTGCCATGGGGAAGATCCTGCCATGCCCCTACGTGTTCCTTGTGTGCCCTTAGAAACTGCAAGACTTCCAGACTTCAGGGGGTTTTAGGAAGTGTCGTGTGTCTTGCAGGGAGGCTTGGACTCCACGGGGCAGAGCTCCCATGTTTTTAAACTTGGATTACCTGTGACTTGGCTTCAGATAAAACATTTAACCTCAGTTCTGACTTTCCCGGAAGTCCTGATGCTTGGTTTGTTCCCAAGTTTGGTGACAGGCAAGGTGGCAGCGTGAGGACACACCACAGGGGTGTCCACATGCACGTGGGCACCTGGAGCTTCTCCCCAAGGCCCACTCGCAGCCCGGTGTAGCTGAGCTCGAGGTGCTGACAGACCGGCACGTTCGGGAAATACTTGGAGGGATTGCAGAGACGAGAGGAGCTGGGCAGTGTGGATGTGGGTAGGGGCAACAGGAGGAGTTCTTTGATTTGGGCCATTTTGGTCCTTTTAGATAATTTTTCATCTGTTTAGCAGCATCATTCAAAGGTCAGTGCTGACTAGCTCTGGTTGTTCTCTGCTGGACCTAGATGTCCTGCTGGTGTCGTGTAAGAAATACGCTTCCTTTTCATGTTTCACGGTCAGAAGAAAATTATTTTGTTGTCTTCAGTAGTTTTTTACCTCATTCTTGTAGTCTTGCCAATATCCTGTATTTGTTTTTTGCAGGAAGCCTTTCAATGTTTTCTTAATTGGAATTAAGTGTTGTAATAGAAACGCACGTTTGGGTTGGAGATAATGTAGGAAATATTCACAGAAATTTATTTTAAGTTGGTGGAAAAACATTCATTGGAGAGCTCTGCTCTGGGACTTCAGAGAGGTTTAATGAAAGCTGTCTTTGCTATTGGGTAATATTAAAGGAACAAACCGACTTTACTGCTCCTTGAATTATCTCAAGCAACTAATGCCAGCGCCCGACACTAAGTCGGTTTGTTACTATGTTGTAGATGACGTTAATTAACATCATGACACAGATTTAATGCTATATCAAAGTTATGTGGAGTAAGACCCAAATGACAACTGGGAGCAAATGATTTGCCAAAGTACAACGATGAAAACAAATATATTATAAAAAACAAAATCCTGTTTTCTTTTCCTGTCGGCAGCTCGGGCTGCATCTGGAGGTAGCAGCTGGCCAGGCCTGAATTCCTTTTATTTTTTTTTTCCTTCCCCTCTAGTTTTTAATGATGCTTTTACAACAGTCTACAAGGAGATCTCTGTCTGAACGAGCTGGTAGCAGGGTGCAGCGGGTCCTCCGGGCTTTGCGTCCAGCGAGGTAGCGCACAGCTCCGTCCTCCTTCCCCTCTCCCTGCAGTTCCTTGGTCGTTTAGTGCTCTAATGCAAGGAGGGCCTGAACGTATGAATTATGTACGGGTTTGGTTAAAGACACAGACACTTTCCTCGTTCCTTGACCTCAATCTTGCGGCAGGTAGGAGAGCGCTGGGAGCGCGCGTAGCTCTGGGTGCGCGCAGGCGGTTCTGTGTGTACAAGCAGATGTATTTTTAAATGTCCCCTGTTTCAAGGTCATCCCCAGTTAAAGTTGAAGTGCAGATTGGATTTCCTGTGGCAAGGTACCTGTCCCTGGGGCTAATCCCCACAGTCTGCAGGGAGCGTGGGACAGGGACCAAGGGAGAGCTGCTCACCCGAGCCCTCGTGTGCTCCGTGCCCGCCCCGCTCAGAAGAAGCGGGTTGACAGCCTCTCTTCCCACACTTCTCCTCAGAGCTGCTGAATCTATTTTTTCAATATTTTTTTTCCTTCATACTTGTGAAATACCGAGCTTTGAGACACTCCTGTGTAAGCTTAGGCGGTGATGAGCAAGAGGATTAATTAGATCCTCAAGACAGATAACTAGAGCAATGAGTTGTGCATAATAGTAGCTTGGAATTCCAGTGACGTGTTTGCAAAGCGCTGTGCAACGTGCGTGCCTTGGCTGAAGCATAATTATTTCTCAGTGTTGCATGCCCAAATGCCTCTGGGCACCGGAGCAAAATTTAGTAAGCAAATGATGTGAACAGAAAAGCTCAGCGTTGATGGTTTTGCACACACGAAAATAGTGGTCGGCGAAGGGATCAACTGTGGGTTTGAAAACCTATTGGTGGTGCCTTCCTGAACTTCAGGCTGCAGGTGCTGCTGAGACTACCCTCCCTGGCTTGTAATGCTGCAGGAAGGGGGGAAAAAGGATCCAAATTAGACTGCAAGCGCAGGGATTTTCTGTCCTGTGACCGCATAGATTCGGACCAGGGATGCAGGCCAGTTCTTCTTTAGAATGCTGTGTCGGTCCCCTGCCCTGGGGAAGGGGTGGCTTTGAGCTTGGGTGTCACTTTAAACCAAATGCTTTTGTGAGTGAAACTTCAGTTAGAAAAAAAAATCTCCATGTGGAGCTTTCCTTTGCTCGCAGAAACAGCTTCTACGTTCCTATTGCATTTACAGTAGCTCAGAGGAACGAAGAAAGTACTAGACTATTTTTTTGGTATAGTCCTTATTAAATTCTTTGGAACAGCTCTGGGATCTACAGGAGGAGGACAGAGTGTACTGGGCAGTGAGCTGTGTTCTGTTAAAACCCTCAATGTTCGTGGCTTCAACGCTGGAAGGTGAAAACCAGTGAAGTCCCTGGGACACCTTAGAGGAGTTGTAGTTACCACTGCGCGTTTCCAGGTCCTTTCCTGCCGTGATTATTTGTAACTTTACCTCACGATGCAGATTTAGGTTTTGGGGTTTTTAATTACTGAAAACCTTGCATTCCTGCTGCTGACAGCAAAGGGCTGTGCTCTGGAGCTCA
Organism: Eurystomus gularis; assembly: GCA_013400335.1. Lineage (NCBI taxonomy): Eukaryota > Metazoa > Chordata > Aves > Coraciiformes > Coraciidae > Eurystomus > Eurystomus gularis. Next base: position 82,905 of record VZZY01001015.1, on the reverse strand, counting down.
GGAGGAAGTTTGCTCATCGTTCAAGATGTGATCCTGGAGAGGTGCTTAGAGGGCTGTATTTTGCCAAGTTGGGATTTTTATTTTTTTCACCCCCTCCGTTAAAACCTTGGGGATCCCTGGGAAAGGAGGTTGATCCTGGCTTTTTTCTACTGGGTGAGGAGGAATTTAAAACTTCACCCCCCTGCTTTGACCTAGTTCTGAAACCCTTCCCTGTGAAAGTATTAATTTGTGGCCTCTAAGCCATTTTAGTGTTAGAATTGCAGAGCGGTGCGTGCTTTTCTGTAGAGCCACCTTGAGTTTAGACATGAAAGGATGGTGATAAATCTGATAAACTTGGTAGAATATACATCCCCATGTGCTATAAACCTTCCTCATTACTCAGGAATTAATCAATGGCTTTGACTTTTTTCCCCCTGCTCAGCCATACTTTCACAAGGTGTAATTAGGAAAAAAAAGCTATAGTTTTCCTTTTTGTTCAACTCTGCTGTTGTTGAGCTATGTGTGGTTTGGACTGCAGCCCTCCAGAATGTTGGCAGAAGTTCCTGTCTGGAAAGAAGTGGTAATTCTTTTGGGGTTGAAAAGTGGGGAAGGGAAGATCGCTGTAGCAGAGATGATTTAGAGCAGAATAAGTCAATGTGGATATGTACCTCTCAGCGGCCGCTAAGGTTGGTGTGGTTCTGTATAGAACATTCCTCGTTCCTCTCAGGTTTGCTTGTTTTTAGTTTACTGTAGCCAATCCTGGGTTTAAACTTTGTATATCAAGTTATATTGCGGTAATTGACGTTTCTGCAACTTACCTGAACTGAAATGTAATATTGAAAATGATGCCGAAGTGACCTTGAGCTATCTTTGTACCATGAACTGCTTTTCTTTTGCCCTCTGAGGGCATAGTAGAGGACAACACCCAGCCCTCCCAAGCCACTTGTGTCCTCTCCTGGGGTCATAGTCCTAAGCCAGCAATCTGCGTGCCAGGCTCTTCTCCGGTGAAGCCTCTGCAGTGGAAATGCTGATGAGAGGAGGAGGAGGAGGAGAGGGGGCAGTCAGGCCTGGCTGCCTTGGCCATGTTGTAGGTGAGTGACAAGGAGCAGCTCTTCTGAAGCCTTTTTTGGGTTTGTGTGTTTGAGCTCTGAGCTGTGACCATCTCGTTATGCCTCTGGTCCTGGGGCGTCAATCATCCCTCTGAACTTTGTGTTCGTTTATGGGAAATGATTGAGCAGCCAGGCACAGGGCGGTGGGCATCCTGCTGGCCTGGAACCTGCCAGCACGGGCCAGGCGCTGCTCTTGGGGACATTGCGTTTGCAGGCTGGCCAGCGTGTCGGTGCTCTGCTGGTGCCAGCCTGAAACCTTCTGTGCGAGCTGCTCTGTGGCACTGCTCTAGGTGACTGTGCTGCTGCTTCTGCTTGTGTTTCAAAACCAAATATGTCCATGTGTCTATCTACAAACCGAAAGGGGAAATGTCTGTGTCTTTCAGCTGGGGGAGTTGTCATCTTCTCTTGCTTGGACACATTAAGAACACTTCTAACAGCAGCGCTGATGCTTTTGTACTGGCGAAATGGTTGCCTTTGGTGATACTGGAGGTCAGAGCAAATTCATAGAGTCCTAGAAACGTGTAGGTTGGAAGAGATCATGGAGACAAACTGTTGACACTGCCAGGTCATGTTAGTACTGTCAGGGCACCACTAACCCCTGGCCCTCAGCACCACATCTCCACGGCCTGGAAACCCCTCCAGGGATGGGGACTCCACCACTGCCCTGCCCAGCCTGCCACAGCCCTTCACAGCCCTTGCCACAAAGAAATTCTTCCTCATCTCCAACCTCAACCTCCTCTGGTGCAACTTGAGGCTGTTTCCTCTTATTCTGTCACCTCTTCCTTGGGAGAAGAGCCCAACCCCCACCATTCAGGTTGGGCTTCCCCTCATTCCCCAACAAACACTGGCAGCAGCTTTCCCAGCTACTCATCTCAAAGGAATTAAGTTCTTGTGGAAATCTCTACTCAAATGCAGGATCAAGCTTAGACTTACTCTTAGTCTAACAACGTTACTCTGCGTAGTGTATTTTTATTCTTTTACTGAGCTTCCTTGTGTCGCGTGGGTATGTGGCTGGAGGGGTGGCCGTGTCCCTGTGTGCAGCCGGTGCCCGTGGCCGAGCTGACGTTCCGGGTGCTCCCTGGAGCTCGGCTGCTCCGGGCTGCAGGAGACAAAGCCGCAGTGCCTGAGTCTGAGGACCTCTCTGGGGTCTACCTGTGAAGCTCGGTGTAGATTTGCAGAAGAGCCTTAGCTGGGATTACGTTTAGTGGTGCCTTGTGAGGACTTGCAGCCTTTGAAAAAAGCAGATGTGAAACCAGTAATGAGCGGACTTAAAATTCAAAAGCGGGAAGCCTCAGTCCTTGGTTTGACCCGTAGGGCCGTGATGCAACAGCTCCGGTTTCGAGCTGCGCTGACAGTTCTCGGACAAGTTGGAGGCACAGATGTCACTGTGGGTTTAGGTTTGGTAGCCCCCCTTGTACCTTAGTGACTCGAGGTGGCTGATGAAGCAGCGTGGTACTGAAGGACTTGAACAAAGCGCGTATCTGGAAGTGGCGAGTGGTCATTCTGGCAGATACTTCAGCCCAAAGCTGCTATTGTTTTTCTCTTAGTTAAACAACAGTGGAGCTCATGCTGTGGCTTTTTTCTTTTCAATTGCAGTATAATGTTAGCTTTTATATATCCCCTGGGCCCACACCCGGGTGCGTGGTGGGCCAGCACACAGATGCATTGTTCAGAGTCCTGCATTCCAGGCAGATCAAATGCTCCGTGCCCCACATCGGCGGCACATCTGCAGCCGCTGAATCCCGCGCAGTCCTTCCGGCCCAAGGTGCCAGTCAGTTACGAGGGTGAAGGCATCAAGAGCTGCCGCTTCTGGGTCCTTTCTGTGTCATTCTGCCTGCTTTGATTCACTACAGCTGGTGAAGCAGTTAGGCTTGGTTCAGGCATGTGTGGAAGAGAGCTCATTTCATGCTTGGAATTGTAATTATGTTCTTTTCTTTCAAGCTGCCAGCAGTAAAAGATGTCTTCCAGTGTGTATTATCTAAATAAGCCGTAGTGTTGAAATGTTTTCTTATTTCGTCTTAAGAATGTGGCAAAATAAATGGTGCTTACTCTTCTCGTTTTGGTTCTGGAGCAATGAATTCCCCGCGCTGCGGGCACGCTCGCTGTCCCCGGGACGCTGCTCTGCGCTGCTGTTCCCGAGCCGTGCGGAGGGGAGTGTTGTGTAGGTGTGGGGACGCTGCCCCGGCTCGCCTGGGCGGCACCGGTGTCTCCTCCCGTGCTCTCCAACTGCGCTCCGTGTCTCCTGTCAACAGTCTATCACTTACTTCTATACTTGCACTAGTAGCTGCTTAGTTTTAGTGAGTTTGAATCTGTTTCAAGGTTGGTAAAGACCTCTAAGATCAAGGCCGACTGTCAACCCAACGCTACCCACACTAGACCACGTCCACTGATTCTTTTAACATCTCCAGCGATGGTCACTCCACCTGTTCCAGGGCTTGACTATTCTTTCAGTAAAGACATTTTTCTTGGTATCCAACCTGAACCTCCCCTGGCACAACTCGAGCCCGTTTCCTCTTGTCCTATCACTTCTTCCTTGGGAGGAGAGAATATTCATGAGCAAGAGAGAGGACAGTGCAAACATTAGGTGTCTTTAAAAGAGCCTTTTCTACAGCTGAGTTCCATGATGAACAGATCTATTTGGGTGCCGCTTAACGGTGGGCACTGCAGTGATGCTCCAGGTTTACTTCTAGAGGCATCAGCTGAGAGACTTTGGGCATGTGGGTTTCCATGTCATGCTCTTAGACCCGTGAGCGTGAATCAAACCCAACTGCCTTCTGGTCGGGCTCTTTCCTCCCCAAATCCAGCCGATAGTACTATCTGCAGCATGGATCCCAGTGCTCTTCTGGTTAGCACCCATGACCTCTCTTTTCTCTCTTCTCAGCTCTGTTTTTCATGTGGTGCCAGCTGTACAGGTCAGATCCTTCCTGTCCCTTGGAGGAGAAATACTGTTCTTTGAAAGCCCATCTTTCTGTGGCCGGAGCTTTGGGAGGAACATGTTCTCTCAAAGATGGTCCCCAGAAGTCAGCTCCACTTCCCATCCCGGGCAAGGTTCTGCAGAGCTGGGTTTGTGCTCTGGTCCTGGGCTTTTGACTCCTTCCAAAGATAAACGTGGGGTTTGTGTGCAGCTCTCGGAGCTTTCCTCTGGTTTTTGGTGCCTGGACTCAGCTTTCTGACTGACTCTGATCTGCTTCCCGTCGTCTCTGGAGTCTGTCTGCTTGTCTTGTGGTCTCGAGATGAGAGTGCCTGATGGCCATTTCAGTGTCTCCCTGATTGACTGGAAGTCACAGTGGATAAATCTTTCATGATTGGAAACCACTTAAGCCACGAGGTGCCTGATGATCGCTGGTTATTAGTGGAGAGGTTCTACCAAACAATCAGGAAAAATTGAGTGGCAAGGCGTATAATTTATGACTTCATCCCAGCACTGTGGGGGCAAGTCAGCGAGAATCGAAACCGTGGAAGAATTATAGCTGACAGATATCTTAAAGAATGACTCCGGTTAGTGTCGTTTATTGCTGGAATGTGTGGACAGATCCCGAGTCAGAGCCCTCCTGGGGCAGTGCCAAAACCAGACGTGAAAGAGTGCACGAGAAAATGAAAGTGTGGTGTGTGCCCAAGGGCTCCAGTTCTGACAATGGGCAAAAATAATGTTTTAAGTTGCATGTTTTTGTTTGGTTTTTGTTTTTTTTTTTCAGGCATTTTCCTTTTGATCATAAGGTTTATGAATCCTCCTTAGTATTTGTTGAAGCTCCTGCCTGAAGGGGCTTTGTTGGAGCTTGTGAGTTGAGCAGTACCTCTAGTGCACTACGGACGTTATCAGCACATGGAGAAGACCACTGAGAGAAACTTCGGAACATTCTGGAAATTAATTTTCTTGCATTGAATGAGGCCTTGCAAAAAATGCCCATAAAGTTATCTCTAAGATATCTTAATTTTTGCCTAGTGATGAGCCTTGCTGCTGCTCAGCACGGTTCTGTCTTCCTCCGTGTGACAGATAACTACCGGTAACTGGAAAGGAGGAGAGATTCTAGAAAAGCATCCTTTTTCCAGCTGTTTTGTCGTGGTAATGCCTCTGCAAGTGTTAATCTCTCTCGTCACAATTTGGCACTTGCTCTAGTTCCCAGCAGGGGTTTCTCAGCTAATCCCTGTCTGGAAGATCTTGCCTTACCTTACATTAATTTCTGATCCCCACCATGGCCTGGCATCGTCTGAGGGTTTGGATTCAGCTCAAAGGATGTCCCAGGTCTTCCTCTCCAACTCGGGGTTAGAACATCAGGGTGGTTTGAGTACCTGTAAGTGTTCCCGGAGCGCTTGCGTGTGCTGCTCGCCTCTTCTCTTCCAAAAACTTTATGGTGGACTGTATCAGAGGGGGTTACTCCCTCATGGCCCTGGAGAAATAATGAGAAATTTGGTTTCAGACTCAGGATTTCCCTTAATGTGAGTAGCTCGCTTTGAGGAGAGCGACAGATGTTTGCACTTTAGCCTCTGAATGACAGCTACTGAATCAAACATCTGCCTTTCTGCTGGAGTTGTCCCCAAGCGCTGCCATGCTTGAAAGCCCGTCTAAAACTTGCTGGAGCCAGCTCAGCCTGTGCTTGGTGTGTTGTTGGAAGTGGAGGCAGCTGCCCTCAGCATCAGTTCAGCAAAAGCAGCTGGTGACCCAGGGAGAAGCAAAGCTGCGGCAGCAAGACCCTTCCACCATTCTCCTTGAGCACCCAAATGGCGTCAGGCAAGGACTCTCTGTTCTGAGTCATCCCGACATTGCAGCTGACCCGTGAGGGTGGCTCGGCGTTGGACCTCAGTGAGCAGTGCTGGGACTGTCCATGCCAGAGGTGGGGTTGGGTTGGGTAGGGTTGCCCCCACATACACTAGAAATGGCTGGTGTTGTGGTGGTGAGGATTGTCTCGAGTCACGTCCTGCTTCCCTCTGTGTAAGGGCATGAAAACATCAAGGAAAAAGGAAGAACCTCAAATGTTAACGTTTCTCCTGTTGCTTAGTGTTTGACCAACGCGTTAGGCTGTTCTCTGACTACAAGGGTGTGAGGCTGTAGGCTTGGCCTAAGGCTCTGGGTACTGCAGATCAAGCCTAGCGTGGACCCAGTTGGACCAGGGGAATGAGTCTGCTGGTGTTATTCTCAGGCTTTGTAACTTAAATTCTCAGGAGCTGAAGATTCTGCTGTAGACCCAAAGGGGGAGGAGAAACCCTTCAGCTAGTGAAATACTTTTTAATTTACCTTTTGGGGGTTTGGGTGTGTAAAAAAGAGCTGAAAACAAAGTTTTCAAAACCAGTCATCTTTGTTTTTAAACTCTCCAGGCTTAGCCTACAAAGAGACCCAGCTTTGCTTCATTTGTTTCCCAGCACGATGGAAGCGAAGCTGCTGGTGATGCAGCTCGAGAGGCTCGTGCTCCCTGCAGCTTCCTCGCCTGGCCGTGGCTCTGCCTCGTGTCGAACACACCAACCCTCGGTCCTGAGCGCAGGCCTGGTCTGCTTCTTGTCTTAGAAGCAATCCTGCAGTTGTCAGCTCAGCCCTGCCGTGCCGAGGTGAAGCTTCTGCCTGGGCTTTGGAGAGTCTGTGGTGTCTGCAGAGAAGCCTTGAGAAAGGGAGCTGGCAGTCACGCTGTGGAGGGGGGAGTGTGTAAACTTCGTCTAAAGATAATTTATGGTTTCTAAAGCTGCTGCTGAGTAAAACTTTCCAAGGCTGGCTTCTGACCTAGCTATCAGCAGTGCTAAAACTGAGAACAGTCGTCTTAAAGTAGCTTTTTCAGTTGTGCAGAGGGGAAGGAGGAAAATAGGCTACCTGACTTCTGAAACGGTTCATCTGCTTGCTTCGGTAGCGCGTGTGAAACCTTTCTCTTTCAGACTTGAACCGCAGCGTGACTCTCCCATTCCCTGAGCCTCGGCTGGTTAGAACTTGGCTTATCGCTTAGTGCATCGTGGGTTTTCACCCACATTTTGACAGCAAATGCAATGTCAGGGTTGTGATAACCCCTTCCGGGCTGTCTCCGTGCAAGCGCGGCTGGCATCTCGCTCCCCGCGGCAGCGCCGGCACCGGGAGGGAGAACTTTGGGTCACGCCGGGTTGAGCTGTTGGCAGCGACGCTCGTGGGTTGGCAAGAGCTTTCCCAACGACGCTGGAGAGCAGAGGAAGATTTCTCCTTGTTTTTGCAAATTAGCAAATGAAACCCTAAATAAGTCGCTAAACTCAGTTTCCTTCTGTTGGGTTAGGAGTGGTGGTGTGCTTGGAAACCTTCGAGATCTTAATTGGCCCGAGCGTGCTAAAAACACCTTCTTTCCACCCCAGGCGCTGCTTCTATCTTTCCATGCCTTTGGCTCACGTACTGGCAAATCATTTTTATAACACTTGAGAAGCTGTATAGCTGCAGAAAAACAGGATGTGTCCCCTGCCTTATAGCTCGGATTCGCTCTCCAGGTACTTTCGAGGGTTGCTGAAGAAGCGCGAGCCCCTTTTGATAGCAGCACTCAGGTGCTCGTTTGTCCAGTAATGGATACGTTGGGTTAAGGACACTGGTTTAATTTGACCGCAGACACTGGGGCAGGCTCAGCAGCACTCTCCTCATGCTGGTTCACCGACTTTCTCTTGGCAAAGGCCAGGTCTCTATGAGCTTCTGACCAGGAGTGCTCATTGAGGTTGTGCTCGGACCTCTCCCACGCTGGGGATGATGAGCTTCTCATCTTAGTGAAATACTTTTTACGGTGGTTCCGCCTTCCCACAGAAGGCTCTGGTAGTTTTTTTGAAGTACAGCATTGATACTTTTTCCAGGGTTTTCTGTATTAGACAATTGGGTTCTGTTCTTCATGGCTTTGTCCACTTAATTTTGTATCTGATTTGGCATTTTAAGGTCTTTTTTGTGACACCGAAGTTTCCCATGAGCAGTGGCAGGAGAGCTGCAGGTTGTGGTGGAAGTCCCATTCCTATTTCAATTTGGGCAAGATAGGAGCATGCTGTGGTAGGGCTCCGAACCCCGGGAGATGGCATGTGTGAGGGTTTGTTGTCCATGGAAGGCGATGGCACAAGAAGGAGATTAAGGGAGATGATGGAAAATTTTGTCACTCTGAGATGGAGTTATCTGAAGAGGCTGGCCAGCCAGAGCTGGAGTGCAAGGCCATTTCTCTGATTAGTAAAATACTTGTTTGTAAGGAGTTTTCAGAGCAAAGAGCCAAAGTTTGGGTATCTGCTAAGACAATGAGGTTTTTCCACTAAAGCAGTAGATGAGGTGGCCCCGAAAGGAGCTGACGCGTACCCGAAGCAGCACGGTTCCTTGCAGCGCGTTTCCTTCCCGGCAGTACCGAATACACGTCTGCATAGCTAATTAACGTAGTCATCGTGGTGCTTGGCGTGCATCTAGAGGTAAGAAAACCTCTTCAGAAGGTCTTAAACTTTCAGGTATGGCAGAAGAATTTTTACTGCTGTTTTCCTCATCTCATGCCACATGGAGAGGAGGAAGAGGAGCGTGGTGGGTGCTCCTGTCCCCCCACCCCTGCCGGGGTTGATGGGAGAACCCACCACGTTTCCAAAATCAACCTTCAGGCTCAGCTTACGTTTTCTTCCCAGTCTGTTTTATTGCTGTTAAAAGAGCGTTTCACTGCTTTGGAGCATAACCCCATTATCAAATATTCTGTCTCAAAGAGCGTGTCTGAGCTCCGGTGAAGGTGACGCTTCCAGCACACGCACCAGCAAGGTCTCTGGTGCAGGGACTCTCCTGATTGCTTTCTTCGCCTGTTTTTTTTTTTCTTGCATTTTTCTGACTTTCCCCCGCCCGCCCTTACAGGGCAGGGAGTGACAAGTTACTCAGCACCTTGCTGTGTGTTGTGATTTCTTGCTTTTCTGGTTTTGTGGAGAGAGCACTTCAGCTTTTACCGTTCCCCAAGGAAGCAGTGTGCCGTTATTAAAAGGAAAATGTTGACTTATCACATTTTAGACCTGGCCTACTGGCTTGTGATTGCAGGGAGCTTTAAAGTGATGCTAAATTACTTGTCACTGTCTCCAGCTTCCGGGTCGCAGGGTGTGATGGTCGCGGTGCAGTTGGTGGGAATTATGCAGAAGAGCCTGAGGAGCCCTGGCCCAGGTGCTCATGGCACAGAACCAACCACTTCTGCAGGTCTTGGGAACACCGTGCCTGGGGAAATGTGGTCTCGGGGTGGGTGTCTCATCACCCAGAGCCTGTACAGACATCTGCAGGTTGCGAGTACACGGGGACTTCTGGATGGGGGAGAGCAAGAAGCTGGAGAACTGGTCCTACCGTAGGGAGTGTGCATCTGGTTGAGCACTTGTGACAATTAGTGATTTGGGTGGCTTGGTTTCAGAGCAAACACAATCCTTGCTCAATAAAACTGAGTCCCCCCTGGCTGGACTTCTCCTCCCCTCTTCCCAAGGCCCCCCATGTTGGCAGGACCCTGGGGTGGTTGTGCAGAGCGTGCGGGGTGCTGGTGGCTGGTCAGGAAGGATGTGTGGTGGCCGGGCTCTCACCTTCCCGCAGAGATGAGCAGCTCCTGCTTGGCTGCCCGAGCCCCTCTCTTCCTCCAGGCTGGGCTGGTGGTGGGAGGAGGTGGGCACACTGCAGCTGCAGGCCTCATTTCCTCAGGAAACCGGGCTAAAAATACCTGAGAAATGCTGTGGGAAATGTTGCACATCGTGGGCCCTGAGCAGCCTCTGCTCAGCTTGTCCCCATGTCCTGCACAGCCTTGGAGGCTTGTGTTAGACGCTGGCACTCCATGGTTGTTCCTCATTCTCTACGTTCCTTTCACCCTAAATGTACTGTTGACAAACCTGTCTCCTAAACCCCCCCCTCCAAATCCTTACTCCAAATTATAGTTTCCTTTTTGGTGATAGGAGAACATTCAGGTCAGCAGGAGCTTTCTATGGAGAAAATGAAGGAGACAAAAGAGGGGACAGAGAGGCCGTTAGGAGCTTATCTTTTATTGAAAATGCTGCTGCTCTTGTGGCTTGCTGGTGGTGGAGTATTCTTTGATTTGAGCATCACAGATGGAAAATGACTGTGGCTGTGGACGGCTGGGTGGGGTTGGGCTCTGCCATGCTCTGCCTGCCTGCGTGGGTGCAGTGTTTGGTGTTCACCTGTCCCTTTGGTAGGAACACAGCTACACCTGGGGTTGGGGGTGTTCTTACTCGGAGCATTTCACCTCGGTGGTGCTTTGGTAAGGTGAGAAGGTCCAGCCCTGCTCCGCTCACAGAGGTGGGAGGACGAGGACGTGGAGCATCTCCTGCTCCTCCATCCCTGGTGTTCTGCTCCGGTGCCTGCGGGTGCTCGGAATGAAATAAAGGATTTAGAGTCTGTCTAGTGTCTGGCAATCACATTTACATGCACTTTAAGTCTTAAAATAGTCCGTCTTAATAAAATTGGGCTGTTGAGCGCTTGGGTTCCTGGCGTGGTGCCGCGGGGTCCCTGGGCTGGGCAGGGCTCTGGTGACAGCTCTGCAGCGGCTGCCGGGGGGATGCTGGGGGCCCTGCGCATCGGGAGCAGCAGTAGCCCAGGTGCCAGGGTTCTTATTCTGCCACTTTATTTTGTGTCTTCCGGCTGCTTGGCATAACCCAACCAGGGGAATTGTCCAGGTCTTTAGGTATATAAGTTTGTTCTCTTTAAAAGAATCCAAAGGGGGTGTGTACAGTGAGGAGCAGGGGGCACGGAGCCGTGGGCTCCTGAGCCCTGCCCTGTCCTCCCTCGCTTCGGAGCGTTATTGCTGGGGGCAGAAGCCCTCCCATGCCGTGGGACTGCGATACCGTGACTAGAAACCTAAACCAGGATCCCATAAAGGTGCGAAAAGAAATGTCTGTGCAGCTGATCTCAGGCAAGATGTTTGCGTGAGGGAAGCTGACTTCCCTGGCTATTAAAGTGACTGTTGGTAAAAAAAAAAATAATTTCTTTCACCTATTAATTGAAAAAATGGAATATGTTGTGTTCTCAAGAGCTTTAAAACATCACACTGAAATAACAGACAAATTGAAGCTGAAACATTACATTTTTTCCACAAATGTGGACAGGCTCCAGGTCCATAAAAAGAGCTTGGAAAGGCTGTAAAACACATGTTAAACGGTTTTTTACTTGAGGCACCTCTAGAAGTATTTATTCCTTTTCAAATGAATTAAATATTTAACTTGAATCATCATCTTCAAAAAAATCTTTGGTAATTCGAAACAGAATGTTTCTTCTGTAGCAAAGCAGTAGAGCACATGGTAAAACAAAGATCTGATGGTGTAAACCCGCGACGGGACCTGTGGATGTTCCTTTCAAAAGCAAATGTTTGACTTTACTGGCATCAGCAACTCCTGTGGGGGTTTGGTTTAGTATTTCCTCGATCAGAATTAGCAAAATGAATGATTGTGGGATTTAAAATCCGTGAGAAGCTGGGCAATAGAAAGGCTGTGTTGCTGTAGGGTCCTTACGTCCTGCTCGGGTCCAAGAACCTTTATGTTTGATGCTGAGATTATTTATTAATTAGGTACTGTCCTGTTGTTTTTTGGGAGGTAAATCTTGCATTACTGCTATGTAGAAATGGTATATTTAGTGTATTTGAAGTGATTTAAGCTTAGCATTATTGGAAAAGGAGGCTGGACTTGAGATCTTGGCATCAAATGGACTAACGCAAGACAAATGCTGAAGCCCCGGGCGCTTCTCCGATGTTCTGAGTGTAGACGCATCTTTCAAAGTTAGAGTTGAGGAGAGTCCCCCCTCCCTGGAGCCTGGGTCAGGCTGCACCACTGCCAGTCGTATGTCATGGGCTAAGTATGTATTCTTTTCAGTTTTTACAGAGGAGTGAATCTCAATATTTTAAACCTTTTCTGAATGTCAGCTGTTCCTGCACAAGCTAATCCTGCCTCAGCGCTCTGAGGTTCAGCCTTGCCAGGAGCGGCTCGTAACCGCCTCGCTTCTCCCACCGATCCCTTCGAAACCAGGAGAGCTCGCGCCGGTTGAGAAGCAAGAAAGAGTTTAGTTCTGCCCCTCTCAGAACAAAGTCACGTAGGAGAGAACATAGTCAAGGCGTGTGGAACGAGCTCTGGAAGGTGGGTGTCCTCCACCAGTGGCGGTGGCAGTATGGGCCGCTGTTGTTACTGCTTGATGCAATCAGTGTTCTTATGGGAAACAAATCCAAGGGTCGGTTGATTCAGCGAGCACATTAAAAATATTCCTGCTGCCATCATCGAGTGTCTCTGAAGAAGAGGCTGCTCTTGTTAGACCAGGGTTTGTCCACAAAGCTCCTCCCGGGAGGGAAGGAGCAGAATGTTCATCTGGTTTTGTAGATCTAGCTGTGAACCTGCCCGTGCTTTTCCCTTGGAAGCTTTAGTGAACAGAGCCATAGTTGGTGTGTTGGGCTGAAAACAACCCAACAAGAATGGTTCAGGTGTTTGAAGAGGGTGAAACTAGAGTTTATTGGTCTTCTGAATGTGCCCATAGCTGGGGAATCGTGTTGCCGCTTCTCTTCATCACCGGGAACAACTTCAAAGCCCCTGTGGAAACACTTCCTGGTGTTTTGTAAATGAGACTTCACAAATGCCCCAGAAATGACGAGCCAATGAAAGCGCTGTTGGCTGAAGAGCCCGTCCGTGTAACTGGACCTGTTTGCAGGACAGGAATGGGAGCACTGGTCTCACCTCGGCGCCTCTGCAGCAGAGAGCTCCCCAGTCCTGGTGCTGCTTGGGAGTCTCTGCTCCCTCCTGGGCACTCTCCTTCTTTCCAGCTCCCAGCTGCTGACAAATCACCAGAGTCAGGCCCTTTGTTTTCTGAAATTTTTTTCTACATGTCATAATAAATGTCTTATAATTAAGAGGATTATTTGCTGACTCCTTTGGCTCTTTGCAGTAAAACCCGCCGCTGTTACACGGGCTCGTAATGTGACAAGCATGGAAAATTTTTCAGAAGCTCAGCTGTTTTTTTAAATATGATTTCTAAGGAAACTCCAGAAATTGTTCCTGTCACTGGGCGGAAAGGATGCTACCATCTTGTGAGGTGATCTGGTGGTACCAGCAAGGCCAGCGTACTCTGAGCACTGGTCTAAACCCCAAACTCCAGCCTTTCCTGGCTCTGTTCTCTGCAGCAGCATTTCCAGGTGTCTGTTGATGGAGAACCTGAGGTTTGGGGTGACCCACCAGGCTGACCCGTCCCACTGCAGATGAAGTTTGCATCTCCCCTTGGTGTTGAGTTCAGCCAAAATCATAGGCAAGAGAAGGAGCTGCCTTTGAAGGCGCCGTTGGGCGCTTTGGGGATCCTGTCCACCCATCCCACCAGGGCTGGTGAAGCATCTTTGCCGGAGCAGCTGGAGGTGTGTTCTCTGCAGCATGCCTCCATTATGTCCCACAGGAATACTTGTCAGACGGGAAATTTCTGTGCATGTTAGGCCCAAACTAGAAAAAATCCTTGGTTCCCGCTGACAGGCTGAGCGGTCGTTAGGGCTGGTGACTTCCAGTATTTTTCCTAAGCCTCAGCAGAACTTAGCTGACTTAATCTTTAATGGAAACGCAGAAAACAGCATACTTGAGACTTTATATAGTAACCAGACCAACCAGTCCAGTTGTCCCACCTCCCTGGGAGGAATTGCTAAGGAGCTTGTTGGTCTAGATGCTTTTAAGTATGGTATTTAAGGTGTAAATGTGGTTAACCTTTTACACATGAAAGCTTGCTTTTTTAGCCCAAAGACTCTCTTTGCACACCCAGCCAGGAGCTTCAGAACTCTTCAGAGAATTGGTCACAAACCAAATGTTTCTTTGAGAGCTAATTTTTCTCATGGCTCGTTTCTGAACTGTCTGGTCTTTGGGAGTAACGCCGGGGAAAACCCCACCGTCCATCTCCCTGGGGCTGAGGAGGGACCTGCTTGTGGGTGTCGTTACTCTGGGAGACAGCTTCTCTCTTAGAGGGAAGAGATGAAGGACTCTGAAAGCAGGGAGGTGGGTTCCAGGACTGTCCACGTATAGGCAGCTGTGGGTGGTAAATTAAAGATGCTGAGATGAAGGATGGGGAAAACTGTGTGGAAACAGATAATGTCTGGTCAGAGTTACTTTTTTACATCTGAGTGTAAAACCCATCTTCAGTGGAGACCGTTGTGCTTGCTTCCAAAGCACGTTAGTCCTGGGAGAGCTGAAGGGTCGTGGATTTGGGTGCGAGGAGTCGTGTTGGTGGAGGGTGAAGGGCTGTGTGTCACGTAGCGCTTTGGGGATTCCGGCTACGCGGGAGCAGAGAGCTTTCCGTGCCAGGGAGCAAACTCAGGAGCTATTCAAGACACTTCCCAAACCACTTGGTTTCTCAGACTGCGTTGAAAGTATGTGAAGGCTTGAGGAGCAAGGCCCCGGCAGCTCGAAAGGAAACACCTTGAAAAGATAACTTTCTAAAGATACGTCTGTCAGTGTTGGATCGTTATAGGTGTGAACGTCGTGTAGGAATCCAAAATGGTCACCAGGCATTGCAGAGGTGTTGTAGAAAAACTGCTTGGGGAATACAATTATGGATTTTAAGAGAATTACTTGGACCATAGTCATGTGTCTACAGCTTTAGAGGGCAGGAACCCAGCGGGGCAGTTCCGTGTTTGATTCGGCTTCTGCACCGTGTGATCCCCCACGCAGCTTACACTTGAGGTGGACGTGCTTTGAGTCAGCTTTTTGATTCTGTGCGAACTGGGACTCGTGTCTGGAAGCCCCTTTCACACACCACTGTCCTCTGGCTCCCGGGAGGTGGTTACTGCCTGGATCCCCCGGACTCGGGGCTCGTCTCCAAGCAGGCTGCTGAGCATTGGTGAGGAGGTGGCTGCCTTTGCTCGTCAGAGCCTCTCCTTGCTGGAAGGTATGGTCTGGGCAGGCTTGCTCCAGGAGAAGCTGGAAGAGCCTCCAAGAAAGGCACATGAGCAGGGCAGCTTGCCAGCCAGTGCTCAGCTCTGCACCGCAGCACGTCAGCTGAGCCAGCCGGGGCGAGAACCTCTCCACGCAGGATTCTTGGGTCCTAACGTGGCTGCAGTTCATTTAACTTCACATTTTTTATGCACCTCAGCTGCCCTGGCCGGGCTGCAGGAGACCCGGGAGAGTTCACGTTGGGAGCTGAAGCCTTCTGGCACGGAGCAGGGCGCGCGTGGGGCGAGGTGGTCACAGCCGCCCTTCCTCTCTCTCCAGGAGACCGGACCGGAGGAATTTTTCACATCTGGCAGTAGCAATGCTTTATTTATTTATTTTTTTCATAGGCAGACCAGCTTTCAGTGATTCTAATTGAAGAGGAGCCTGCTCGGCCCTACCTACTGTAGGGTTGCGTGCTGTGCCGAGAGCCCGCCGGAGAGCGCTGGGCGGGCTGCGACGCTTCCCGAAGCCGCGGCCGTTCCCTCCCCTTGGCAGCGTGGCCCAGCTCTGCCCGTCTCCTCCGCCTGACTCGTTTCAGCTGTTCCAACACGTTTCTGGTCCTGGGCAGCAGCAGAGTCTGGTCTTCTGCTGGGGGGTTGCTGCAGGGACCATACGGGGCATGGCTTCAATGAGAAATGCCCCCTTTGAATCTGGTTTTTAATCTGGCTCCTGCTTAAATGTTGAGGATAGAAATGTATTTACTGGAGTGGAGGAAATTTAAGACCTTTTCTGCATATTGTAATTCCTGTTCCTCGTCTTAGTCTTCTCTAAACCTATTAAAAATTATATCCCACGTGGGTTTTTTCTGCTACAGTGCAGACTTCAGTACTTCTCACCAGTTGTGCCGCTTGTGGGCTCGTCAGAATTGGACGAGAGATCGCACATCTTATTTTGATTTAAAAAAAGCAACTTTTCTGTCTGGCTGTGTGTGTTTCGAGCTGAAAGAGCTCCTGGGTCTGGTTTGCAAGCACAGCAGGTTGGTGAAGAGGGTGGAATAATTTGACGTGGTGGTGCGTTTGAGTTGAACAGTGCTGGGCCGCGCTGGCGCTGTGCGACGAGGAGTCAAAACTTGATTAAAAGGGGTCTTCAAAGATGGTGCAGCTATTAAATAATGGCCGCAGGTCTTGGCTGAGTGATCTGCGTTGAGTGATCCACCCCGTGCCTGTGTAACAGCAAAGCTAAAAACCTAAGGTACTTGGATAGACGGGTGCGTGTGGAGGCACCGGGGATGCCCTGCTCGTCCTGGACCTTGTCATGGCTCTGGTGGGGTCACCAGCCTGGACCCCGCTCCCCGGGCTGCCTGCTGTGTCTGCTCACGAGCTGCGGAGCGGGTTGTGCGTGCGCGGCTGCTGCCGGGCGCTCTGCAGGGACACGCTCGGGCAATTAGTTGGGCTTTTTCTTCTAGACTTAAAAATACCTTATAGGGAAAATGCATCAAACCGAGTCTGAGCTTCTGGAGAGGCAGCGACAGAAATAGCAAACGTTTTTATTGTGAGCTGGCTGGCGAGCGCAAGGCATCTCTGCGCTTGCTTTAAAGGGATTTTTTTTTCTTTTCCCCCTCTCCCTACAAATACTTTTTAAACTCCAGTCTCCTATTTGGGCAGTGGGGTTTTTCTCATGAGTGGTGGAGTTGCCATCCCTGGAGGTGTTCAAAAAACGAGTAGATGTAGCACTTCAGGCTGTGGTCTGGTGGTCGAGGAGATGTTGGGATGCTGGGTTGACGGTTGGACTTGGTGATCCTAGAGGTCTTTTCCAGCCTTAATGGTGTGGTGATTCTGTGATTTGGGTTGTGAAGGCACTTCCCTGTTCCTCACGCAGGCTGGGGCAGAGCTGCAGCTCAGGAAGCCCAGGTTTGCCAGGAGAAGCCATCTGTCCCATTGGAGATGGGGCCTGCGTGTGTGGTGGGAGGGCCAGGAAAGAGGAGCTGTGGGCAAAGGAGCTGAGCACGGAGCACCCCCCACCCCCCCCCAGCCCACACGCTTCCTCCCAGACTATTGTTGGCATTCCGGGTATATTCTCCCTAGGAACGAGCTCGTTCCCGGATCGCGGAGCCGTGTACGCACCAATTTGGTAAGCTTCCTTGCACCTGTCTGATGCGCTTTACAGCCCCGGCGTCACACAACTGTTTGTCATTCAGGGGGGACAATGTCCTCTTGTGTGCCGGGCTCCCGGCAGGGGCACGGCCCCGCCGGCGGATGGGCTTCCCATGTGAAGTGAGATGGGAAAACAGATCGCTTCCAGCCCGTCGTTTCGCACAGGCGGGAGCAGCCATCCTGCTCGAGCCGCCTCAGCAGCCTGCTTGCCAGTCGCGTTTTCCTTATCTAGGTTAAATAGAAAAGGGTATAAACGCGCGTGAAGAGAATGTGGGTAAAGAAAAGAGCTTTCCGAGAGCTCCCGAGGCTCCGTTGACGTGCTGCCTCCGGGAGATGGGCTCCTGGTGCTGATGGTGCTCAAAGCAGGGCCAAGGCGGAGGTTGCATAAAGCTCTCTGCTGGTGCCCAGGGTATTTCTGGTCACATTTGCAGAAATAACTTGGTTCTCGTTCAAGGTTTCTTTTCTGAGGAACTTTCTGCGTAGTGTTCTTCTCACAAGGACCTCTTATGCCTGTAAATACGAAACCTTGCATGTGACTGGCCTGGTAAGAATAGCTTTGTGTTGTGTGCGCCTGGGAAACGCTCGGCTGGAGGAGAACCCGGTGGTTTTTCCATGCTGGGTAGGTTCATCGTGGGGAAGACACAGAGACATGAGAGTAGCTTTCTCCTTTTGATAGTTAAATAGAAATAAAGTTCAGGATTTTTGATGAGCGTGGGAATGAAAGTTCAGTGGAGGTAACGCAGACTCCCCTGGATCGTCTGTGCCTTTCTGAAGCACCAGGGTTCTCCTGAGCTGTTTCAGAGCTCGTAAAATGGGAGCTTTTGGGTAGTTACAACACAATCAAGAAGAAGGTTTGTTTTATCTGGGAAAATGATGATATTGCTGCTTCACAAAGTTGGTGAAGCTTGCCGTTTGTTCTCACTTGGTTCTGCTCCGAGAGAACAGACCTGCCGTTCTTGGTGTGTGTGTTTGCAAGTGCTGCAGACCCAATAGTTAGAAGCTCAGTAAAACTTACAACTTCTCATGAGATGGGCAATCTTGGCGTTTCTGACTCGGTAAGGGAGGAACCAGCGTTTCCGTTTTCTCGCCCTGCCTGGCGCGGTGACACTTGAAGGGCCGCGTTGTGACATTCCATTCGTGGCAACCGCAGCATCAGCAGAGCGGGATCTCGTTCGGGAAGCGCAGCGCGGGAGCAGCGTGCCGGGACGCTCCGGTCACCTCCCCTGTCCCTGCCTGGCTGGTGGCAGGAGGTGAGTGAGGGGACACCAGCCTCTGAGCTGGCAGCTGTGCCCAAGAAGGGTGCAGGTCGAGTTGCCAGCGGAGCAAAGGATGGGCAGTGAAAGGAGAGATTACAGAGGGTGGCGAGGGGGGTTGTAGGGAAAGAGCTTCTGCAGCCAGTTTCCAAATGGTGGGCCAGTATAGAATCCTAGAATCCCAGAGGGGTTTGAGTGGGAAGGGAACTTGGAAGGTCATCTGGTCCAACCCCCCTGCAGGGAGCAGGGACATCTGCAGCTAGAGCAGGTTGCTCAGAGCCCCGGCCAACCTCACCTGCAATGGTGCAGGGACGGAGCATCCTGGTCGTCCTCCAGCCCCCAGAGTAACATCAATGTGTGTGGTCCCCACTGGAAGATGATGGTGTTGAGGTCACGCAGATGTCTGCCACCACGGTGCGTGCAGGCTGGGTGGGTTTTGGAGAATGGTAGAGGTTAAAACATGTTATTGGGTGGTGCCTTTTGAAGGGGAAATACGATGCTCGACAGCTCATCGATGGTTTCTTGCTTCTGTGCCAGGCAGGGCTCCTGCTGTGTTCAGCCAGTGGGAGCTGGGAGATGCTGCTGGTCAGGGAACATCTGCCCTGCTCCAGCTTTTGCTCTTCCACAGCCGCCTGTGTGCCATGGAGTGATGGCTCTTGACTCAGACCACATCTTCCTTGAAAGCTGTAGAAACTTGTCTATACCTAAGCCGTTGATGGCACCAGTAACAAACCAAAGTGTGTGCAGTGTCTAAATGGCCATGAGGGCAACCGTTGGTTGGTCTGGAGGAGCTCTTGCCACAGCTGGCAGCTCCGGTGCTACCACCATGGCTCCAGCTCTGTGGAGGAGGCCTTGAGACTGGTGCGCAGGGTGGGTGTCAGACAGCCTACGCTGGCTGATGTGAGTAACAAACCCCACAATAAACAGCAGGGCTTCAAAAATACTGACAGAAGGGGTCTGTGGAGCAAGAAGTTCAGTGTAAGGCACCGTAAGCTTCAGGCTGAGCACCGAAAGCTGGGCAGAAGGAGGTCAGAGATGGGCTCGGTTTACAGGAGTTTGAAGGAAACCTCTGATTCTCCCACAGTTCTGTGTCGTTTAGTAGAAGAAAACTGCTTTTAAATGTGAGCAGAGCTTTTTGTTTGCACGATGCAGACGTTCATTCTGGCAGCTCATGATCCACACACGGTGTCATGTCAGACCCTCACGTTGGGTTTGGCTTGTGAGCAGTGTCTCTAGAACAGACCGTTCTCTGTCGGTCAGGTTGGTGTTGAGCAGCGTGGACCTGCGGAAGGACCTGTGAGCAGCGGTGCTGTGGGCTCTGCTACATGTGCTCTGGGGGAGCTCCTGGTCCTCCCGGAGTCCTCTCCAGCCCTGCGCTCTCTGCTCTAGAGACATGTTCAGCCATTTGCATGGATGCTGCTGGTTTTCCCGCCTGCCTTTGGAAGCTCCCGCTTCCCATCAGCTCAAGCTGGGGGTGCGGCTGCTCCTGTCCTGCACCACTGTCTCTGGGCACCTTCCCACTGCACACTTGCATCTTGCTCCCGTGTCTGTCTGCCCTTGTCCTCATCCCGTGCCCGTACCCAGGCTGCCCAAGAGCTCCACAGCTTTGGTACTTTTACCCAAGTTCTACAGTCTTGGCACGGCTTTGCTGCCGAGATGTCTTCTTGCTTGTCTTCAGTGTGTGCTTGAGGCTTTAATCAAAACATCAGTCAGCAGATTCCAGCCGAGTACTAAGATGAATTGAGAGTCTTTGTACATCTTGGGTGAAGGAAAGTGAGTGTAGGTGATTTCCAGGAACTCCTGGGAGAGGCACCACTTTTCCCTCGTACCCAGGTGAAGTTCTGCACAGATTGCTGACCACAAACCATCAGGATTCCTGGTAGAAAGGCTGAGAAATATGAGTTCTTAGGCAGCTTTGGGACCTCCTCTGGATTGAGCACCATTAACTCCTGAGCAAAGCTCTGGCAGAAGTTGGGTGTTGGTGCCAGTGGCCATACTGAGGGGAGCAGTGTCCCCCTCAAAGCCAAGGGGCGAGCGCTGGGATGCTGCTGTGAGTGATGCTGTGAAGATGTGGTTGTGTGGAACGTGACCCAGTCACTTGTCAAGCGCTCGGCATCCCTCTGAAGAGCTTGTGGATGCTGTGACGCTGGTGGGACTCTTCAGCCTTCGTATTATCGCATGAACACAGGACCAGGTGGGTGGTGAGGAGGTGGCTCTGAGCTGGTTCCAGAACGCTGATGCCCAACGTGTTGGTCATCATCTCTTTGCAGAGGGTAGAAGCTCTGCAGCTTGCCTGAGGGTGCCGTAGCACTGGCAGAGGCTGCAGGGTAGGCCAGGCTCAGCTGTGTGTCAGAAACCAGAGTCTGAATGCCAAAAAAAAGGCAAAAACGGCAGCATCTCCCCAAAAGAGGTGAGAGTGGTGATTTTTCTACCTGGTTTTGGCTCAGTTTGTGGCACAGGAGCAATGGAGAGTGTGGAGCTGCTCTTGGTGGTGACTGTGGTGGCTTTAGCTTAACGCGTTCTGTGAAGTGGCTGTTTACATAGTCTGGTGGTCACCCCTGAGCTGAGGCCTCTGCAGAGCTGATGAACTTCATGGGACCTTCTCCTGCAGTGTGGGGAACCCAATGGGCCACAGAACCTGCAGGTCTCTCGCTCCTGCCCTGGAAGGCAGGTGGCCTCAGCTACTCAGAGGACGTTTTGGGCTGAGTACGTCGCTACTTTTTGAGTAACGTATTTGGTACTTTTTAGAATTGGGATTATTGTGCTTAATGCAGTACCCAACATCTAAATTTTTAGAGAAGGTGGGGTCAGGCTGGGAGTACGGATCTGCTCGGCAGCGGAGGAGGCTGGCAGGAGCTCTCAGTTGTGTGTGGCCTTCTCAATCCAGGCTAGAGGAAGGGAAGGAGGAAAAGGGCAAGGCTCAGCTCGCTGCTCTTCTGCTCTCCTCAGCAAACGCCGTTTCCTGGGCATCCGGGCAGAGGCGGGTGTGTGGGGACCGGCTGCTCCGATTGTATCGGGGAGGTTCTCAAGCATCGAGATGCTCAAGGGCAAAGCCACGTGTCCTTGTGCTCAGCAACAGTCAGGGCGTGGGCCAGGAAAAAGCTCCTGAGCTTTTTATCCCGGACACCGGTGTGAGCAAGAGCAGCTCGTGCCCAGCCCGGGAGTGAGCAGTGAAGGTGGTTTGCTGGGGAGAGGGCTGCGGGAAGAGAGCGTGCAGCAAACAGCGTTGGGAAAGATCAAAAAACGAGTGGGTGGCCATGAGAAGGAAGAGGAGGAGACAACCCAGGCGATGAAGGAAAACAGGATCTTCTGTAAGAGATGGGAATGCTGGAAGGAAGCCAGGAAGGAAGCCTGAGAAAATGGAGAGAGCGCCGGGAAGGCCGGCGGTGCGCTGATAATTCCAGCAGGTATTCCCGGCACTCGGCTCCAAGAAGCTGGGAAGCGTTTGAAGGGTTGGTGAAAAGTGGTGACGTGCGCTGAATAATTTGAATATGTTTGAGTTAAACTTTCATCATCTTGACATTTTTCTTCAAGCGGGGTTTGGTGCGTGCTGCTGACTCGTCCGGGGAGGAGGGGAGGGCTCAGCGTGCAGGGAGATGTCGTGGCTGGGAGAAACCGTCGCCTCTTTAGGCTTCTCTGCACTAAGCGATTTAACAGATTTCTCTGTGAAAAAAAATAAAAATACCACTTTTGGAGGTGGTGCTTGCCCGTGTGGGCAGCAAGGCCCTGCCAGGCTCTGCGGATGGTCCCCGAATTCCCTCCTGGATGGCAGCAGGCGGTGCTGGGCTGGCAGCTCGGCCCCGAGAGCCGCCCGGATCCCGCTAACCCGGCTGAGCGTGGTGAGCCAGGCTGGGAGAGGAGAAGCAGCTTCTGCTCCAGCACCGCAACCCATTGGTTAGTAAAAATAGCTCGGCTGCTGGCGTCAGTGCCAGGCCTCGCATCTGGCTTCCCCCAGCACAGCCGCCCTCCCTCCAGACAGGGTCTGCTGGAGGACACATGGTTACGGCCTCGGCGCCGGCCTCTCCCCTCCTCTTCCTCCAGCTCTGCTGGCTTTGGGAAATGCCTTGTGCCGGTGGCTTTGGTTTAATGAAAGAATCTCTGCTGCTGCTCGGTAGCCCCATCTTAAAACAGGAAACAGTCTCTGAGTGAAGCCCAAGGCGTCTCTCTGAAGGCCGTGCCCTGCACTGGAGGCTTCGTTTGGGGTGTCCAGGACAGGGGTGGACGCCTGAGCGAGCGTGGAACCGCGGCTTGCTCCACCGTTGCGCAGTTCTGACTGCGTGGGTGTTCAAAAACAGTTTTTATGAAGACGGCCCTTGCCAGTGTCGTGATTTCTTTTTTTAGTCTTGCTTTTTTCAGCATTGAAGCTACTGGAAGCAGGGAGATACCGAAGGAAGGCAGGGATGCTCTCTTGGTAGGCACAGGAAGAAAACGAAGCAGCCTTTCAAAATGGCCTTGAAAATTTAGTGGTGCACTTGCATCTGCTCACCTGCCTGACTGACAGTGGACACTGCATCTTTTACATATTTTCCTAAAAAAAATGGAGCTCCTGGGGCTCCGAAGGGTGTTGTAAAGCTGTTAAATAAGGCGGGTGGGAGAGCTCGTGGTGTCACACGGCCCGGCAGACTGAGCCCCGCTCCGGGCCAGGGCTCTGCTCCCTGCCCCAAACCAGACTAACCGCCTTTGCCGTCTCATCAGGGATTCAGCCGGTGTCTCACACGTGCCAGGAAGAATAATTTGCACAAAAAAAAAATAAAAATGCCGTGGATGTTTCCTGCTTTGAAGTCAGCCCGCGATTGGCGCGAGCCTGCTGATGGGAGCTTGCTCTGCGCGCCACTGGAAGTCTGCGGAGGATTCTCTTCCCGTGGCACTGGTGAGCCCGGATGGCTGCCTGCAGCCCAGCAGATGTTTCTTCCCCTTTGCAGCCCATAATTCCTAATCCTTCTGGTGAGAAACGTCTCTGATGGAGCTTCAGGATCTGGTGAGCCCGGGCGAGCTGCTCTTCGCGCTGTCCCCACATCTCCTGAGCACCTCCGGGGCCTCCATCCTCCCGGCGGAGGGAGGCAGGAGCCGTGCCCGGCCCGGCGCTGCTCCGGTGCTGTGCCACACATCACCGCTTGAAGTAGACTCCATCCAAGGGCCTTGGCTCTTCCTGTGTCTTACTGTGCCGAGGTTGGGTTGGTGATACTTGTAGTTGCAGAAAGGATGAACCAGCTTAGCAGATGTGCGAGATTTTGCAGCTTAAGTAACATGGATGTTGCTTCTATATCGAAGCGTTTCTGGAAGGCAGAGGGTGACACACACCTACCCGCTTTCCAAAATTAAGCCTGAGGAGGTTTGTACGTGCCTAACAAGGAGGGGAACAAAACCACCCTGGGGCACAAGCTCAAGCTTTTGAAGGGGCCTCGAATCCTGGCAGCAAACCTCGCTGCTGGGGTCCGGGAGTTTTCCTCACCCCTGTTTACCGTAGAAGAGACATTGAAGCCTTTCTGTTGTAGTAACTGGAAAAATATTTTCAAGTTATCAACAGCTTTGTTTTCAAATTACTATGTGTGAAGCGTGTCGCTTTCTTTTTTGGGGAATTCAAAACAACGAGCAACGTCCCTCATGGAATTCCTGCTCGGCTGGAAACGTGGTGGTTTCACATGTGTGCGCAGAGCGTGTTCGCGCGCTTCGGTTCGGGAACGCCGGCCTATTGTTCCGAAGTCTGCTGGCTCAAATGCCATCGTATTTTTATCATAAAACACCGCGTAAAAGTATTTACTCAGCGAAGGATAAATGAGGCTGTCTAGTGAATGTGTAACTTGGGAGTCTTCAGAGGTGCAGACGGGCTGAAGGAGGAGTGAGTAGGAGGGAGAAGAACGCACCGCCCGGGACACCTGCGGATGCTGGGTTTCATCCTGGTGTGCTTTCCACTCGGAGCCGCTGTGATCCCGCGAGGTGCAGGTCGTGCTGCCGACGGCCAGAGAGGCAGGGGCTCGGGGATCTGTGGGGAGAGGCAGGAGCTCGGGGATCTGTGGGGAGAGGCAGGGGCTCGGGGGTCTGCCAGGGAGCGGTTGTTGAGGGAGGGTCTCCAGGACTCTGCACAACGGTCCGATGTGCTTGGCTGTCTTGGAGGAGGGATGAGGCTGCTTTTCACCTTTTCTGTGAGAATTTAGATCAAATACTGACATGATGTGAGCAAAATCCCTTAGTCCAGTGTCAGTTCATCCCTGAATCTTCAACTCAAAACTCCTGGGGACAAGAACAGGGGCATGAAAACCAGCTGCTGGGGCCGTGTCAGCAGATGCTGTCCGGGTTTTAAGACTGAGAAAATTTGGCAACTACCTGAACTACAGAGCTATTTCATGGTAGGCTCTGGGGTTTTTTTGAAGCACTTAAGTAACATGATTTTTGCTTAAAATTCTCCCTGTCTCTTCACTAAGTAAGGCCTAAGTAGCCAAGCTTGGGCCAGGCGAGCTTCTGGGCACTGTGGCTTCCCAGTGCCCAGGTTGTGTCAAGCAGGCTGCCTCCAGCATTTGCAGGTAGATAATTGAAAAAGGAGATTTTATTTTGTAAAAATAAAGCTTCTTTGCTTAAAATGGTGCTCTGTTACTGGTTTGGTATTGCCTCTAATTACTGAAGATATGACGGGGTAAGGAAACAGGCTTGTGTGGCTGAGGGCGGGGATCTCGAGAAAGTCAATCTCGGTTCCCTCCGAGGAAGCTCCGTGCCTCGTGTAAAGCTTTCTCTTTCATTTTGCTCATTGATTAAGTGCTCCCAAACCTACTCTAGAGCCTGCAAATCTTGAATTTGAGTCACTGAGTTTACAGCTTGTAGTCAGAGTGGCACAATTTAGCCTCAAATCTTTTCTGCTTTCTTTGGTCGGTCAGCTTGAAAATTTACCTGTCTGGGATGAAAAAAAAATAGTGTGTTCTGCATGAGCTGAGGTTTAATTTCTTTAAATTCACTGTTGAGCATGCAGAAGCCTGGAGTTGGGGAGCTGGCAGGGGCCACTGCCCAGCTCTCCTGGCTGCGTGTTTGTAGTCGCTGGGTTCCTGGGGTCCTCGTGGGCTCCACGGTGCTGTGGTCCTCCCCGAGATTAGTCCTTGTTCCGCTCAAGGCTGATGGTTATGACTTTTTTGAGGCGCAGACCTTACAGGCTTGCCCTGGCCTTTTCCTTTCTGCTGGTTTTAATGTGCTTTTCCGCCCAGGTAGCATTGGGCATCCTGGCTGCTGCTACTAACACAGCTCGTGGATCTGCAACGTTTTTGGTGTGTTTTGCATCTTTCCTCTGCAGCCCAGGTCTGTGCTTTGCCCAGGGCCAGTGCCAGGCTCTCAGCCATGCCCGGGCAGAGCCAGAGCCGGGACTCGGGGGGCTCCGGGGGCTCCCAGACCTGCTCTGCCCCTCAGCCGGCTGAGCCACGCTCCTTCGGGTGGGGTGTCGCTTGGGGTGGTAACAAAACACCACATCGAGCAAGCCAAAGAACTCAGATCTGATCTCCACAGCTCGTGGTATTTTGCTTTTTATCTCCCGTCCTGCCTCTTAATTTAGATAATACAACAGAGTTCCAATATTTAAACTTGAAAGAGCGTGCGTTAATTGAGGTAATGCTTTGGAGTTCAAGGAACTCTGATGGGAAGGCAGCTCTTTGGAACACGTTCCTGTACGGCGTTGGAGGAAAACACGCTGGCGTTGGACGCACAAGCCGACGTGCTGGCTCCTGGGAGCTCCTGGGAGCTGCCTGGAGCTTTGACCCAGAAGAAGCTACAACTGGACGCCAGAGCAGCTTCTCCTGGAAACCCTGGGCTGTTGGGAGGAGCGGTTGTCTAGGGTTCTGCTGTTGTTTTAAAAGTGATCATACTCCTGGTTTCCATGCGTTTAACGTGCCATCAGCTTTTTATAATTGCTTGCAACCGAAAATAAACAGCGAGCGCTTTGGTGGAGGTAAAATGCTGTTTTATTTCAGCAGGAGATTGGGGAATCTATCGGTAAACAACACAATTCAGCTTCAAAGCCTTTTCAGCTAAAACGCATTGTTCATCCTTTGAGCCGTTCTGCCTCGCACCCTAATAAAAGTGGAAATCAGGCGTGGGGGATGGGGACGCAGCAGCAAACACAAGCTGAGAAGTGGAGATCAAAAGGACAAACAGAAGCAGAAGGCAGCGAAAGGGAGGCACAAAGAGTCACAGCTGAGCGTGCGAAGCCTGCGAGTGATGGAGGGGAGAAAACAGCTATTAGAAAAGGCGCAGGAACAATGGGGCGAACGTAGCACGTTCTTAGCTTTCATTTGGGTTTAACAAAGCCGTCTTCCACCAGCGTCACTCCACGGAAGCGGTGGCCTTAATTCATCTTGAAAGTTGTTGGCTTGCCGCTCGCCGGGGCGCTGGCTGGAAACACGCTCGGGCGCAGAAAGCGCCCAGTACACGGTTCCCTTTGAGGGCCACGGTGGGGCCGGTTTTCTCCCAGTTTTGAGTTGATTCGGGTTGGTGAGAGCTGGAGCGGAGGGGACTGTGGGAAAAGAAGAGCTGTCGCCGGCTCTTTTCGGTTGGGTTGTCTCGCGAAGCCCGGCCGTGCTCCCCGAGCACGCTAACAGCTTCTCCAGCTGATTAAACCAGTTCTCCAAACCTGGCAGCCTGCGTGCAAGCCCAGCTTTGTTAGCAAAGCCCCGAGGCTTTCCGTGCAAGTATTTATCGTAACAAATAATTTATACTGGATTACGACGGAGGAGTATGATTTCTGTAGAGCCAGCAGGACGTGTTGTTTAGGCTAGCACCACGGAGGAGCCCGGCCGGCGGCGGGCCCTCGGCCGGCTGCGCCCCGGCACCGCTCGCCCCCGGCATCTGCGGCACGCAGGCTGCGTCTTGCCTCTTTCCCTGGCTTAGTGCTGGAAGCTGCTTATTCCCTCTCCCCATCTGCCTCGGCCCGCTCGGAGCTGGGCGATTGCGGGGGCTGATCCCAGCCCCAGTTCCGGGGGTCCCCGGGGAAGGAGCAGGGTTTAGCTGGCAGATGGGGAGCCGATATCCGCGGTGGCTGCCGCCAAGCCGGGCTTTGGGATGGGGGCCGTGCTGCTGGGGAGGTGTCTGCCGGGCGTTCCTGGGCAGGTTTGGCCGTAGGAGTTTCTAGACCTTGGTTTGGTTGCGAAAATAATACTAGCTGGGCAGGTCAATGCGGTTGTATCCTGCTCCTCCCTCACAGCCCGCCTTGGCTTTCCTTTGTTTGGGTCGCGTCTTGCTCCGACTTGCCTCGGTCGGCCTCGCTGGCTGCAGCGTTGGGAGAACGCTTCCGTGCGAGCCGCTCGCTACCCGGGCCCTTCGTTAACAGGAGGAAAGAGATCTTCCAAAAGCGACCCGGCTTCCTTGGCTGACGCACGGCGCGAGCCTTGCTGAGCTGGTGTTTGAGGGAGGAAGCGACCGTAGCGTTCAGCTGACGGAGCATCTGAAGAGCCTTTGGGGCCCAGGGAGCGGCGGGTCGGGAAGGGGGAGGGAGAGTGAAATGGAAGCCGAAATCCTGAATCTGCTGCTTCAATTTCCTCTCTCCCCAGAGAGGGAGGGAGCGAAGTTCAGCGTTGCGTGTTTGGCTGGGCTCCCTGTTACCTGCTGCCGCCGCCTCCTCAGCTGCTTGTGGCCCAGATGAAGGATGGAGGGGTTTGACGGTGTGAGAAAGTACTTTTTCCTTTGGTAACATTCGCTTGTTTGTGGTTGAATCGCGTTAAAAGAAAAAAAGAATCCAGCATTAATTGAAGAGTGAGTGGGCGAGTAGCTGCATCTACTGCCATGGTAACTTCTAAAGGGCTTCACCCGTAGCTGTCAGAGCTGGATTTTTTGTGCTATCGTGACTTTTAATGTAGAATAGTTTCCAGGCCATTGAATTATTTTGTTTCCTCATTTAAAAACAAAACAACACAACCCCTCCTCTTCTGTGAGCTGCCGTTTTGTTGATGTTTTCTCCTTTCTGACCCGAATACATCTGCAGGGTGAGGCCCCATGTCAAGGACCTTCCTGGTGCTCTTGTCCGAGGAGTGTATGTGCTGCCAGCTGGTGCTGGCCACGTGCTGTGTGTCCTACACAGAGGGTCCTGCTCGTGTAGCCCTTGTAGAAAGAAGCTCAGTGGTGGAGCTCTAGTTGAGCTGGTGGTTGGGGAACCTCTCTGGAGACCCATCCTGCTGCAGAGGGTGTTGGCTTTGGGACACCTCCATGGCCTCGACCCTGCGTTTCTCTGATGGGAGCTATCTCCTCCCACCTAACCATGGTAGCAGCCCATGGTGCTGGGAGCCTGGGTGTGCCTGGTCACCCAGGAGGACTTTGGCAGTGGTCAGACTCCGTGTGCTGTCCCTGCTTTCATCTCCTGGCCTTGCAGGAGAGCACAGCTGCAGAGACGGGTCTGTGGGAGCATCCATGAAGCACATCTTGGGGTGTGATGGCTGGGAGGCCACCATGTTCCTCACCAGGCTGCCTGGGCAGGTGGAGGGCACCGTGCAGACCATACTCTGCTCAACCTGCTCTGCTTATTTCTGCTGCTTTATACCATGCCAGCAGGAAAAAATTAGAGGGATAAGTGCATTTGGTGCTCATGGGGTGGCTTTGTAGGAGTCTTCCATGGCAGGACTTGGTGTGGCAGGTCCCTGGGCCTCGCACTCGAGGTGATGTTGTGTCTCTGAGCGTGGCGAGGCACCCGGAGAGGTTTGTGTTGAGTTCTGTCAGAGTTTTGTGGCACCGCATTAGAAGCAGGATCAACTGTAGCTGCACTCGTGTGAGGAGACCTGGTTTCTGGCCGTGTCCCTGACAGCTTCCTCTGCAGCACCACCCATCTTAGCTTTGCTCAGCATCCCAACAGAGGTTAAAATGGTTTCATTCTGAATAATTTATCTCTCAGAGAGAGAGAGGTGGAGGAGAGACGCGCAGGGGCCGGGGTGCTGCTGCCCGCCATGGGCTCACGTCCATCGCAGCCCCGTGGCCTCCCGGGCCTTTGTCGCTCCCGGCATTTTCTACCGAACAAAAGCTCCGGGTCCTGGGCAGAGGCTCCCGTGGGAGCCCTCCCGCCTCCTGACCCGCCGCCCTGCCCTCCTGCCGGCTCCGGCACCCCTTTGTTTCCCGCCAGGACTTGTCGGCACGCTCCCCCTCGCCCCGTCCTCCCTGCCCGCGAGCGGCTGGCGCGGGGTGCCAGGGTCCCCGGGGCAAGCTCGTAACCGTTAATGAAGAGTTTCAAAATGGAGGCAGCTCGGCCGGCCTCCCCGCCGCACGGCGTGGGTATGCGCTGCCCTACTTCTCGCCGGGATCAGACAGCCCTTTCTGAAGCCCTACAAAGAGGGTTGAATGCATTAGTTTACATGGAATTAATCTCCAGATTCCAAACATGCTTTCAAGCTGGTTTGGCCTTATTTTCCTGCGAAAGGAGGCCAACTCCGCGTCGTAGGCAGCGGCTGCTGCGAGCGAGAGTTGAGCCGGAGCGGTGAGAGACTAGCACAGGCTCCATATTCAGTCCATTAAAAGGAATTTTTGGCTCGCGGACAAAACAAATTGAAAAATCTCATTCTTTGTGCACCACATCAGCAGTGACGGAAAAACAGAGCGAGGTTGCGGGGTGATCCTTCTAGTAACCGCGGTGCCTTTTGGGTGGGATTTGAAGCCCCATTTTTGATAGGAGAATAATTAAGAATTAAAATGTGCCGCGAACGATTGTATAGGAAAACCTGAGGTGAGGAGAGAGCTGGAAAAATCTCGTTATCGGTGGTCAGGAGAAATGGTTCCACTGAACTAAGGTGAGGTGCTACCTGCAACAGGTCACTCTGAAATTCCCAGAGCTCCGTTGTCTGCGTCCGGGGGGAGCTGGAGCACTCCCGGTGTCTTTTTGGGTAGCTGTCACCCTTCAGAAAGGAACAGTTGCATGGGGGTGGGGAGCGTCGGATTCGAAAGTGGGTGAAATGGAAGCGAGCCAAAATTCTGCAAATTTATAAGGAGCAGCAAACACTGATTTCTTTGAGGAGAGGTCGGTGCCTTCACTTGTGTGCGAGGAAATGGAAACTGTGCTCCACTGTGCAGGGGATTTTCATAACTTCGCCAGGCAAAGATACACAGAGATGCTTATTTTGGGAGACGGTGGAATGTTTCTGTAATAATTTCAGCAAATTTTGGTTCACGTAGAGCATCTGCAAGAGTAGCACACCCACAGCTCCGTGTAATATGTTCTGGTGGCTGAAAAAAATTGCTTTCCCTAGAATTTGAGAGTGGTTTAACCCAGAGGAATCGGTGCTGCGTACGTTTTTCCTCCCCGTGTAGGATCCTAAATCTGCCGGGTCCCGGCTGCTCCTGAACGTGAGGTGTTTGTGCCCGAACGACGCCTGTCCCGGTGGCGGAGGGGGTGGAAGCCCACGCTGGGCAGAGCCGAGGAGCACACGGATCCCAGCTAGAGGAAAACAATTAGAGAAGGACCTGAGACTGTTCTCGGAACGCAGGAATATCCCTGCGGGGTCTTCGCCGTGCACCTGGTCGCCTGCTGTACAGCTAATAACTCACATTAGGAAGGCTTCGTCCTGGCCTGACAATTCTTTCCCCTTGTTGACATTGAACGTGTAGCAGCCTGTAGTGTTTGAAACACAATCCGCCAAGCGCGGTGCTGGTAACCGGCTGCATCACATGCCTGCGTCGCAGTTGGGCTGCCTGCAGCGGGCTGGTTTTATAAGCTCCTCGTATGAGCTGGCAAAGGGAGGACGTGGAAGCGGTGAGCTGGAGTCACGAGAGAGCACAAGCCTTCAACCGGTCACGCAGCGCTCAGGCTTCCAGCTGCTGCTGGCCTCTGGGTCTTTGCTCTTTCCCAAGGGAGCAAGATTTCAACCTTCTGCAGCTTCAGCGTAAGGAAAAACTTCTTTGCTGGCCCAGGCTGCCCAGAGAGGTTGTGGAGTCTCCTCTGGAGAGATTCCAAAGGTGCCTGGACACGATGCTGGGCCCCCTGCTCTGGGTGAGCTGCTGGAGCAGGGGGCTGGATGAGATGATCTCAGAGGTCCCTTCCAACCCCACCGTGCCGGGATTTGGTGACTGTGGTGTCCCCGGAGCCAGGACAGGGTGTTTGTGTATCCGTGCCGTGTCATGCTGATGGTGCGGTGTGGCTGTGCCTTGGCCCGCAGATGAGCGAGGGTTCGGGCACGTGAAGTGGCCATGAGGTGCGGGGTGGGATCAGCCAGACAGTGTTTGGCTGGTTGCCCGTGGGCAAGCAGAAACCAGGTTTATCTTCAGCAGATAAGCAAGAGCAGAACACGCTGGTGTGCTTTATGGTGTACAGGAGCCCGTTCTCTTTGTAAACACATTGTTTTGCAAAAATGTCTGCTTGCAGACAACTGGCAAGGAAACTGAGAAGCCAGGTAGCGTGAAAACGTTTGGCTAGATAACAGGGTTCTCCGTTGGCCATCTTGGCATGAAAAGGAGATGCTGCAACAAACGGCTCTGCCGCTTTAAAATGAATAAAAACTACGCTGAGATCAACAGCGATGCTGGACTGGAGCGCAGCCTGCTCGCTACAAATATCTGAAGAAAAAGCCACCAAAATAGAACATTTCATCATTGCTCACGGGGCGGCAAGAGCCGAGCGCAGCACGTTGCCGCAAGCGGTTGCGATAGTGGCACAGGAAGTCTCCTCCCCCTCCCCGGGCTCCGAGCGAGCGCTGATCAAAAGGATGTAAAGCTTGTTTACAAGATGTATGCAAAATATATTCGGGGAGAAATAGAAGGGCTTTACAGACCGGGATGCACTAAGGATACGTGATGTGCTAATATAGGTTGCAATCTGAGGCTACAGAGCATGTGACCCAAAGTCATCCGAACGTTGAGGAGCAAACCAAGAAGGTGCCTTTCTCTGTAGGATTGCGTCCGGCGAGCTGCTCGGAACGCACGCTGAGAAAGCTTCCTGTGCGCCTGCTAATGAAAGCTAGAAATAGTCAGGAGGAGGGCAAAAAGAGTCAGGAAATCTGGATAGTGCTCCAGAAGAAGCCGGGTGTCCACAGCTGCAGCCCCCAGGGTGCTGTCCTCCTTGGGGTGGCTTGTCTTGGGCTGAGCGTTGGCCCCGATGCTTCAAGGTGGGAAAGAAGCGTTTGGCATTTGAAAGATACGTGGTGTTCTTGAAGATGCTTCAGGGTCTGGAGCAAAATGGCAAAGGTGTCGCTCAGCTGATGATGGGTCACCCCGCAGAGCGTTGTGTGGCCTTCAGCCTCGCTCACCTTCCTCCTCTTCAGAGAGAGAGGCACTTTCTTACCTCACAGGGAGTCTTAAGGCTTAATCCATTGTTTGTAAAGCTCTTTAAGATCCTTGTTTGGGAGCACTAGAATCTGGAGGATTAAAAACAATTTATTTTTGTGTATCTTGTGTAATGTACATCTCAAACACTTGCCAAAGGAGGAGGGGTTGTGAGCGGGGGGGAGGCGGCAGGGCCGTAAGGGAAACACCGGGGAGGAAGCGGCTGGGAAGAACAAAGAGGGCCAAAAGCAAAAGGCTGGATCCGTGGTGGGGAGACTTGGCCGTGAGGAGGGTGAGTTTCCAGGCTCGGAGGAAGGGGCTGGGTGTAGTGGAGCCGTCTTCCTCCTAATCCTGTTTAAAGCCCCATCTGGTCAGTGCTGCTGCCTCGCGGTGAAGGGCGGTGGATTTTCCCTCTGCGGTGTTTGTGCCCTGCGATGGTGTGCGTTGGGGAGCAGGAACCTCACTTGTTCTTGCCCGCTCACTTTGGTCAGTTGTGACCCAGCAGCTAAGCTCACAAGAATTCATGTCAGAGATCTAGACACCACCCATCCTCACCCCCCTTGTCCCTCGTACTGTCATCATCCAGGGCAGGTGCCACAGCTTCTCTTCATCTCCAGAGCCTCATATGCCAGGTCTGGGGCCCTGGAGAAGAGGTGACCCGGTGCTTTGGACGCAGGCGGTGCCTGGGCTCCTGCAGGGAAGCAGAAACGGGTGATTCATTCTTTCCCCAGGTTCAGGCCTGAGCATTTTGTGTGGGCGTGTTGCCGTCATGTGACTCTCTGCGTTCTAAACACAGTGCTTTCCCACGTGAACTTCTTCAGGGTCACAAAACACGAGTGTTTCTGTCATTCGTGGTCGTCGCTGAACGTGAGATGGGGCCGAGCTAAAGACTGTGCTGGTTTGGGTTCTCACCAGCAGATCTCCTGGGGGCTGGTGATGGTACAAGCCAGCGTCAAGGCGGCAGTTTCCAAGTGATGTCCCAGCACACTCGAGACCCTTGGTGTTTTGTCACTTGAGCCCTGTAATTTAGCAGCCAAGGAGAGCTCAGCACGAGCAGCCATCGGCTCTTCCCCTGCAGGTGCTCGGGCAACTGGAGCAGACTTGTGTGGGGCTGGAGGTGGCTGAGGCCGGGGCCTATGCTGGCAAGTAGGTGTAGGTGTGGCGCAGGGGAATTCCTGAGGTGTGGGTGTGCTGGAGCCAGGGAGGATGAGCCACCGGTGCCAAGGGCTGGGCAAGGCCAGCACCAGGCGCTGCTCGCTTGGAATGATGCTCGGTGGCATTGGGATACAATGGAAGGGATGTTCTGGGTCCCGTGCAAGACCCATGGGTCCCAGGCCACTGTTTTTGTTGGCCTGGCACCATAACATCGGCTTTATCCTAAACCCAGTAATATTTCTCATTCCTCAGTACCCCTGGGGGGGGGTTAGTCCTCCCTGCGTTACGGGAGCTGCTGAAGATTATTTGGGTAGTAGGTGGGACCAGCTCTCAGGCTGGCTTTGCAATAGCATAGCTAATGAGATTAACCTAGTATTCACTTGAAAAAGAAAAGAAGAGGCTGGGTGGTTGAATGGGACTCAGAAGACTCATTTCATGCGTTCAGAGTTGGAAACACAAGCTCTTTAGCTTAGCAAGGAGAAAGTTGGGAGCATCTGGTGGGTTGGAAGCCTGTCCGTGATTGACTGCCAGAGCCCGGGCAGGGTGCTGGGGAGGGTGTTCGTCTTCCCAACATCTGCTGCCCTCTGGTTTCGGGCGACCCTGCCTGACACCCAGCCTGCTTGCTTTGTTGCGGGCTGGTTTTTCAAAACAGAGAAAAAGGCCCTGCCTGCAGCGAGTTGGAGCTAAGGAAATTAAACTGGAAAGTAAAGCAGCAGATTTGTTGGGAAGGTTGATGTCGTGAGAGCAGCTTAGCTCATGGCCCTGAAGTACTGGGGTATTAGGCTTTCCTTTAGGCTCGGCCTTGGCTTTACAGTATCTGCTCTGGTTGGAACTAACTCAGGGAAGGTCCATCGCCTGTCGGTCTGTTTGCTGAGATGATTGCAGCAAGTCCTTTTGGCTTTGAAAACAAGCGGTTTGATTAATTTGAACTATTTGCCTGGTTTTGCCGTTCTTTCTTCACTTCTCCCCCTTATGTCTGCGACTCTCTTGCCTGCCCCACTAGTTACCTCTTACAAAGCAGTTGCTTCTCACGGGCACCCCACCTTACCCGTTCCTGAGGCAGTTGCGCCCAATATCTGCGGTTCCGAGAGCTCCACTTGACCCCGCTGCGAGCTGGTAATCCCTGCTGCTCCCCTCGCTGCCACCCCTGCTCCCTCCTGGGTCTCTGCAGCCTTCTGTTTGATGGGACTCCAAGTGCCGTTTGAGCTCTAGAAGCATCATTTCCCTCAGAATATATTTCTCCTTTTGTTCTGCTTGATGTTGCAACTATTAAGTAGTTTTAAATAAAGATTATTTTTAGCCTCTTGCACCCTCTGCGATGGAACATGGTAACTTTGAACAGGCACCAAAACGTTTTCTGGCACAGCGGAGGAACAGTTCCAGGCTTTCTCTTCGGGCTGACCTCCTCCGCTGCGCACAGAGCTGCCGCGCATCCCCCCGGCCCCAAACCTGCACGGAATTGTCACGGAGCAAACGGCACCCGCACGGTACGGAAACGCGGCGCACGGGGAGCAGGGTTCTCCTCTACCGCGGGGAGCCGGAGCTGAGCATTTCGGGAGAATTTGTCATTCCTTGGGGTCAGTCCTTGGCACATGCAGAGCCACCCTGCCACTGACCCGGGGAGCTGCCAGCAGATATTTCAGTCTTTCCTCCCGTCAGGTTTAACCTGGGCCGGTGCAAGGCTGCGCTGCGCGGCGGGGACGTGCGCCGGGGCTGCTGTAGGCAGAGGACGGAGCTGGCTCGAGGAGTTTAAATTTGGCCTGCGTGCTGGCAAACAAGGGCTCTGCCTGTAGCGCGAGCTGCTGCGGCGTTCAGAGGTGTTCGTGCCGGGGTGAGGTGGCCGCGTTCGCTCGCCGGAGCTTGCAGCAGCCTGGCAGGCGCGGCGTGCCAGCGGCGTGCCCGGGAGGAGCGGGCCGGGGCCGAGGCTCGCCGGCCGGGCAGGGCTGTCTTAAAGGAAAAAGAGGAGCTGGAGGTAGCGGGTGCCTTCGGAAATCTCCTGATTTTTCAGTTGTTCCCGGTGCGTGGACAGCTCCTCTGTCAGGTACGCGGGGTCCGTGCCGTGCTGCTTTAGCCCTGCTGCCATCCACACCAACTGGCTGGAGATGCCGCTCGCTGTTGTACCACCACACTTTTATTGTCCTCCCCTCCGTGGCTTCATCATGTCTTCATCTCTGTAACCTCTTCAACATGTGTAAATACCGAAATGAGATTATCTTTAAAGAGCCCTTTATTAAAAATGTACTGACCTTCCTAATCAGAAGAAATGTTCCCAGAGCTGCTTTTCTCCCTTCCTGCATTTCAACATAGCGAGGACAGAGCAGTGAATCATCTCACCGATGACAGCTTGGACTGAAAGCCAGGCAGATTTCTTCAGACACTGCACCAACATGATTGTAGAAGGGTTTGGGTTGGAAGGGACATTAAAGACTATCTAGTTCTAACCCCGCTGCCATGGTAGGGACACCTCCAGCCAGAGCAGATTGCTCAAAGTCCCACTCAAGCTGACCTTGAACACCTCCATGAATGGGGTGTCAGCCAGCTCTCTGGACAACCTGGGCCAGTGAGCAACCAGTGCCCAGGGACACATTCCTCTTGCTGGGTTTGCAGCTTAAAGCAGCTCTAAACCTCATTACCCTTCAGCTTGGTGGCCCTCGGTGTGGTGAACACAGTGTTGAGGACCTGCTCTGCTCAGACCAAACTTCTTGGGTGAGCAGTTGTGGCCACAGTCACTGCGAGCTGTGTTCCAGCAGCTGCTGAGGAGTTTGTGCATGGTGGGCATGGCTGGTGGGTCTCTGGTAGGTCATATCATCGCTTCCCCTCCCAAACCAGCGCATGTCCCAGCAGGTCAAGCTGACCTGTGTAGTGCTGGCAGGCCCCTGGTCGGTGAGGCCAACCAGCCATCTCTTACAAACATCTCGCTGCGAGGGGGGTTTCAGGCCGAGGGAGGATGAGGCGCAGCCGAGCAGTCGGCGTGACGGGATCTCTGTGCAACGCCTTCACCAGGCAGAGGGGACGTACCTGAACACGGCTCTTGGGCCCTGCACGGGGAACCTGGGGCTCTTGCGGAGGGAGAGAAGACCTGCTGTGAAAGGCTGGATTGCAGATAGTTTGGAGCCGCCTTTCAGTGTGTGCTTTTAACGAGGGCTTGAGTTACTGGAATCTGGGGTTTGTTGGTCCGTTGATTGTCCTCTCCATCCTCCTGCCCGGGATGCCGGGGGGATTTCGGGGAGCTCCCCGCACCCGTGTGCTGCTGGATGAGCAGGGTGGTCTCTGCTTCGGCGTCGGCAGTTGCTGCCGGAGCTGAGGAGCTGTGCGGTTCTGGTGGGGCCTTCGGCGTGCAAGGATGATCGGAGAGGCATGGTGGTTTGGTTTTTTTTTCCCCCTTGTAAAATATATTCCAGCTCCAGTTTGTAATGTGGCGAGAGGGGGAGCGAGAGAAGGGAACAACAGCATTAGCGGATGTAGAAGTAGCTGGAATGAGAAGCTTTTGTGCCATTAATAACAGCGCTGGCTGGCAGCCAAGGCTGGGAGTGTGGGATTAGCCTGAACAATCAAGACTGCAGGATCAAAACAAGGAGGCAGGAACAGCGAGGTCACACTGCTGCCATCTGCGCTGCCGCAGTGGTGGGAGGGAGCGGAAGAGGGGGCTGCGCTGGAGGAGCGATGCCGATGGCGCAGGCGATGGGCGCCCGCCACCGCCTCCCCAAAACCGGCCCCGAGCCGCCGCCACCGCGCGCACCGGGCTCGGGGCTTCGGGCTTCACCTCCCAGCTCTCCGCCGCATCCGTCCTGGCGAGCCCATGGAGGGGAAGGGAAGAGAAGGGCGGCCGCCGCTTGTCGGTTTTAGGAAATGGCTTCTGAGAAAGCAGAAGCGGCTCGTTGGGGCTTGGCTGCGCGCTTCCGCGCTCCGGGCTGGAGAGCCGAGCGAGCCGAGCGGCGTTTGCGGGCCTGCGTTTGGGGTGGGTGTCTTGGTGCCGCTGTGGCGAGAGCCCGCCCCGGCGCTGGCGTCGCCAGCGTGAATCCATCTGGTGACCGGGGGTGGGGAGAGGTCAGCAGCCGGTTCGGCCGCGGCTTTGCTGGCGGGGAAGGCGGCCTGGCTCGGTGCCGGGGCACGGACGGACCTTTCCAGGGGCTGTGCGTGCTGCTAAACTTCACCCTTTTCAAAGGAGCGACCGGACATCTCTGCTGAAAGATGATTTTCGACACGCAGGCAAATCTTGTTCTGTTTCACGCTGGCCTCCACCAGCTTTTGCTGAGCTACCTTCCAAGAGCAAAGCAAAATGACTCACGTCATGTACATCGCTTTTCCTCCCTTCTTCCCTCTGACCTAGTAAATCTTTCTGTCCTGCAAATGTAAATACAAAAGCTGAAACGCGATTGAAGCAGAGCAGTGTCCCACAAACAGCCTCCCAGCTCCGGCTAAAAATATCTCGGTGCGGTGCAGTAACTCCCAGGCATTCTTTTGTCTGACTGCTTTTGAATTCCCTAATTGAAGTTGGTTGGAGGGCAGTGCACCAGTTTCCTGAATAGCTCAGATGTTGATTGCGAGTTAAAAAACAAGAGCAAAATCGGTTTTCCTTTGTGCAGCCGCGCTTTCATTTACCTTCCCCCCATCCCCTCCCTTGTTTTTTAATCTCCCGTATTTTTGCTTGCACTTTTATTTTGTAAGACAACCGCATTAAATACATCTGCGGGGACGGGCCCCGGGAGGAGGCAGGTTTGGGTCCGTGGTGCCACGTGCGCGATGGAGCCCGAGCGTCGCTCCGTCGGAAACGGCCAGGCTGGCGCGGAGAGGGAGCCGAGCGTAGTAGGAAGTGTTAATAATGGTCCCTAATTGCCTACTAATAACTAAATCTGTGGAATTTGGCAGTGATCAGGAGATGGTTTTCTCCCGCAATCTGTCCGTTCCCGAAAGAACAAAGTTGCTTCGTTGACGTGCAGCAACGAGTCTTAAATTCACCCAAGGTAACAGGGGAGAGTTTCCCAGATCCACAGAGCCTGCAGGGATGCTTCCCTGGGCGAAAACTGCCGGGTCTTGCTCCAGCACTCCCGGATTTAACAGAGGAAGGAGAATAAAATCTGGTTCTGCTCCTCCTTTCTGGTTATTTTTTTTAGTTTGAACGTGGGAACTGGGAAGCCCAGGCTCATTTCAGGCGCTCCTGCAAGGCTGCTGGAAGCACCGTGTGTGCCAGTGGCTCAGCCAGCCGTCCAGGGACGTGTCCTTGGGCTCTGCTGGGGACAGGGAGGAAAAGTTTGTGACTGGTAATTGGTGAGAAGTCATGGCTGGTCCAAGAGGCTCCCCAGAATATGTGTTTGTTGGGTAAACGTGATAAACCGCCAGTGCTCAGAGCTCCTCTGTGGCCGGTAAACAAACACAAATGCTGCTTTTAGTCGGGCCTCAGTAAATTAAAGGTTGGAAATTGTGATGGAGATTGGAGAGAAGCTGATTTCCGATGCTGCTTCAGGAGCTGGGATTTATTCCGGCTCCGTGGTGGGAGACATTTCGTAGCTGCTCGGCAGCAGCAGAAAAACAAGCACAAATTTTTCTGTCTTCAGGGATAACTGCAGTGAAGCATGCGGGGGGGAGGGCTGTGCCACTCGCTGGTACTGACACACCTCCCCATCCCCCACGCACGTCAGCGGGCCCCAAAATGTCCCCGGCACACGGGGTTGGGTGCTGGTGCTGCACCCACCCGCCTGTGGAGCAGGAGCTGGGATCGGGGCCTTCAGCCCCTGGCCTGGGGATCACAGGGGGAGCTGGGGCTCCTCCAGCCCTTCCCTTGGAACTGGAGCATCTTATCATAGAATCACAGATGGTTTGGGTTGGAAGGGACCTCAAAGATCATCTGGTTCCAGCCCCCTGCCATGGCAGGGACACCTCCCACTAGACCAGGTTGCTCAAGACCACATCCAGCTTGGCCTTGAACACCTCCAGGGATGGGGCATCCACAACCCCGCTGGGCAAATTGTAGTTGGAGACACACAAAAATAAGGTGCTAAATGGGCACAAGGCAGCAGCCTGCTTGCTGGGTTTTCTGCTTCTTGCTCTGCCGTAGCACAGAACCAGGAAGTTGTGTCTGATTGAGGCAGTGGGGAAAGCGATGTCCTGCCCTGGGCACCCCACTGCTGGGCACGGTGATGGGGGGCCCAGGTGCTGGTGTCCACCTTGCTTTCCTTGTCCCCCTTCATGGAGGCCAATGGACTTTATAGGTGAGAAGCACCCTTACTGTCTAAAACCTGGAATCCTGGGGCCAGTTTTGGGCCCCTCACTCCAAGAAGGACAAGTGACAGGACAAGAGGAAACAACCTCAAGTTGCACCAGGGGAGGTTGAGGTTGGAGCTGAGGAAGGATTTCTTGGTGGGAAGGGCTGTGAAGGGCTGTGCCAGGCTGGGCAGGGCAGTGGTGGAGTCCCCATCCCTGGAGGGGTTTCCAAGCTGTGGAGATGTGGTGCTGAGGGCCAGGGGTTAGTGGTGCCCTGGCAGCGCTGGGTTAATGATTGGACTCAATGATCTTAAAGGTCTTTTCCAACCAGAACGACTCCATGATTCTATGATTCTCCCTTCCTCTCCAAAAACATGGCACAGTGGGTGGCAGCACGTCCTGGTTGGGGTGTTGGGCAGGAGCTGTGCTGGAGCGGGGCAGGATGGCCGCGCTGTGCCCTCGTGCTTCCTCTTAGCTCCGGGGTTAATGCTTAACCTGTTTGTGTTTCAGTCCCTCGGGTTGTTTGATGTTTTGGGGCCTGTATCGGAGCAGCCTGTGTGAGGGGTTTGGTTCATCTGCTGCGCAGGGATGTGGAGAATTTCACGGAGAGGAAGGTGAAATTTTCACTCTCCCAGCCAAGGGGAACCAAGTGTGAGCGGTGACACTGATGCCGTGTACACACGGGCAGGTCCGTGCCCGGGCAGCCTGTCTGGGGAGCTCCCACCTGGCCACAACATTTTTGCTCTGCCTGTAAACCCCGGAGGGGAGAGTGCTCAGATGGAAAAGTTGACGCAGCCTTATCTGCGGCGCAGCCTCGGCGCGAGAGAGGAACCCGAGCCCTGGCTTATGTCAGGCTTGAAGCTTTCCCCCTCCTTCCAGCAGACCGCATTCCGTTGCCTTGGAGCCATTCCTTCATTGGGGCACATCACTCAAGGAGCGTAGTTGGGCCAAGAAGGCAGGTTTGGGTTCATTTCCAGTACATATCGATGGCTGTCTCTGCTACCTCCTTGCAGCAGCCCCGTGTCTTACGATGGTCCTCCTTGGAGTGCCGCAGCCTCCCGGCAGACAGCACCATCCCTTCTCCGGAAACTTTAGCCCTTCAACGTGCAATTGTTCTTGCAGGAGACATTCGGGTCACCCGTTCCCCTCGTGCCACAAGTGACGTTTCGACGGATGACTGATGCTGAACATAGTCCGGGGTCACCTTACCCAGCTCGCTGCCTCAGGCTCTCATTGCGGCGTGCGTGCGTGCGGGAGCACTCCTTCAAACTTCCTGCCCGCACTTCTTTAGCAGGGAAAAGAAAGCCTGGAGCTAAATTAGCCAGGAGTGCCCAGGCCCCGTCGCTAGCCCTGGCTCTGTCTGGGGAGGCGGGAACCGCTGCCGGAGCTCACCGCTCCCCTCGCACCGTAACCCCGATAACTGACCCGAAAGGCGGCTGCGAGGTCAGGCTGACATCTGGCACCAGGAGGAGAGGGAAGGAGGGAGGGAGAGGGAAGGGCTGGCTGGAAGGGAAGGAGCTGGAGGAGGATGGGAAGGGAGGGGGAAGGACAGAGCCAGGAGCTTCTGAAGCTGCGGGGTAAGACATTGAACTGGAGAAGGGGCAGAATCTAATGCTCAGTGATTTTTGCAAGCGCCCGGCTGCTTCCCGGGATGTCTCAGGGCTAAGGGCAGCGCTCCTTTTCTAGCGAGAGACTACGGATAACAAAAACAACAGTTGCAGTTAATTGCCACGTATCCATCATGCCTCGCTTTTCATTTGTCTTAAGGCAGGATGCGTTTGCGGATGAATTTTGGAAATAGCTGAGGATCAGGCGGTGTTTCGGTGGCTGTTGCTCGGTGGTGCAGCTCTGCCTGCGCGCTCCGTCCGCAGCCAGCGGTGCAGTTTCCTTCCTGCTATGAGCTCCTGTTTTCTACGCTCACACCTTTCTGGCAGCCTCCTTTGGGGCTACGATATTCCCTCCTTGGTTTTATATTAAAGGAACTTCCTTCTAGAAGGGTTGAGCAAAATCTTTTTCCTTTTAGCTTTAAGTACATAAAGGAGTAAATACTCTTTTTACTTGCTAAAAAGAGCTCGGGAGGCTGAGCCTGCTGGGGTGTGTTTTGTGGAGGGGAAAACATTTCCTGATGTGGAGGAGCTTTCCTGCTGCAGCAGAGGTTAAGGCTTGGTGAGATGTAGTCCTGGGCCAAGTCCCGTTCCCCAGCTCTTGGGACAAGGTCTCCCCTGCTCCCCGCTTCCATCCCAGAGCACCCAGCACGTGGCTTTTGGGAGCAGAGCCTGTTCTGGTGCTGCGGTGTTGAGACGGGGCTGTCGTGCTTGGGACACGGCCTGGTCCAGCCCAGCTACGTGGTGTGAGATGGAGAGGAAGGCTCCAGCGTCTGCTTGATTACGAGATGGCCCCTTTCTGTGCTGAGATTGCCCCAAACCAGCTTCCTTTTCTCGGGCGCTGTGAGCACGTCACGTCTGCGATGGGGGCTGATGCTCGTGCACCCTCATACGGATCGTACTTGGTCAGATGGGATTTTACTGGTTTCCAATGGCTTTGCTTATCACACAGAAGAGTTGCTTACTGGCCGTCCGCGTGCTCTGCCGGCTCCATCCTGTGCTTGGCTAAGAATAGACAGCGAGGCTC
Source organism: Eurystomus gularis (assembly GCA_013400335.1). Taxonomy (NCBI): domain Eukaryota; kingdom Metazoa; phylum Chordata; class Aves; order Coraciiformes; family Coraciidae; genus Eurystomus; species Eurystomus gularis. The sequence goes on along the minus strand of VZZY01001015.1, from coordinate 40,434 downwards.
TGCTCTGCACGTCCCGCGGCCGCGGCTCTCCAAAACCAGCCTGCCCAAATGTTCTGGGCGTTTGTGGCTGAGCCAGCAGTGGAGCTGGGGTTCAGACCTGCCCCTTCTCTGCTCAGACCATCAGCACTGCTCCTGAAAGGCCTACAGACCGTGCGTGCAAGCTGATAGCACAGAAAGAAACTGTTCTAACATCCCTTGGTTTTCTCCAAATCCCCAGACTTGCAGGTCTGCGCCATGATCTGTAGGTGCTCCCAAGGCCACCCTCGCCACGACGTCCTCACCACTCTTTTTAATTGCAAAGGAGCCTTTCGGAGCAGGCTCTAAACATCCCTCTCACGGTTGGGCTCTCCCGTTAATGAATGGGGCTGTTGTGCCTCGCACAGCTGCCATTTTAACGCCGTGGTGCTGGGTTTCCTTGCAGGAGGCTCGACCTTACGGGGCAGATTAGGACGGAGAAAATCCAGGTTCCATTAGGAACCGTTGGAAATGAGTTCCCAGGTTGTTCTAAGGTAAATCACTAACGCTCATAATCTCCCTGGCTGGACTCAGCGAGCGAGCCAACCGTTCTTGAACCGCTTTTATGTCAAAGCGCTTTCAGAGTCATTCTTGTTGAGGGTTACTGCTCACTCCGAGCTGCCCTTAGGAAATCTCGTGCTGCCAGAACTTTGGGGCTTCGCTCATGGCCGCGCTCAGGAGGAACCGCAGGCACTGCGGCAGCGCCGAGCCCCGGGGTGCCTGCGACTTTGAGGATGCTCTCAGCACGCACACAGCTCTGCTCCCACGCTTGGTCCTGCATCCCCACTGGTGCTGCGGGAGCCTGGTGCTCGGCGCATCCCCGTCCCTCCCAGTTGGTGTGTGTAGCTGGGAGCGTGTTCCTTGCTGGAGGCTCAGATGTCGTCCTTCCTTTATGACCATTCCCGAGTGCTCAGCCGTGTCTCCTCTGCTGTTCCAGACCCGTCCTGGAAGGAAACAGGAATTCGGTTACAGAATAATCAAATTGAGAAAGATGGATCCTTCTCAGAGTTGCAATAATGGGTTTAGCTAATTTTTAATCTCTTTGAAATGAGCTTTAATAAGCAAATTGTCCTTGCTCAGAGCAAATATCCCAAAGTCACTAATCTTTCAAGCTAAATATGATGAAGCACCACTGATTTTTCCTCTTCGGTTTAAACTAACGCTCGAGCGAAGTGAGGAAGATGATTCGTTTGTAAAGCAGCGCAAGAACACAACCAGCTCCAGTGACTTTCCACGCTGGCACTGCGGGGCTGGTCGGGATCCGGCGGGATATTGTGCGTCTGGGAATTAGCTGGCACACGTGGGACAGCGTTTGGGCAGGGCCATACCCACCCGGTGCTACACAGAGCTTGGAAGGGCAGGCTTGGAAACGATGTGGGGCTTTTTGTACAGATCTGAGGCAATTCAGTGAATCTTTGTACTTGATAACGGCTTCGTGTCACGCGATAGTCATCTTTCCAAGTCTGCCTTCGGTGCCTTGCAATGAAGTTTATCGTCTCTTGGAAACTCAGCCTTATTTAACACTACTGGAACTGTTAGATATCAAAATGATGTCTCTTGAACCACTTAAATGGGATCAGACTTGGCTTGACACAGGGCTGTGGTCTTACAAAACCTGTGATTCCTTCTCCCCCCACACTGATCTTGCTATCAGATTTTTCTTTCTGGCTGTGGCAAAGCGAAGATTGAGTCGCTAGAACACGATCTATTTTGATTCCTAAAAACCTTAGCGCTGCTAATTTAGTCAGCTCCGTTACGAATGTAGGTTCTGTGTGTTCAAACTGTTCTCGTGGCTTGGGTTTTTTTTTCTTCACTTAATAAGTTCTCCAGATAGTTGCCATGGAAATCATCCTGGATGCGGAGAGGATGTGAAGGCCCCGAGGACGCTGGCACGGGGTCTGCACGCTCCGGGCTCGGCTCCTGGTCAAAGCCCGGTGTTCCGCGGTGGTGCCGGCTCTAGGACGGGAACCAGCTCGCTGCCGCTGCCCCGCTCCCTGTTTTGGGCAGAATTCTCCTGGTTTTCATCGCGCAGAGGAGTTGCAGAAAGTGCTCACTGCTGGTTTTCACTGGTTGAAGGTTAATTCTGGTTTTCGGTCTCACATTTGCCTGAATCGCGCTAATGTGAAAGGGTTTGGCCGTTGCGTTTACCTTGACTGAGCGTCGGTGGCCGTGCTGGGTTCTGCACCGAATTTGGGATCATAGATGCAAGGAAAAGGTTCTTCACTCTGAGGGTGGTGAGACCCTGGCCCAGGTTGCCCAGGGAAGCTGTGGATGCTCCATCACTGGGTGCGTTCAAGACCAGGTTAGATGAAACCTTGCACAACTTGGTCTAGTTGAAGATGTCCCTGCCATGGCAGGGGGTTGGAACTAGATGATCTCTGAGGTCCCTTCCAACCCAAACCATTCTGTGATTCCCCCTGGTCCTCTCCCGGAGCTCTGGGTGCTGCTGGAGATGCTGTGCTGGTCGGTACCAACCACAGCAGGAGCTCTCTTTGTGCCGCAGAGCAACGAACCTGCTTCCTCTGGGCCCGTGTTTTCTTTTTCCACAACTTCCTTTTTGCACTAATGTGATTTTCATGCAGTTGCTGCACGTTGTCTTCAGACGCGATCATCGGAGTTGTTTTGTATAACCCAGGAACCAAACCTGGGCGCTTCTTGTTCCTTGAAATCGGACGGTCCTGATGGGAGGAAAATTCAGGTTGTTTCTGGCTTTGCAAGACTTGAAAAGTGCCTTGTTGTTTAAGCTGGAATTGACTTGGGTTGGCGGCCTGGGACAGATGTTGGGTGCAGCACACGGGGTGTGTCATTCCCGGTGGCCAGCAGGGACCGAGCCCAGGAGCTGCAAAAGCAGCAGCTCATCTTCCTGTGCCCGTTTGTTACCGGAGCGATTCCCTAGGGCAGCGTCTCCTGAAGCGCTGGAGACCCTGAAGCAGCTAAAGTCACTATTTAATTGCTTTAATATAGTTAGGAACCAAACGAACAGCGTGTTTCAGAACATACTGCAAAGGTCTGAAAAGTGGTGACGGTAGATGTAATTTTGGGGTGAATAATGGAGAGATGTGCTGGGGAGTTGTAGGGACCAAGCCTCGAGAGCTGCTCTCCTGCCTGGTGGGCCAGAGCAATGGGCCCTTCCTTGGTGGTGGAGCAGAGAGGAATCAGACTGTGGCTGTGCACTCTGTAGCTGAAACAAAAACCTGTGAGAGATTTCTTTTTTTTCAGTTTTCTTTTTTTTTTTTTTTTTCTGGAGAGCTGAAGTGCGCGTTCTCCTTCCCCCCTCACGTCTACATACATTATTGAGCAGCTCTCGCTGTGAGACGTAGGCACACGTGCGCTGAGCCTGCCCTTCGTGTGCACGGGAACAGATGGAGAACCCCGTCACACCGCTGACGTCCCACCTGCAGCCTCCGAGCACACCGCGTGCCTGCCCTGGAACGCTCTGGGTTCCCGTCATCCCGGGGACTCGTGGAGTCTCCAATGTGGATTTTAAACAGCGAAGTCAGCACCTTCATGAAGATCATAGAATTACAGAATAATTTAGGTTGGAAGAGACCTTTAAGCTCATTGAGTCCAACCCAGTGTTGCCAGGGCACCACTAACCCCTGGCCCTCAGCACCACATCTCCACGGCTTGGAAACCCCTCCAGCCATGGGGACTCCACCACTGCCCTGCCCAGCCTGGCACAGCCCTTCACAGCCCTTGCCACTAAGAAATTCTTCCTCATCTCCAACCTCAACCTCCTCTGGCACAACTTGAGGCCGTTTCCTCTTGTCCTGTCACTTGTTCCTTGGGAGAAGAGCCCGACCCCACCTGGCTCCAAGCTCCTGTCAGGGAGTTGTGCAGAGCCAGAAGGTCTCCCCTGAGCCTCCTTTTCTCCAGGCTCAACACCCCCAGGTCCCTCAGCTGCTCATCACTGCACTTGCACTCTAGACTCTTCCTTAGCTTTGTTGCTCTCCTTTGGGCACACTCCAGCGATGGATCTCCAGATGATCGAGACCCCAGCATCTCGCCATGAGAACCCACCTGCCCGTTGCAGCCTGGCCCAACCACCAGCCCTGCATCCTCCGCTCTGCTGCTCGGGGTGTGTTAAGCGAGCGAGCGGAGCGACAGCTGGGCAGGAGGCAGGGAACAATGCGGATAAAGTTAGCTTTCAGCGACGTGACCCTCTCCAGGCTGCGCGCCAGAAGACTATAAATAATTGATAGGAGCAACCACCCTCTCCAGCACGCTAATGTACAGCGCGGTTCCTGCCGCCAGCGGAGCTGCATTACCCATTACATCACCGCCGGGCTCTCCTATCAGCCCTCTAATTCTACTGCTTTTAAATAATAAATTGCACTGGGACTCGAAATCCTCCTTCGCCCCATTCAGGTCTGCTGGGGTGTGCGACTGCACAAATGAATTTTACAGACGGCGAAATAAATTTTGTATCTAGCTAAAGAAAACCTCTCGCAGGAGGAGTTTGGCCCCACGGTCTCGCCCGGCGCCGGTGGCCGGGGTTTAGGGTATCAAAGGCAGGCGGTTCCCGCTCGTGACTTTTGATCTGGCTCGGTATCTGGGGCGGGTTTGAAGCTTGGCTCGGGGTCGCTGGCCTAAGTTCATGGGTAGTTTCGGGGGGTAAAGTTCTCTGGTGTCGCAAGTCAGAAAAATCCCCTTTGGCCGCGGCCGTTCCCGGGAGCGGAAGGAGCGAGCGGCGTGTGCGAGAGCTTCGCTCCCTCAGCGCCCGGGCTTGTGCTTTCAACGGCTGGAGTTTTCGAGCAGTGAAAAAGCCTGAGCTAACCCAAAACCTGGTTTCTTTCCCCTAAGTCTTCAGATAAGTTCCATGACCTTTGCTTAGCCACGTAGCTGTGTGGAAAAGCTACAATGCGCTTTGACTGCTCCAGGCTCTGGGGATCGGGAGGGACACGGGGGGATCTCTGTGGTGCTGTTTTGGTGGATCCTTGCAGGTTCCTATCCTCATTTGTCTGGATCTCTAAGGATTTGGAAAATACAGTTTAACAAAAATTGTGTAAGTGCCGCACTAAAATCGGCAAGTGCCAAAAACTGCAGAAATTGGGCAGGTTGTGGTGCCCCGTTCCTGTGGAGTCAGTGGAGAAACCAAACCAGAGAGCAGTCGGCCGTTAGGAGGGAGGGAATTAGTGAGCTGATGGGAGGACACGGAGCGAGGACCTGTGGTGTGTGCCCAGCGCAGCAGCGAGACACAAGGGTGAAACGCTGAGGATGGTGCAACCTCAGGGTGGACACAATGCAGCGGTGGGATCTGACGTGCAGCGAAAGGGCCGTGTGCTCGGCTGGGACCACGTCCAGCACCGCCGCAGTGGGTGCTGGTCCGGCTGCAGGAGCGGGTACGGTGGGACCCACCAAACAGGGGCGTGCAGGGGGAGAGGCACCGGCCGGCCGGTGCTCCGGGGGCTGTGCTGGCTGGTGGGTTCTCAACGTGATCATTTAAACACAACCAGCATTGCTGAGAAGAGAAATGAAATGCTGGAATGGTATCATAGGAGATGGCTTAATTTGTTGAAAGAAGATCAGGAACAGATTTTGGCTGAGGGATGATTCAGGGTAAGATTAGAAACATATTTTGGCGTTGTAGAACACTGGCACCAAGGGCTTGCATCTGGAGGTAGGGTTTCTTCTGCAGTCCCTCACAAAAAATCCTCTGCTTTGCTCAACACTGAGTAAGATTTGCACCAGGGGAGGCTGAGGTTGGAGCTGAGGAAGAATTTCTTAGTGGCAAGGGCTGTGAAGGGCTGTGCCAGGCTGGGCAGGGCAGTGGTGGAGTCCCCATCCCTGGAGGGGTTTCCAAGCTGTGGAGATGTGGTGCTGAGGGCCAGGGGTTAGTGGCTGGACTTGATGAGCTTAAAGGTCTCTTCCAACCAAAACAATTCTGTGATCCTATGAGTTTAAGACAAAGATGTTTGGGACCCTCTTTCAGGAGACTTCTGTCCTTTGTGTGCAGGGCTACTGTGAAAATTGTGGGTTTCACACCTTCTAGAGCAAGACTTAAAGAATTATTATTTCCAAATCAGGGAGCAAGCAACGTCGCAGAGCTCTGTCAGAAAGCGTAAGCTGCTTAGGGTGGATTAAAATGACTGCCCGTTTAGCTGTGCCATTAGCCGGGGAGATGGTGTGATAAATCATGAGTAACGAGCTTACCTGGCCCGTGATGTTGTTTATCTGCGGGCACGTGTGCACCAGTTTCCATCGGGTGTTGGAGCACTTGCTTTTAAAGGCTCAGGTCCCTGAGAAGAGGGTGAACGTAGTTTTCAGAGGTTCCTTCGCTATCCCCGACTGTCAGGTTTGCCCTGTGGTTAAGCCGCAGCTCTTCCCAGAAGTGTCCGGGTGTGCATGGCCAAACTGGCAGGCAGCAGCTCCGAGCCGAGGTGGCTGCATTTCCCAGGAGGTCCTGGGCTCCTCTGGTGCCAGGCCACGGGCTGCAGGCCTGTGAGGAAGCTGGCACCGGCCTTTCTGTGCCCTCTTCCCATAGAATCACAGAATGGTTTGGGTTGGAAGGGACCTCAAAGATCATCTGGTTCCAACCCCCTGCCACGGCAGGGACACCTCCCACTAGACCAGGTTGCTCAAGGCCCCGTCCAGCCTGGCCTTGAACACCTCCAGGGATGGAGCATCCACAGCTTCCCTGGGCAACCTGTGCCAGGGTCTCACCACCCTCAGAGCGAAGAATTTCCTTCTAATTTCCAATCTAAATCCCCTTTCTTCCAGTTTGAACCCGTTACCCCTTGTCCTATCACTACAGGCCTTGGTAAAAAGTCCTCCCCGCTTTCTTGTAGGCCCCTTTCAGATACTGGGAGGATGCAGAGAGTTCTCCCCGGAGACTTCTTGAAGAGAGCCAGCCAGCCCCTGGTCCTGCTGGTGCTGTAAGAGCCAGCACAGCACCACAAGGTGCCTGGCAGCGGGGTCTAGTTGGAGGCAGGACAGGACATAGGAAAGGAGGGTGCTTTCTAGGGGTGCTGAGCTCCATCGCATCACACATGGCCTCGTGGTCATCAGGGAAGAGTCTTCAGATGACGAGATGATGCATGTTCTCTCTGGCTGCTCAGTGTGTACATCCCTGCAGCGCTTTGAGGTGTTACAGCCTTGGATTTGCAAATGCTCTGGATATAGGCAAGCTTTTGTAGGACAGTAACGTGTAAAATATTTTAAATTGGCCATTGGTCCTGCCATGTGGCCGGGCTCTGGGGCAGCCTGACCGACCTGTCAGTCCCTGCTGAGGCAGCCGTGTGTCCGCTGCGTCGCTGCTGCCAGGCCCCGAGTCCCAGCACCAGCGATTCAGTGGTGCTGGGTTTGCTTCTTCCCAGCCTGATAACTCTGCTTTGCCTTCCCCCAGCTCCATGGCACCTCCATCACCTCTCGCAGAGGTAGATCCCCATCCCGAGAGCTCAGCTTTGCCTTCCCCCAGCTCCGTGGCACCTCCATCGCCTCTCACAGAGGTACAGCTCAGCTAAAGCATTCCAAATACATTAATATTTTGGCCAGTTTGGAGAGCTGGCTGATCAGTGACATGGTGCTTGTGTGGGAAACAAGCTCAGCCCACGCGAGATACTCTTCACCATTGTCCCTTTCATACCTGTGTGACTGTTGGAACTGGAGTGACTGTTGGTCACTTGGTTAGGTGATGGTGACAGGTCCCTTCGTGGCCAGGCAGGACCCCGGCCCTGCCGATGTGCTGGCCGTACCTGGGGGATGGTGGTTCTCACGCTGATGTAGCAAGCCAGAATTTTAGGGTCTCTCTGAAGATTTGGCTTGAGAACCTCCAAGATACACAAACTGCAATACAACCCACGGAGAGGGACTCCCAGAAACCTGGAAGACGTGACAAAGACGCCGAGCAGCCGTGGCTGAGGACAGCCCGCTGGCCTAGGCACGCAGAGGTGGAAGGCAGGAGATGCTGCCACACCTCCGTACGTGGGACATCCGTCATCTGGGTCCCACACGGGCTGAGCCCCACCAGCACCATCCCGTTCTCCCTCTGCGCCTCTCGGAAACGTCGTCCTTGCCCGGGACCTGGCCGTGCCGAGCGCTCGGAAAGGGGCTCTGCTGTTCCCAGCCGCTCGGCAGAAGCGAGACGGGAGCAGTAACCATGGCAGTCTGCCGCAGCCGGTAACCATGGATTACAGAAATTAGAGGCGTAAAGCAAAGAGCAGGATTATCTTCAGCGTGGTGGTTTTCCAGTGAACAGAAGGCACTACCCGGCTTCCACGTTTAGGTGAGGCACTGTAAATTACCTGTAGTTAAAAAATAATGCTAATTAAATTCAGCTGCAATAACGATTAACACCGCTGCTCTCAATTCACTGAATTTCCTCACAACTCTTAATTGACAGAGAAAAAAAACCCCAACGCCGCGCAGAAGGAAGGAGGGGGAATTTCTTGCTGCTGGCTCCGTGCTGCATCCTTCCCCCGGTGCAGCCATCAAGTACGCGTTTTCCCTTTCTAGCCTTATTCTTTTTTATTTCTAACGCAGGGCGCTTCACAAATCAGAGCTGGATTTGCCGGTCCCTTTGCAGGCGAGCGTGCCGGGCTGGGATGCGGGGAGCTGGCCCGGAGCCCTGCCCGCGCTGCACCCCCGGGACCTCACCGGCCGCGCGGCACGTGGTGAGCACCACGGGCGAGTCCCCCGAGCCCCCCAGCTCCTTCCTCGCCCTGCGCTCCTCTCCTCCTGCTTGTCCACAGGTGGATTGTGCCGCAGGAGCAGCGCTCCCCGGGTCCGCTTAGCATGCAAGCTGCGTTCTTCGCACAGCAAATATCGCTTTCAAGTTCAGCGGGCGCTGAGCCTCAGCGTAAGTGGGCCTGCTCGAGATATTTTTTGACATTTGAAAATCCTATTAAGGCCGTTTCTCCCCTCTCGGCTCTCTCCCTCCCAGTGTGGCAGCTTAGCATGGAGGCACTGCAAAGGTTTCTTTAGGCGGCCGGGTCACATCCTGCACAACAGACCTCAGAAATATGGGTCACAACGGAGCGGGGAAAACAAAAAGTATATTGTCCTCCTGTCTTACGCTGATGGCTCATTGCGGGACTCCCCAAACGGACAGTTTGAGATCTTAATGAGGTACCAAACATGAGGTAATTCAGAACATGCCCCTTTCACGCTGCCTGCTCACCAGCCTTCCAGAAACGGTTTCCATCCTCCCACGCCGTCCTGCCCGGTGCTGCTTTGACTCTTCCTCACCGAGGGCACGGGCCTGGCAGCACGTCCTCGAAGCAGAGCTGCCGCGGTTCCTCTTCCCAGCTCCTGCGTGAGTCAGTGATAAAGCCCACGAGCGCAGTGTTTAGGTTCTTATTTACAAATAATCCTCCTGAGTTGAGGTTTTTACTCGTTGGCTTTGAGTGCAGGGCTGTGGGCTCTTCAGCCCTACCTCCTGCTGCACGGGGTTATCTGCAGATTCTTCTCCAGGCTTTTTAACACGGAATTTGAACGATTTCTGTTAACACCTCATGTCTGGGAAATTTCTGAAACGGAGAGTAGCCGGCAGTGGGACAATCACCAGTTGTGCAATTACCCAGGTTTGGGGGAGCGGGGATGCAAACAAGTTTGCATACATTGAATTACAGGCAGTGCTTTAATAGTATGGTTTTTAGGTCTTGGCTTTAATCCAGAATTTTTTGTGCTATTATCCTCTATTTACAGCTTTCAGAAATCAGCTGATGTCACTGCACATATGTTTAGAGCCGTTGCTAAGGTGATTAGCTCCAGAATTCAGCGCCTACGCAGTCCTGATGAAAGGCTGAGAAACTGCTCGGCAGCGTCTGTTCCGAGTGCTGCGTTGTCGGGTTGAACTATTAAGAGCCATAAAACAATATTACCCAATCTGGGGGTAAATACGTTGGCCTTGCCTGATCATTGTGCATCAGGTTTTACAGGAAGAGAGGCGTTTTCTGGCGTGTTTAACCATGTCAGAGAGCATTTTGCACGGAGAAAAGGTTTAAAATGACCCGGTCCCCAGTTCCCATGAGCCTGCGCCGTGTTGGTGCCTCCGGGGTTTCCTCTGCCCGCCGGTTTGAGAGGCAGGAGGTGACAGTCTGGGGCAGGGCTGTGCTCTTGTGGGTGTCTCGTGTCTGTCCATCACTCGGTAAAACTCGCCGAGCGCTCAGACCTCAGCCCAAGCACGGTTGCTTTGCCACCGAAGAGTTGCCCAGCCTCCCGATCACCAGTCAGCCGCTCACGTTAAACTGGGACCTCTCCCGAGACCATCGCAGTGACTGGGACGCACAAGACCATACTCGACCAGCCGCCGCTTTCTCGGCTGAACTGAAATCCCTCCCGAGCAGAGATGGCCGCCCAGCTACCTCCATCCCACGCGCTGGGTGTCCAGTTTGCAAGGAGCAACATACTCCAACAGAAAGACCCCGTCTCTAGTGGGAGCCTGTCCTCTCTGGTGGAAACTAATGGGATTCACCTTCCTCTCCCCGTTGAGAACCGTAGCAAGCTGCCTTTTCCAGCAGGGCTGGGATCCTGTTGCCTGCCGGGCTCCTGCTCTCCGTGCAGCAGAAGAATAGCAGTTATTCATGCCCGAGAAGCCATGAAATACAATCGGGTTGCCCACAGCCTGCACCAAGGCTACCAGAGTACGTTTTAAGAGCGTTATAGATGAAAACCACTTTGAGGTTTAAGTTGATGCACAAAACGTGTATGAAATACTTTCTTTCCAGCCCAAGGCACTTCAGCGGCCTTTAAAAAAAATAAATAATTCCCATTTAAACTCTGAAGAGATGCGGATATGTAAATAGATATATTTTTTCCCCAGTCATCTGGTGCCCACTAAGTATCTGAGATGCTAACAAACACTCTCTTCCCTGGCAGCTCACAGTTCTCCCACTGCTTATTTTTTCCCTTTCCCTTTTTCTAAAGGATCCTGGCTAAGTCCTGACCTAGTTTGGCTGACATCACACCGGGAAGCTGCGCAACCGTTCACCTAACAGAGCTACCCGTATTTTTGTTCTAGAGGCTGTGCAAAAATAGCCACCCACAGAAGCAGCCGGAAGCACAGCGAGAGGTTTGCAAGGACCTCAGCTGAAGAGATGCTTCTGCTCGTTCCCTTCCCTGGTCCCTGCCCCTGCCCTTCCCTGGAGGGTGTCCCCCATTGCCTGCCCAAACTGGTCCAGGCATGTGGGCAGCAGGGCAGGGAGGGGATCCTGCCCCTCTGCTGCGCTCTG
>VZZY01001015.1:0-28932 GCA_013400335.1 Eurystomus gularis | reverse complement strand
CCAAACCAGTCCATGAGTCTATGCACAGCCCAGCAGCGCTGAACCTTCCCTCTCCTGCTCGAGTGTTCCCAGTGCTGTCAGTTCTGGCGGGGCCTCTTCCCAGAAGTGGCTTGTTTTGGAGCAGTCAGCTGGGGATGTTGTGCTCTTGCTGCGTGGATTCCACACGTCGGATCTGTGCCGATCCCCTCGGAAGTTTCCAATGAAGGAGAGTGAAGAGGTTGCTGCAGTGCATCATCCTTGCTCCCGAGCTGCCTTCGGGCCCCTTCCCTCCTCCTCCTCCTCCCCCAGCGTCCCCGTCCTGGGCTACAAAGATGTTCCCAGGGCTTGGGGAGGGTGAATAGAAGTTGCGTAACCCAGCTCCCCTCCATGGGGCCGAGAGGCCGGGAACAAAACCCAGATTACGGCCTTTCTCTGCGGCGTTGAAGGGGCCGGGGGACATTGATATGCAGATCCTGTGTGTCGGGCACCGCGGCGGCTTTGTTTTGAAATGTCCACATGTGGGGTTCATGAAGCGACGTAGGAAAGAAACTAAGCAGAATGTTGCATGCAGGAGCATGGGACGGGGAACGCTGCGGCGATGGAGGAATTTTCTAATACAACCTTATTTCCAGGAGGCCTCGACTACTAAATTGCACTGTTTATACAAAATTTTCGCACTTTCCCAACCATCTAATTTCCTGAAGGGGATTTTTTTTTTGCTAGGCTCTCCTTGCGCAAGCACGATGTTAAAAACTGGAAGGTGATGTCTGGGTGGCTTTCGTTCTGCTGTCCCGGGGCCGGACTTGGGCACACAAAAGCAGCGGGAGGACTGGTTGTTATCATGGAATGATAGTTTACGTTGGAAAGGACCTTTACACGGGTACTTGTGCTCTCTCCTGAGCAGCCCAGCACCGTTCAGTGCTCCCAGCTCCACCTTGAGCAGCTGTGGGCTGACACCAAAGGCCAGAGCTTGGAGGCTCGGTAAAACGAGAGGGAAATTTTCTCCCCTGGGAAAAGAAGATGGCAGCTGAGCGATAGGTTACAGATGTGGAGCAGAGTAGGTTTTCAAACCCAGGAGGTGAGTTTTGTGGGCTGGAGTTGGTGAGATGCAGGGGAAGCACTGGCCTGTCCCGTCGGTTTGATCCTGCTCCAGCAGAGCTTCCAGGCTTGGCTCCTTGCTCATCTGGCTGGACGGGTTCAGGGCCACCACAGGGACATTCCTGGAGGCTGGTGGTCCCCAGTGGCCACAGGAAAGCTAGAGGAACAAGAAATAGCTGAGGTTTTAGCTGTATGTAAAAGCTTTAGGAGTTATACTTTAAATCGCTCTCAGCAGCTCCCTGACAGGAGGTTGGAGCCAGGTGGGGTCGGGCTCTTCTCCCAAGGAACCAGTGACAGGACAAGAGGAAAGGGCCTCAAGTTGCCCCAGGGGAGGTTGAGGTTGGAGCTGAGGAAGAATTTCTTGGTGGGAAGGGCTGTGCCAGGCTGGGCAGGGCAGTGGTGGAGTCCCCATCCCTGGAGGGGTTTCCAAGCCGTGGAGATGTGGTGCTGAGGGCCAGGGGTTAGTGGTGCCCTGGCAGTGCTGGGGGAACGTTTAGGTTCAATGATCTTACAGGTCTCTTCCAACCAGAATGATTCTGTGATAAATAAATGAAGCAGCAAACCAGTCCTAACTCCAGAATGGCGTTGCATGTTCTGCAGTGAAACCTGTGGCTTCTCGCCAGCTTTGAAGGAGCACCAGTGTTCCTTGAGCAGAAAGATCTCCCCTCAGCAGCGCTACTGTGCCAGTCACATTCCTGACACCTGCAGAAAGAGGGAAATGTTGCACTGGTTCCAACATTTCTAGAAAAGTCTCCTGTCTTACTTTCAACCCAGCTTCTTTGAAGAGTGCTGGGCTCTCTTCTGCCATCATAGAATTATAGAATCATCCAGGTTGGAAAAGACCCTTGGGATCATCGAGTCCAGCCATCAACCCTACTCTACAAGTTCTCCCCTAAATCATATCCTCCAACACCACATCTAAACACCATCATCTCAAGCCCTTTCCCGTGTTGGGACATTTACTAGCTCCAGCGGTTCCCGACTTGCTACTGTGGATCTTCCGTGGTGTGGGATTGGCATGCGGGGGGGTTTGTAGCCCCACACGCCCTCCTGGAGGGTTGAGCTTGTATTCTGGGAATCCGAGTATAGTTCCCTGTGATCGAGTGCTCACGAAGAAATGGAATAATCCATACTTGGGCCAGGGCCAGGGCTTCGAATCCTTCCTCGCCTTGTTCCCGGGCTCTGCAGCGTGCGCTGCGCCGAGTACGTTTTGAGAGTCAAGGTCTTTGCTTCTGATGGTTTAATTTGGACAGCGAGTATCACTTAATAGCAGCGTTTTATTACATTCGTTTCACTCTTACTTTTCAAAGAATCCTTGCCACTCATTCAAGCTCCTGCCCTTTGGATGCTAATGGGCTTCTGCTGAGATTTTGTTGTTGTTATTACGTAGCACCAGGGCTCCCATTTTGCGGGGGCTCGGTGTGAAGAATGCTCTGCCCGGAGACAATCGCTCCTTTCAGGGCCCTGATACAATGGGGGTGGAACGGTTCTGATGTCAATTAGTATGCAAAGCCCCGTCCTAATCACAGCGCCCTGCTCGGGCTCCGTGCCCTGCGCTCCCGCAAAGCGCCGGGCTGTTCCTCCTGCGCGTCCCGCGCGCTTCGGCGCCCAACAAACGACCTCCTCAGCCGGCTTGTAGAAAGCAAGAGAAAATCCCCAGTTCTCATCTGAGCAAGAGCGGAGCATCTGCAAAAGTCGTAGTGGGTGGAGACCAGCTCTGCGTGAGGTGCGCCGCTGGTTTTGCCTCTCCTCTTTGAAGGAACTGCCACAGATAAGGGCTGGTCCTTCCCTGGTCTGTCTGTGCGGGCTGCTGGAGCACGGGCTCAGCGCGGTGCCGGCCCGTGGGGAGGGCAAGTGGCAGTCCCCTGAGACAACCGCCGGTTCTGGGGTCTTCACGCGCTACATTGCTCGTCTCCCGGAGAGCTGCAGGGGAGCGTTAACCTGCAGGAGATTCTCTTTTGCATATAATCCTTTAGTCGGCGTATCTTGTCCCTTGTTGCTGACCGACACGAGTGTCTCAGCAGCGACACGGAGGGTGTTTCTCTTGATGGAGTGATGATGGCGCTGCTTTGTCCTGGCCCGAAGCTGGGAATGGCTTTTCAGTGGAGTTCTGGCTGCGTAGTTGTGTCGGTAAAAACATGAGAAAATTGGGAGTTCGTTGGGCTGATGCGCACCAACCCAGCAGGCTTTTGAAACTTCAGCTTCCCTGGTCTGTAACCATAGAGCCTGAGCAGGGGAGAGCCTGGAGGAGGACCTGCAGCTCTTTGGTGGCCATGGTTGAGGAGAAGGAATCATCCCAAGGTCCAGAGCAGCACAGGGAGAAGCAGAAAGGTCAGAATCCTTCAGCATCCACATCCACGTGTCGTTGTCTGGGTGTTGTAGTGCTCTCGTCGCCCCAAACGGGCTCAGAAACCTGCTTGGGTAACGAGTCCACGCTGCTCAGCGACAGCCAGGCCTTGGGAGAGTGCTTTGGGTGATGTTCCCACATTGCTGTAGCAGGACTACGTTGCGCCTTGGAGGATTTTGTGGAAGCTTGTACCAGAGGAGCTGTAAGTAGAGGCTGTGCGTGAAGTAAGTGTAAAATCCCAGAATTTATAGCAAGCTTTGCAAAGCATCGTCATCGAGAGCCTGGAACAAAGCTCCGATGCGCCGGGAAACACCTGTACCTTCATGAAAGCAGCGTGTGCTTCTCCGCTTGTTCCTTTGAGAACACCTTTTGATCTAACGCCAGAGTAAATTAAGCCATCCCAAAGCGGGGAACAGAGACTCACATAAATCCTTGCGGGAAGAGGGGGGACAGCTAACGGGGAGCGGCTCCTGCGCGGCTCCGGCCCGGCACAGTTGGTTTCTTGATGCGAAGGTCGAGCCGGCGATCCGGAGCGGGATCAGATCCCAGATTCACTCCGTTTGCTGTTGCTTATCCTAGCAGAGGGCCAACATGGCCACGTTCTACTGTGATCCAACACCAAAACATCCCGTATAACCCAGCCTTACAGGGTGTGCCGGGTGCAGGCTCAGCCTTCAGCGCGGTGGCAGAGCCCTGGCCTGCTCACCAGGGTCCGTTCTGCACAGCCCCGGCACAACGTGGCACCCGGCACTTGCCCCTCATGCCATGTCCCCGTGCCGTGGAAGCTGCTGGCTCCTGCAGGAGGTACTGGTTGAGGCCAGGCACTACATGGAACCAGCTCTCCTGGTTCTGTGTCGGAATCGGCTCTGGAGCAGCCCCGGCTCCCAGCCCTGAGCTGCCTGGACTCTGCACCCCGGATAATCTCAGCCTGGATAAGCTGGCAGCAGAGAGCTGGGAGCTGGTGGCATTAGTGAATCTCTGGGTCTAGGAAAAGCAGGAGTTTGTGGGAATGAGCTGGTGGTGCCCAGAGGATCTGCTGGAGGGGGCTGAGGGTGAAGCAAGAGGTGCTGGAGGTGGCAGAGACCTACCATTGCTTGCAGAAAAATACGGAGATCGGGAAATGCCCGGTTTGTCCTTACACCCCCCAGCTGGTACCTAGAGTAGACAATCGTGCTTTGTGTTGTAAAAGCCGTTTTTAATCTCTCTCAATCTCAGTCATGAGGCTCTGAGGTGAAAGGGTTTATGGAGACCAGAACAAATCGGGCCCATCCCCTTCGGCACGGTGAGGCAGCCACCGAGCGATGCCGTTCTGGAAGAGCCGGACCATGCCAGGAGGCTGCTCCGCTGCCCAGGATGGCCTCGGGAAGGGTCTGACACACAGTGGGCCCATGGCTGGGGCAGGAGGCTCCAGAGGTCCACCTCTGGTGGCTCCTGGGACAGGGCAGCAGCCAGCGGTGCAGGACCTCTGGACAGCGGTAACAAAGCATTGGAGCTGGCTGTAGCCTTAGGGAGTCTTGTCGCTTGTGCTGTTTCTGGTGGAGGCTTGTCTGACCTCTGCCAAGTGACAAATTAGCTGGGCAGTGTGGGTTGGAGACCTGGCCCTTGGGTCCCATCACACTGAGCTGTCGGAGCTGCAGCTCTTGTGAGCATCGGTACGTGATGGTGTCCCTGCGCTGAGGCTGGAGTATGAGAGGGTCTCGGAGCTGCACTGAGGAGGTGCTGGCGTGTGCCATCACCATCCTGCCTTTCCAGCCACTGAAAAGAGCAAGTCCAGGAGCTGACACAGCGCAGAGGAACTCCACTGCAGAGGGAGGATTCCTTGATCATCTCGGTAGTGAGCAGTTACTCTGGAATGGGTGATGGGACGCGGGAAGAAGCCATAGTGATGCTTCACAAAAACCAGTGTAAACCCCTGTTTCACTGGAAAGCAGGTCACGGTTAAGAAAAGAGGGTTGGAGGTCATCAGAAAGGCTGGATAGGAATGGGACATCACAGGGAGGCCCCCGGGCAAGGTCTCTGGTCAAAGCACGGAGCAGTTTAGCTAAGGAGTTCAGGGGAGAGGAATGAGAGATGGGTAAGTCCCGGGGCTGACTTTGCTGGGTGTCGTGGTGCCGTTTGCAGGCTGTGTGACAGCTCACTGTCATCTGAAGACTGAACTCTGCAGTGAGGCTGGTTTTTAGAACGTTTTTAAGGCTTCTTAATGGACATTGTGTCCCTTCCTGTGGCAGGGGGGTTGGGACGAGATGATCTTTAAGATCCCTTCCAACCCAACCCATTCTGTGGTTCCATAGATGTATGGAGGTGAGGAGCAGAGAAAGCAGGACAGCATTTCTGGGTATTTTTTTGCCTTTTATCATATGGGAGAATGTAGCAGTGACAAAAATGCAAAGCCTGTGGAATTCAGACACAGAAAAAATCCCACTTTCTAATAAACATTGCCAGGTATAATTTCTACATGGGGGCTGCGTTCAACCACCCTTCCAAACCCGACCACTTGGGATGGGACCACTCTTCAGAGCATGCTCTGAGGAGCGTTCCTTGCTGGTCATCTCTTGGACTTGTGGAAGTGGTTCCCTCGCTGTCGTTGCGTAGAAGGTGGGTTTGTCGGGTCACCAGTCAACGAAGCCCCCGCTCCACGTGCTGCAGGCCAGGATGTGGAGCTGCTGGGAATGGGCAGGGCTGGAGACGTGTCCCAGCTGCGGCAGGTCGCTTTGGGATGGCTCGGAGCACACTACCCGGCTGCGCTCGCTCCGGGCGCAGCAGTTCCCTGCCGTGGGGCAGAGACGGGCTTTACCCCTTCGGTGCTGAGGTGTTGACGTTTTCCCTTGAATTTTAAATATATTGGTTGTGACTCACCCTTGGGCTGATGGCAGCAGCAGCGTGTTTAACATGCGCTGGGATGAGGGCAAAACTCAGCTTAAGATTCAAGTCATGTGCTAAGGATGCAAAAAATAAGGATGGGAGAGAAAACCAGCCGGGTGACGTGCCCCAACCTGGCGATTCCCGTCCCTCCAGCACGGCCATGGGAAGCCAATTGGGAAGTTTGGGAGCCTGCTCCGGGCTGCAGCGTTCCCTGCGTGCTTACAGGCAGTATATTGTGGCCCATCAAAACTAGAGTCGGGAGGTTTCTAACATGAAGAAGTCAGAAAATTGCCCTTTTCATGGCATAAGGGTCTCACCTCTGTGCTCTGTGGAATGTTTGGTGGAATGGAAGAGAGTGGAGCGGGTGTTGCGGGTGATCTTTGATTCCCTTGGCTTAGACTATGGAAAAATGCACTGCTGGTTAAAAAAAAAAATAAGCAGGCTGGATTAAAGGTGCTGTTAAAGCTGTTCTTGCAAAAGCACGTGGCCGCTGACGGGTGCAGTGGGGAGGTGCCGGGCAGCGGTGGGAAATCTGCTTTGGGAGGTCTGAGGGGAGGGGGAGAAAGGAGAAAATAAACCACAAACCCAGAAAGCTCATGCCAAGGGAGTGGGTGACTTGACTGCGAATCCTGGCGCTTTGACTTAATTTGGTGAAAATAGGTTGCAGCGGTGTGTGAGTCATAGAGAAACAACGTGGAAATAGGAGGAGGACATGAAAATACCCTTGGATTGGGTCATGGGAGACCTCTACCTATAGAGGGGCAGTGGTGTGGTATGGATGGAGCTCACAGGTCCTGTACAAATGGAGCTCAGAGGTCCCGTATGGATGGAGCTCACAGGTCCCACATGTATGAAGCTCACAGGTCCCGTACAAATGGAGCTCACAGGTCCCACATGGATGAAGCTCACAGGTCCCGTACAAATGGAGCTCACAGGTCCCATATGAATGGAGCTTACAGGATCCATATGGATGGAGCTCACAGGATCCATATGGATGGAGCTCACAGGTCCCATGTAGAGCCACTGCTTCTCCCAGCTTGTTCATGGTCTCTGGTGGGGCAAGAGGAGGAGGAGGAAGGCTGGGGAAGCCCCTGAAGGTCACTGTGCTCCTGAGCTGTTCAGGGTAATTGCGGAGCAGCCCGGCAGCTGTTAGAAGAACATGAGAGAATTTCTGCACGGATCTGTTCGTATCGATATCCTCAAAAACACGGTGAATAAAAAGCTTTTGGAGCTGCTGGGGAGTTCAGCTCAAGCATCAGAGATACGCAGCCTGCTCTTCCCTTCTGAAAACGCGAGGAGGGAAGGGAGGACTGGGCTGAGGGGCTTCGGCAAGCGGCCCCTCCGGCAGCACCGAGGAGCCCGGCGCTGTGCCGGGGCTTTCCCGGCTCGGGCTCTCGGCTGTGGGATGGACCCGTGCCCCCGGCTCCGGCTGCTCCGGGCAGGTTTGTGCAGGAACCGCGTCCAAAGCGGGCACTGACTAATCCAGCTCGAAGGCCGGTGCGGGCAGCGCTCGGCGCTGGTGCCAGGCAGGGCTTTGGAACGTGGCTGCGGCAGCTACCTTGGAAAACATCTCGGCGTATTACCGTGAGGTCCCTCACAAAGCAGTGCTCACACAACAGCCTTTTCAAAGGGGAAATTGAGCTGCTGCGGCAAGCAGTGCATCCCGAAATCCCTGACAACCGCCTTGTAAAGTAATCTTAAAGCCTCTCTGGCTTGACAGTGCCTCTTAATAGCTTGCTAATAATGCTTTAAGATTTGCTGGAGCTCTGCCACAGCCCCGCTGGAGGTTCACAGTGGTCTACTATTCTCTCCTCCAAGCTGAGATCTCTTCGGTTTTCCACCGTGAAGCTTATTCCCCCCAAAACTGAGCACCTCGGAGGGTGTTTTCCATGTGCCCTGTTGCGGGGAGGCATCCAAAGCAGGCAGAGAGGGGTCTCCTGGGCCCTGGCAAAGCAGCGGTGCACGGGGCAGTGTTGAGGAGCATGTGGTTGAGGGTCAGCATCACCTATAGCCATTTTGGCATGGGTCACCTAGGAGCTACTAGAATCATAGGATTTTTAAGAGTTTCTAAGGGTTAAGGGAATTGCCTGAATTCCACAAGCAGAAATTTCAGCCCCACGAACACGTATTTTGCTGTGGCGTGGGTTTTGTGCCTGTCGGTGTGGGGAGGGTCGTGTCAGCCAGCCAGCCAGCTCGGGATTAGGTTGTTGTGTGCTGCAGGGCGTTAAACCTCAGGTTTTGAGGGGGTGAGATTCCACGTCCAGACCATCATCACTGCTGGGCTGGAGGGTGGTTTTAATCCAGTGTAAAACAGCAGCCAGATCGCTCCGTGCATACCTGGGCTCCAGTCATCACCAAAGAAGGTTTCGTGCACAATCCAGCGAGCTCTGCCGAGGGGGTGGGTGTCTCCAGGGCCTCGGGCAGGGGAGAGACGTCAAAGCAAGAGCAAATGGAAGCAAAAAGCTTTGCTGGTGAAATATTAGAACGGGCAGTTGTACTTGGGAAGCGTTTGGGAGAAATGTGTGGGTTCAGCCAAGCAAATGAAGAATCCTTGGGCTAAAAAGGGAACAAAACGCAGCATAAGGCTGGGTTTGTGTTTGAAAGGGCCCGACGTGCCGTGTGCTCCAGCGACCCGGCAAGTGCCGGGCTCTGCTCCGGCCGCTCCGTCCTCCCGCTCCCTGGGGTTAACGTGCGCCGCGTTAATCATTACTAGAATGTACTTTTCAGGCAGGTTATTTGTTTTCCCTCCTCATGATGTGCAAGAGCGGATAATGAAATTAATTTGCACACTCGGTGAGTTTGCAAAGCCGGCTTCGGCCACGTTGCCACGATACTGCGCGGGTGCCGGCGGCTCCCGGGGCCGGTGTTTGCAGAGCCGGGGCAGCGGGTGCTGGCGTGGGTAAACAGAGCTGCGAGGGGAGCTGGGACGTACCCAGCCACGAGAAACGCTCTCAAAGCCAGCGCGGAGCGTGCAGGCTGTAAAACACCTATTCCCAGAGCGTTTAACTCTGCGGATGCCCATCAGTTAAGGAGATAAACAGCCCAACGAAGCCCTGAAATTCCAGCGTTGCTCCTGCAGATTGTGGAGCTCGCAGCACTGCTGCTCGGGCAGCCCAGGAGCCCGCTGCTGAATTCAGATCTCATCTTAGGCCCGTGTCTTTAAGTAATGAGCCCCGTAGCTCCAGCTCGAGGTTTGCTGTGGGCAAACCACAGAGTTTTCTGGGAGCGCTGGCTCCTCAGAGCTGGCTGGGCTCTGCAGGGCTGTGTTCGGTGGGGAGCTGGGAAGGCTGCGTGGTCTGCGGGAGGTGACGGGGCGTCATTGTGCAGAGGCTGAGAACCTCTTGGTGTTTTCCGCCTCCCTTGTCACTCTGCTTGGCTGGGGGATGAAAACCATTTGCAGGGGTAGAATCATAGAATCCTTTAGGTTGAGAAAGACATCTAGGATCAGTCAAGTCCAACCTTCATCCAGCATGTCCCTGACCCCTAGACCATGTCACGAAGCACCACGTCTACTTGTTTTTGAACGCCTCCAGGGATGGGGACTCCACCACTGCCCTGGGCAGCCTGGTCCACTGCTTGACCACTCTTTCAGTGAAGAACTTCTTCCTAATACCCAACCTAAACCTCCCCTGGTGCAACTTGAGCCCAATACCTCTTGTTCTATCATTAGTTACTTGGGAGAAGAGACCAGCACCAGCCTCTCTACACCCTCCTTTCAGGTAGATCTGGTTGAGCCATTTTCTGAGCCCTAACTCACTGCACAGCTACATGCAGTAAAGGGCTGAACCAGGAGCACAGAGCACCAAGACTGTCAAAGCCCGACACTCCTCTCCAGCTCCTGAGGCCTCCTGGCATGGGTGGGAGCAAGCTTGGTGTGGCCTCACACCAGCCTGGGTACCACCGCGCTGCCCAGGGTTACATCCCGGCGTCATCCTGCCATCACGGAGCCAGCAGCTGGCTGTGCTCGCCTCCCGAGGCCGTCGTCAGCAGGTGCTGTTCTTGGTGCCGTGTTCCCAGCGGCACCAAAGACGTCTCCTTTGCCTGCCGCGATCTGCTGAGAGCTCGTGTGCTGCGTGCCAGCCTGGCGCAGACCCGGGGAGCGGGTGGAGCAGCAGCGCTCCGGCTGCTCCGTCCCGGCCTGTCCCCTCACGCCTGCCGCTGCGAGGCTTGGCTCTGCGGGTGCCTTCCCGTGCTGCTCGGGTCTCTCTGCAGACAGCCTTGGGGCTGCTCTTGGGGCACAGAACCCCTTGCACTTGTGGCTTCTCTTTCCCCCCAGGGTCAGTGAGCCTGACGTTGATCCCTCCCTTCTCCAAACCCTGCTACCGAGCGCTGTGTTGTCACGTTGAGCTCCTCAGCCCGGGGGAGGCAGCGAAGCCAGCACGCAGCTGGGAGACAGACCTTTCCTTTTTAAGGGAGATAAGGAGGCGGCAGAGAATCAGAGGAATCTGTCTTCCCCCCCCATGTTTTGCCTGAATGTTGCTCGGGCTCCTGGGCGAGCTGTGGTGGGGATGTTCCATGGGACAAGGACATCTGTGGAGCCTCACGCTTCCATCGCGCACGTGTCCCATCAGCAGCTGAAACACGGCTCTGGATATTCTTAACTCGGCTCGATTTTCGGCGAGCGTTTAAGCAGTAGCTCTATAACAAATTGTCTTACAAGAGGCCTCGTGGACGTGTAACTTAATTAGGCCCCAAGTCGGGAGAGGCTCTTGAAGGGTGGGGGCCCACGTCCTTACAGGAGCGATCTGTTAAAGCAGGCCCGTTTTACAGCTTTCCATCACTCCTGCTCCGATGACACATTCAACAATAGCTCTGTGGAGAAAATTGAATTTCTCCTATACAAGAATATACTCGTTTTGGTAAATGCATTCCTGTGTCTTTATGTACAATAGATCCCCTTCAAAAGCGCTGCACTCTGAGGGATGGAGATGGAGGAAGAAGAGAGGAGAGCTGCAGGTTTGTGGAGAATTAACCTTGATTTGGTTCTTGGCAAGCCAGCAGCAGGGTTGTGTTGTGCCCAGGCCTTTCCTGGAGAGGATGGCCGCTCTCTTCTGACGTCTTTACGGCCGGGGTCCTTGGCAGCGTCTGAGGCAGGCACGAGCCTCCTGGCATCGGCGTGGCCGTGGGCAGGGACCCTGCCGGCACCCCCGGCAGCGGAGGCACCGTTGCTGGACCAGGAACGGGAGAACCAGAGGGGGAATTTGGCTTCTCCAACAGGCCAAGCAGAAGTGACGAAGGTAATGGGCAAGGTGCTTCTCCCCCTGCGCCTGGCAGCCGGCAGCGCAGGACACGTGGTTTGCTTGGAGAAACTCTCCAAGAACTTGGAGAAACTCTCCCGTGGAAGCCACGGTGAGTTTTTTCTGCTGCTGTAGAGCTTGTTAAATGGCAGCGTGGCCGTGGCCTCTCGTCGGCAGGCACACAGCTCCGGACGGAGCTCTGCTTCCAGCGCGGCCTGGAAGAATCCGGGCAATCCGCCATTCTTATCAGCGTGCTGGGGCTCGGGCAGCCGCGGCGTCTTTTTCAGTAGTATGAGAAGCGTGGTGACAGTTCTTGTACTAAAAAAAAGTATGAAGTTTTTTTCCGGTGGCTGGTGGGGAAGCATTAGAGGTTCAAAACTGTGTGGAGCCAGCTCTGGGAGCAGCACGGAGCGTGTGGCCGTCCTGCAGCCCGCAGATCTGCTCAGCAGACCCTCCGCTCCTCCTCCCCTCCCTGCCAGCCACCACACATACCTCCAACACCAGCAGAAACCTTTCCCCCTCCGTAGCCCGGTTGTTGCCTGGCCTCGGCTTCGTGCCGTGCTTGCTCCGTGATGCGTGGTGTGTCCACGAGAAAGGCTTCCCTGGCAGAAAACTGAAACTGCACATGGCTGAGACCTCCCCCTCCCCACCCCAGGTCCTTTCATGCTTACAGACTTCCCAGTTTAATGCGAGTTTAGTATTTGCTACATCTTGAGGGAGAACATCACGTGAGTTTGGTGTTTTGCTGGGAGTACCACGGGTTTGAGCTTTGATGCGTTTTCCTATGCTGGGTTTTGGTTGTGCTGGTGGATTTGGCTGCTGCACCTTGTGGTCTGGTCAGCCTGTGGCCCTGGGCTTGTTACTGAAGAAGGAAACTCCTGCAGAGCAGAAGCTGGCTGAGGCACCTTGGGTATTCTCCTGGCATGAGGGTTTTCCAAAGGTTCTTCAGAGGCTGATTTTCCAAAGCTCGGTGTCAGAAGTCCTGTGCATGGAGCCCGTGTGGTGCCCTGGCCGTGTCACTGGAGAGGGCCTCCAGGTCTCCTGTTCCACCTCCCTCCTCCAAGGCAGGTTCTTGCCAACACTAGGCTGGGGGGTGTTATCCTTCCTGTGTGCTTCCAGTATTGGGGATGAGTAAAACTTTGGGGGATGTGGTAATAGAAGGTTTGCGAGGTTAGTGTGGCACTTCTGATGTGACCCTTGTGTAAGTGAAGTCTTCTGCTTGGTGTGGAAAATCAGAACATCCAAGGTTTCACCGTCTTCTTCCCTTCTCCGCTGGAATGATACTTAAAGGTTCTGGGGTTTTCTGGTGCTGGACTTTTTTTTTTAACGTCCATCTCTATTCAGTTCTTGCCCTGTCAGTTAAAAGCTGCCATTAGCATGGCGAACAAGAACCAGTTTTTCTGCAGAGTGTTTTGTATATGGATAAAAGTCTCAAACCCACTGGCTTCGGCTGTAAAGGAGGAAGAGGCAGATGAGCAGAACGAAACTCCTGGGTTTGCAGACCACAAATGAGGGTAGATCAGTCAGATTCTCGTTTGTTTTCCCCAAAGCCCGATGCCTTCAGGGCCCCTGCCTGGAAAGCAGTGATGTGTGAGGTTTGTTCTGTCGCCTCGTCCTTGCTCCTAAATTCACCAAAATATCCCCGAGGCTCCCACGCTTGGAGGAAGCTTCGCGTGTTTGCAGCGGGCACCAGGATCCCGAGACGGGGAGAGGGAAACCGGGAAGCGTTGTGCAAGAACGGGGAGGAAGAGCAATGTTTTGCTGCGATTGCCATGGCCTTTCGCGCTCGCAGCTGGGGAATGATGTTACTTGGCTGTTGCGACATCGTGGACTCAACACGAGTTTAAACGCAGACATCCCAAAGGATTTGCTGGGATCTGCCAAGGCTCACGCGGGGCTTTCGTTGGGGTGTAGCTGGTGGCTGCGTGAGGCTGCTCCCGGCAGAGCTCCCAGCTCCGCACGAAGCATCCTGCTGCGATGGCCGTGGCATCTTCTGCAGAATATTTTGGGGTTTATTTCTTACGTAATTAACGTGCTTGGTTCTCCTCTCCTCTCAGGTTGAAGGGCTTCATTCATGGAGGTTTCCTTGTAGTAAAAGCTGGTCTTTGTCTTGCACTTTTACATATTGAAGCACGTAGCGCGGAAAACCGGACAGGGTAGGAGCAAAAGCCTTGTTTGGGGTTTTGTTGCGGTGTGTTTATACATTATATATGTGTGTTTGTCCATGTGTATATACAGAGATACACACCAGGAATCCGTGGCGTTGGTTTAATTAAAACAGCCCAAACTCACAGCACCGGCTAAACTCTGCTGCGCCCCGGCCCAGCCGCGTTACGACAGATCCCGAGTTCCCGGAGGAGAGCAAGGCACGAACTTAGTGGTGATTTAGCCCCGGAGACACCCGTGCTCATCCAAACGGCCGAGAAGGAGCACGAACGCATTCTGCTTTCTGCCACCTTCCCGAGCCTTCCCTTTCTGCAGCTCCGCAGCAGCAGATGGGGCTCGCAGGAGCCCACTCGAGCTTTCCATAGGAACGGTGGTTGCCCCACAGCCTCCCCTCGGGACACGCCGCTAGTGCCAGGCGTGGGGAGATGGAAGGTGTGCAGGTGGGGAGTGCGGAGGAGGACGGTGCCAGCAGACCTGCCAGCAGACCTGCCAGCCCCGGTCGGTGGGGTTGGTGACGCAGCTCGCGGTCAGTCGCTGCTGCTTCATCTGTTGCCCTTTCATTCGCTGCGATTTAGTCGGCATGGAATCAAGGGCAGCGACGGTCAGGAATTGTCTGTGCTGACATGTTTCTCCGTCTTGAAAATCGGGCTCAGCTCGTTTTGGAGGCTTGGCTCATGCTCCCGAACCCCTCGAGCTGCACTAGAGCAGAGCAAACCGCAGCCGCAGCTCCCTGCCAGGCGCGGGGCGGGCAGAGCCCGGCTCCCCAAACCGTCCTGGGAACGGAGCGGGCTCTGCAGACCTGGGGTGCTTGTTAAATTTTACCAGAATAAAGCAGCCCTGGGGAATCCCCGTCTTTTCCTGCTGGTGGGACCTCCAGGACAGGCCCTGAGCATGTTGCATGAACTTTACGTGCAGTGGAAGCTCACTGGGTTTGCATCTCTTTGTGTTTTTTGTGTGCAGGGTAGTTTGGGATGCATTGGTTCCTCTTAAACGCACGAGACAGGCAGTGAACTGTGCGGTCTGCCAGAAGGTAGCATTGCTGATCGCTCTGTACCCGTCCTTGCTTAATTAGGGGAATATTCTTCCTCCCGTATGCAGCAGCAGTGGGAGCATCCGAGTGGAGCCCATCACTGGTTTAGGGAGGTTGAGGTACAAGAAGTCAGGTAGATGACAGCGTTGGCGGACGTGGTTGCAGCTCTTCCCTGGTGGAAGCCTGGCGGGTTTCTGCGCAGAGCAGAGAGGAGACGGGCGAAATGTGGGGTCCTCCCTCTCTGGAAGGTCTTGGTCCGACCTGGCGATCCGGAGCCATCCCGCAGCGGTGTCGTTATCGGCTTTTCCACTCTGAGTGGGGCTGAGCGCGGCTCCAGCCTTCCTGCAACGTTGCATCTGCTCCAAAGGTTTCCTCATCGCAGCTGATCCCGCTCCCAGAACCCACTGAAACAACAGTTTTGTAACCTTGGCCAGAAACCAGATAATCAGCAGCATCCAGAAATGGAGCAACATCAAGAGGCAGCTGCGTGTAGATAATTGAGGGAAGGGTTTGTGGGAAAAGCTGCTCCTGGAGAAGCCACACAGGCGGAGCGGGTGCTTGTGGTTGCAGGGTGCTGTCGGGGCTCGCTTTTCTTTTGGCCGTCGTGTATCCCGAGAACGGTCCCAGCTGGAGCGTTCTGAGTCACAGGGTAGCTGGGCAGAATTTGCCAAATATAATCTTGTTAAATAGTCGCGCTTAGTGCAATAGAAAAACTTTTGGGTTGTCGTAATTTGAGAGCGTCGCCTGGTCTGCTGGTGCTGGGGCAGGAGGTGACGCTCGCAGGCTCCGTGTGCAGGGGCTGTGCTTTAAATTCAACCCGTGAGCAGGGACGGTTTCGTGTAGCGAGTCATCGCTGGAGAACCGTTGAGGAGCTGGACTTTCATGGTGCCCAGTGATGGCTTTGAGCATCATCTTGACCAGGGTCCTTGAAGACGTGGGGGTGTGTCCGTGGGTGCAAAGCACTCAGCAGGCTGAGCTGCTCCGTTGCGGGTCCTGATGAACGTGGGGAAGGGGCGTCCGTGTCAGCAGTGACTGAAATACCACCAGCTGCTTTAGTGTGTGTTCTGAGTCTGCTTGGCTGGTGTGGAGTTGAGGAAGCCGTGCCTGAGCCCCATGCAACTACATCCAGATGTGAGCAGTTCGAGGTGTGTCAGGAGGTCAGGAAACACGGCGGGTTCGAGTGAAACAAATATTTGAGAAAGGCGGAAGAGAGGACGGTTGTTGTGGGGACCAGGTACTGATTCCGAGAGCAGGAGAGGAGGAGCCATGCGAAGAGGTGAAGGAAGATGTTTCATCTGTGAGAACTCCTGGTAAGGAGCAACGTGATCCCACTTCAAAAGCCAGGAGCAAAGAGAGAGCAAGTTCCCCAGGGGAAGGGGAGAAGATGTGGAGCGGAGAGCGAGGGCACGAGGGGGCTCTGGAGCTGGGGTAGCCCCAGCTGTGACAGCAGGCAAGCGCGCTCTCCGAGCAGGGAAGTGCCGAGATCTCTCGATTCCCCTTGTTTTGGGAAGAGCTGTAAGAATTAGCACGTTGTGCTGCACTATCTCATTAGTAATTAATCTGGGTGATTAGCCGTGGCGGGGCTGGGGGGTGAAAGGCACCTGTGTTTGCACTGCTGGCTCGCGGGCCTCCTGCTGCTCCTCCGCTTATGTACCCATGGTGCAAAACCATGGACTTTACTCCTCCGGGGCCGAGCTGGAGCACAAAGAACAATCGTTCCTTGTTCCTCTGAGTGCACGTCCCGCCGGTGCTCGCAACCAGTTTGAGCCGTGTGGGCCTAACAGCGGTGAAGAGAAGATCTTTGGTGCTGGGAGGATTTCAAACCAGCACTGAGCAGGACGCACGTGGGCAGTGCAGGGCTGGAGGAGTGACGGTGGCTTTTCTGAACCTACGAGTGATGTACACCGTGATTTGAGTGCGGACACGGCAGGTGCCACCGCGCTGCCCAGCTCCGAGAGGGTCCTCGCTGGGGTGACAGACGCCTCGGTGGAGATACCAGCAGGGTGGTGGAGAAGGACACAGTTCAGCACATTGAAAGACCTCAACTTCTGTTTTTCTTCCCGCTCTTCCCAGTGCTGGGGCTGAGGGATCAAATTTTGGATGGGATCTGTGCGAGTTGTTACTTTAAGGCAATTTTCAAGGATTTGAGAACACCTGTTTCTCTGGGACAGAGCCCTCAAAAGGAGCCTGAGGTTTTAAAATTTCCATGTTTCGATGGGGCTTGTTCATATTCCAACCTTTTCAGACCAAACAAATGTGTCGGATTTGTGCAAATAACGTCTGCGCCTCTAATTGGAGTTTTTCGCAGCGGCTAAGAGAGCCTCCAGCCAGCTTTCTTCTTATTGTCTGGCGTTTCAAGAAGGCTGCACAATCTTTTTCGCTCCAAGCTGGCAGGGTATGGGCAGGCACCAACACACACGTCTTGGCCGCGAGCTCATTTGTTGTAGCTTCGGTTGGAGATGGCAGGAGCCCGGCCGGTCTGCTCGCGGCAGGACCAGGGGCTGTGTGGGGTGGGGGGCTGCAGGAGGGCAGGGTTTGGGGGAACGGGACAGGACAGGACGGGCAGAGCTGGGAAGGCTGTTGCTCCACCTTGGGTAGACATCTGAAAGCGTTTGAGGACTTCAGTGTTGTTTGCATGTTCTTGTCACACATACCGACGTCGCTCGCTGGGCCTGTGGAGGCAGGATGGGGATGGGGGGTTGAACGACACCGGCTCCGTGGGGTTTCTTACCGAGGAATCTCTCTGGGCTGGCACCGTGTTGGTGTCGGCTGGCTGGGGCTGAGAGCTGGCTCCATCCCAGTTTAGCCACTGACTTTGCCAGGAGCCTGGTCACGGCTAACAGGTCGAGCATGGGGCCAGCACTCTCCTTCTCCTCTTCCTTCTTCTGGAGCTCAGAGGGACAGATGACCCCCTCCCTTCCCACTCCATCCCTTTTGGGACCAAATGCCTTTTGAGGTCCTCCACAGAAAAGTTTGTTCTCAGTATGTGGCTTTGGCTTGGCATGCCCTGGGCAAAATAAAACCCATTTTCCACTGGTTCCTCGCCCCAGCAAGGGGAGAGGAGAGGACCGGGGTGGGGTGTGTGGATGGGGCTGGCTCTGCCAAGCCCTCCCATCCCCAGCTGGCCTTGCTGGGCACAGCTCCAGCCCCGCTCCTGGTTGTGCTCCCCACACTCCTGTTCCTTCACCCTCGGGGAGGGTGCTGGGGGTCCCTGACCCCCATCCATCCAGCCCCTGCTGTGGGGGCAGGCAGTGACCAGGAGGGCCCCCACCGCCCAGGGTGGCCGGGCTGGCTGTCGCGTCCACTTCCCCAGCTCTCTCCCTGCAGGCAAAGTCATGGGTGGGATACTCCAGGGACTGGAACCATCGTGGTGGCCTTCTCTGGAGCTGGCCATCCCGAACCGGCCAGAGCTGCTGTGTCCGAGTCCCAGGACAGACCAACTCCCCCTCTCCATAGCTGCATTCCCAGGGCAGGCTCCTTCTTTCCACAGCCACATTCCCAAGGGAGAGGCGTGGGAGCCGGCGCTGGCCAGCTGCGGAGGGGAGCAGCGGCCGGGCGAGGGACCGGCGGGCACCGGGAATGGACGCAGCAGCCGGGGCTGGCCGCTGGCCAGAGGTAAACAGCTCCTTTGTTTTCCCGGAGAAGTGCGAGGGATTATATTCCGTTGAGCTCCCTCGCTCTCCCACTTATTATTGTGCGGCAGACGTGTAATCGTCTAGTTCAAGGAGCTTAGTTAATTGTTTACAAAATAGGAAGGGTGATGATCGTCTCCCGGTAGGGATGAGGTCGAAGGGGGTGTCGTGGAAAGGGGGTGCCTTGTCCAGCTCCCAGGTGAGGAGGGATGGAAGCCGAGCTGGAATTCTGCAGCCCGACTTCGAAACGCTCGGCTCCCCCCGCGAGCTGGCGAGAGGCATCGCCTCCAGACCGGGCATCCGTGCCTCCCTTCTGACTCTTATTAAACGTGCTTAAAAATGAAACGAAGACGGGGCGAGCGTTGTTGGGGATTGTTGTGCAAATGTAATTCTGGCAGCAAGCTGTTAGGCAGGCCAGCGCTCTGTTTACACGGAGCGGCAGCCAGCTTTCCAAGTGTAATGAGTCAGCGAGATGAACAGAAGGGGTGCAGAATTAATCTGGCATCCGTCTGGCCTTTTCTCAGTTAAACAGGTTTGCGAAGCTCTACGTGAATAGGTACCTACCCCGGTTACAAACAGCCACAAAGGAGCGGGTAGAATATTTTTTTTCCAGAATAAATTGTCGGTGTGCAGACCACGGAGCCGTTGGAAGCGAGGCGCTGGCGTGGTTTTAATTATTTAATTATTGCCATGTCTGCGGTAGGGAGGGGAGCCTGCCCTCATCCCGGCCACGCAGGTCCCTGTGCTCCTGACCAGCGTCAGCGGAGCTGCTGGGGTTTAATATCCTTTGCAGAGCGCGAATAAATTTCCGTTGCCCGGCACGTCGTCTGAATTTCCATGTCTTGGATTTGCAGTGAATATTGAAGTGAATGTGTTCGGGCGGGCAGCGCCGCGTCCTCCGCCCTGACCCAGTGCTCCTGCCTCCTCCCAGGCACACGCTTCCTTCTCCATTGTCAGCACCTTAACGAGCACCAGGGAGGTGAAAAAATGCTTCAGCTTTTACAAATTGGTTAATGGTGGCTGAGAGGGTGGGATTCTTGAGGCTGTAACTGGCTGGAGCTGCTTCTAGAAGAAGCAGTGGCAGCACATGGGACCCCAACCCTGTGCAGCATCCAGGGGACACCTCAGGCTCCAGAGCAAAGCCTTTGGTGGAGCAGCACCAGCACCAGGAGAGCCACGCTGCTGTGGAACGGGACAGGAACCCCTGGCTTGGGCTGTGGGAGCACGGAGACCAGGGCCGCCCGCTCTCGGCTGCAGGTTTGCGAGCTCCAGCCTCTCTCCGCCGGCGCCGAGCGTGCCCGGGAACGGCTGAGCTGCCTTTTTAAGGTGCTGTTTTCAGTCAGCCCTTGTGGTGCTTGAACTTTGGCACTCTGTGTTGGGCTGCAGGCCCTTCAAATGATGGAGAGCAGAAATTTGGAGTCGTTCGTTTGCAGTCGAAATTCTGCAGTCATTCCCTCGCTGTAAGAGATGATTTTCTTTTCCATTTTCTCTTTGTGGACGCTTTGAGTTGGCATACCGAATTTTCTGCGCTTTCCTCCTGGTTTTGCTTCCCAGCTGCAGCGATGAGGAGGCCTCATCAGCCTGCTCGTCTCTTTGCTGGTTCAGGTCCTTTCCTGCTCTCACATCTGAAAGGAAAGCGCTGGGGGTCCCAGAACTCAGCCCCACATCAAGCAGGGGGACACAAGGAGGCCTCGGTCCCCAAGCCCTCTGTTCCTAAACACGGCTAACCATCTTCCCGTAGCCCGGGCGAAGGAGCTGGGGTGGAGGATTAGCCCCCGTGGAAAGCGCAGGCTCCTGCTGGAAATTCTTCCAGCGCCAGGATGAATTAACATGGTCTGCGGCCGGTGCTTTGGTCTGGGAATTTGTGCTGCTGCGGGGCTGGGCCGGGGCCTGCGAATCGCTTTCTTTTTAACAAAAATACCACAACCCAACCCAAAGGGCTCTAAAACCTCTGAAGCATAAATGAAACATTTACATTCTGAAGAGATTTCCAGGGAAGTTCTAAAACACAGGGCTGACGATAGCACCGCACTAGCGTTCCTCCAGCCTTTCAACACCCATCCCACCCTGGGCACCGCAGGTGTGGGCACCAGCACCCGGCGAGATGGTGCTGGGCTCTCCTGGTGCTGCCCAGGACACGGGGCAAGGCCCGAGCCGGCGGGAGCCTTTGGCTCCTCTCCTCTGTTTTCCTTCTCTCTCCCCGCCCACAGAATTCCCATCTTGTGATGGAGCGCTGCATGACTTCGTTCCTGGACGATTTCCTGCGATTGTAGCTCCGCAGAAACCCGGCCGCTGTTAGCAGAAGTTAATGGGTGCGATGCGGAGCGTCGTCAGGTGGCAGTTAGCTGGGGAAAGAGTTTCCAAACGGTGCCTGTTGGCGCCGTTTCAGCCTGAGCACAACGAGCCCTTTGCCGTGGGGATGGATGTGGGTCACTTCGTGGAGACCTACGGTTGCATGGATGCTTTTTAGCTGCTGGTCTGGGGAGAGGAGATATTTTTGTTCACCTAAAAAAGGCCTCGCCTACCTTGGCCTTAGCCGGTGTTTCTGATCCCGGCTGCAGCTCGTGCTTCGCGGTATTTCAGATGTCAGTTGTCTTTTCAGCCCTGTAACCAGGCAACACATGGCAGGAGCAGGGAGCGCTTTGTTATTCTCCAAATTGTCCTACCTGGGCCAAGGCGCGGCGGCAGCGCCGGAGCCGGCCTGGGGAGCCCGTGGCAAAGCCCTCCGGGAGCACTGCGTCCCCTGGACGGCTTCTGGTCTCGTCTCACAGTGGCAAGATGTTCAGAAAGTAGGTTTTGTGGTGTAGGGATGTGTGTGTTGGTCTGGGAATGGAGCGTGACAGACTCGGGGAGCTGGATGGTTTCTGCTCCACACACATACCCGGGGGGTCCGTCCCCGTGTCCCAGCACTCTGGACGGAGCTGTGGCTGCAAGAAGCTTCATGTAGGCTCAGGATGATGCTGCAGAGGAGGACCAGGAGGGATGTTGCACTCTGGGCATGACCCATTGCAGGCCGTCCCTTGCACATGAAACAAGCTGTGTTTCAGCTGCAGGTCCCAGCTTGCTTCCCGTCTGGAAGGTGGCAGAAGCTGGCAGCAGATTCTCCCGCTCT
The DNA here is from genome assembly GCA_013400335.1 of Eurystomus gularis. Classification (NCBI taxonomy): domain Eukaryota; kingdom Metazoa; phylum Chordata; class Aves; order Coraciiformes; family Coraciidae; genus Eurystomus; species Eurystomus gularis. The sequence continues at coordinate 7,469 of VZZY01001015.1, read as the reverse complement.
GGTCTGCGGTGCGCGGCGTTCGGAGGTGCTCTCAGGGGGGGTTGTCCCCATGGGAAGTGCCTTGCCTTTTCCCCCCCGCAGCGGAATGGTCCTTGAGAGATGTCTAACTTCTCTTTTCCTCTCTCCAAACAGACGGTTGATGATGAGGCGATGGCAGCATAAATGAAGATCAAGTAAGGAAAGCAGAACGATGCCCAAGGGTGGGTGTTCTAAAACACCACAGCCAGAAGATTTCTCTCTCAGCAACGACATGGTGGAGAAACAAACGGGGAAAAAGGTATCGTGTTTGGTTCACTTGCCTTCCTTTGGAGATGCTGCCCCTTGTCCTTGATGTCCTCAAGCCAGGGCAGTATTGCCCGGGGCAGGAGGTCACCGCGGGCTGTTACCGCTGGACTTGGATCGGTGTATCAGCTGGTGGGGTCCGCTTTATTCCTGCGATCATTCCCGGGAAGTGCTGCGGACACATAGACCCAGCTTGGCCGAGCAGTGGAGGGATGCTTTGGAAGATTCTCTTCTGTACTGTGGATTTTTAAGGCTTTCCGCAGGAAGCCGTGGAAGGATCAAGTAATGCCATGATCTCGCAAGCACGTGCTGTGCGAGGGAGGAGTTTCTGCTCCTCCTCCGGCTGTAAGTGCTGGGTCTGTGTCAGGCTCGGCTGGTCTTGCTTCACCCGGGAGTCTGGGCTCTGAGCTCAGCCTGACCAGGACTCGGCGTGTGAGCTGCTCTGCTGAAATTACTGCTTCTGGGGGTTTATTTGAGCTGTTGAGGTTTTGAGGTTACTGAGATGAAATTGGAGTTTAAGGCTAAAGAAGTTCGTGCTTCTCTTCATTCCCAGATTCTCATTTTGTTCCAGCTCTAAGCTCTGTCTCCTCTCATTCAGCTGGCTTTCATCCTTCTCGGTGTCAGTAGTTTCCAGTAAATAGTTGTGCAGAAAGCTGTGTCCAAATGTTACCTTTAAATAAAAACGTAAACCTACATCTACTCTATTCTGCTAAGGAAAGAAATATCACCCGCTTCCCTTTCGTCTCCTTGCTCCAGTTTCTCAGCACTCCCCCAGGAGTTTCTGCCAGGCGCCGGGAGCTGGAGCTGAGCTCTGTCCCCTCCTCTGCAATCCCACCCATGGTGATGGCAGTAACTCCTCTGATGATTGAGGTCATCTTGTTGACAAGATGAGGAAAGTGACAGATAACCGTGGGAAGTAGAATCACAGACTGGTTTGGGTGGGAAGGGACCTTTAAAGCCCATCTCATCCAGCCCCCCTGCAGGGAGCAGGGACATCTGCAACCAGAGCAGGTTGCTCAGAGCCCCGGCCAACCTCACCTGCAATGGTGCCAGGGATGGGGCAGCCACCACCTCTCTGGGCAACCTGCGCCAGGCTCTCACCACCCTCAGCATCAAACATTTCTTCCTTCTCTCTAGTCTCAATCTCCCTCTTTCAGTTTCAAACCATCCCCCCTTGTCCTGTCCCAACAGGTCCTGCTCAAAAGTCTGTCCCCATCTTGCTGACAGGCCCCTTGAAGCACTGCAAGGCCACCAGAAGGTCTCCGTGGAGCCTTCTCTTCTCCAGGCTGACCAGCCCCAAAATCCCAGGCAGGAGTTTGGTTATGGAGCGCACTGGTAGCATCTGTCCCATCCCCTTTCTGTGTCACCGTGTGTGCCCGGGTCCGGATCAGGAGCACTGCCCTGTGCTGGGGCACGGCGCGGGGCAGGACCTGGGAGCAGGGCTGGTGGAACTGAATCTGCTGCCGTGTTGCTTCGGGAAGATCCCAGCGTTTACCCCGGCAAAGGAGGCTGAGCCCAGCAGCGCGGGGTCTGTGAAAAGGGGGTTTTGTCTGCGCTGTGGAAGGAGCTTAGTGTTGGCAGAGGTGCTGCCGGAGGGAGAGGGTCGGTTGTAACACAAATCAGCTCCCATTTTATTTCATCCACTCGCGGCAGCTTAAAGGCTGCGTGTTATTTACAGAGCAGGTTTGCTGAGCGGCGCGAGGGACGCCGGGAGCCAGAGTTATCTCCCGCTCGCTAAATAACTAGGACACAAATAATTTGGTGCTTCCCATTCAGAGGCGTCCGCGCAGACCTGCGGAGAGCGGTGTTGAGTAAGGACGGGGAAGAGCCTTTCAGCTCGCTTAATTCTGCTCTTCTCAACAAGGCTCTTGTCCTCTGGGGCCTGAGCTGAGGTCCGGGCTCCTTTGGCCACGGTGCAGCCGATCGCCCTGTTTCTGGTTAACTCTGGAGCGTGAGCTGGAGCGGTGACTCAGGGTGCAAGCACTCGGTCATTAGACCTCCTCCTTCCAGACGCTGTTGTACCTGCCTGTCAAGCAAGCTGCTGCTTTTAATTTATCTTGCCTTTGTCAACACTTCCAAAGGCCGGAGCTGTGACTTGGCACATGCTGCCTGGGGAGGGCAGAGAGCGGCCACGGCAGAGCCCGAGCTGCTCGAAGGGACCCGCGTCCGCCGGGGCTGCCTGTGGTGGAGCTGGGGGAGAGCCCAGCCAAGAAGGAGCTGCGTGGACACTTCAGCGTTTTCCTGTCCTTGTGACCTTAGTGTGAACAGTTGTTTTGATACTAAACAGGCTTTGCATAGAATCTCTTTGGTTGGAAGAGACCTTTTAAGCTCCTCGAGTCCAGCCGTTAACCCAGCACTGCCAGGGCACCACTAACCCCTGGCCCTCAGCGCCACATCTCCACGGCTTGGAAACCCCTCCAGGGATGGGGACTCCACCACTGCCCTGCCCAGCCTGGCACAGCCCTTCACAGCCCTTGCCACTAAGAAATTCTGCCTCAGCTCCAACCTCAGCCTCCCCTGGTGCAACTTGAGGCCGTTTCCTCTTGTCCTGTGGCTTGTTCCTTGGGAGAAGAGCCCAACCCCACCTGGCTCCAAGCTCCTGTCAGGGAGTTGTGCAGAGCCAGAAGGTCTCTCCTGAGCCTCCTTCTCTCCAGGCTCAACACCCCCAGGTCCCTCAGCTGCTCCTCACCACACTCCTGCTCTAGACCCTTCCCCAGCTTTGTTGCCCTTCTCTGGCCACGCTCCAGCCCCTCAAGATCCTTCTTGGAGTGCGGGGCCCAAACCTGACCCCAGGATTGGAGGTTGGGCCTCCCCAGTGCCCAGTCAAGGGGGATGACCCCTGCCCTGGTCCTGCTGGCCACACTGGTGCTGACCCAAGCCAGGATGCCGGTGGCCTTCTTGGCCACCTGGGCACACGCTGCCTCATGTCCAGCCAGCTGTTGACCAACACACCCATGTCCTTTTCCTACAAGCAGTTTCCAGCCGCTCTTCCCCAAACCTGGAGCATTGCAGGGAGTTGTTGTGACCTAAGGGGTTGTTGTGACCCAAATGCGTCACACGTGTGGGCTCTGAAGCTCTAGCACTGGAGGCAAGTGATGGTGCAGGATGCTTCGTGGTCCTGGTGTCGTGGTGGGCTGAGTGCTGCAGGAAACATGGCCGTTCTGCGCTTGAAGATCTTACACCAGGCTCTCGGGGAGGCTGCCCTTTCTGCAGAGGACTCCTGCTTTGTGGAAGGTGATCTGAGCCTTCCAGTTGCAGAGCTATCAATAAGAGTGATCTCCTCCCAGCTCTCCACTCCGCGCCCTTCCACGGGAGGGACCTGCTGAGTAGCGAGACCTCGCTCGTGCTGGCGCAGCCACAACAGCCGAGCAGTTTCAAGACGGCGTCTCTGTTGCCCTCCGTGGCCGACAGCACAAGATGCTTCACCCGCCGAGCGAGGAGCGGCTCCTGCCAGCCTTATATGGCTGCACACAGCCTGCCCCGCAGCCTCCTGCTCCAGCGCAGTGGGAAGGGGGTTGTGAAAATGCATATGCCATATATGAGTAATTCTCCTTTCTGCTGTAGATCCGCAGCTCCCCGCGCCAGCAGCACGCTGCTGGTGGCTTTAGACCGAGCAGAGCACCTCAGCAAGAGTTAGAGCAGCTCTTGCCTGGGGTGGCTGGGACTGCTCGTGACGTGGTTGCCCCTGTGAGCTCAGAGGCTGCCGCAGAGGGTTTGTCTCTTTAGGGGGAAACGCTCCTGCTTGCATCATCTGGGACTGCTCAGACTAGAGAAGAGGAGGCTGAGGGGAGACCTTACTGCTCTCTACAGCTCCCTGCAAAGGAGGTTGTAGAGAGGTGAGTGTTGGGCTCTTCTCCCAAGTAAGCAGTGATAGGACGAGAGGAAACAGCCTCAAGTTGCATCAGGGGAGGTTCAGGTTGGATGTTAGGAAAAATGTCTTCACTGAAAGAGTGGTCAAGGCCTGGAACAGGCTGTCCAGGGAAGTGCTGGAGTCAACAACCCTGGAGGTGTTCAGAAAACATGTAGATGTGGCGCTTCAGGAGGGGTCATGGCAGTGTTGGGTTGACGGTTGGACTTGATGATCCTAGAGGTCTTTTCCAGCCTTAGTGCTTCTATGATTCCATGATCCAGATCGTGTTCTTGCTGCAGCGGCTGGACCGAACCCCGGGCAGAGCGGTGCCTGATCCCCAGAGTTTGCTTGTAGGAGCTCGCAGAGGTCAACAAAAACCTTCTGCTTTTTCTCCTTCCTCTTCTCCCAGTTTCAGAGAAGGGAGCATAGGCCTTATTCCTGGGTTCTTGTTGAAACCCGTTGGACTGTTAGGGCTTGTACGAACGAGAGCCAGGCTGTCCCCCCAGCGCAGAGCCACCGACAGAAGCCGCGGGTGACTCGGGGGCTGAAAAGCCGAGGTTTCGGTGCAGACGAGCAGCGCGCAGTCGCTGCAGGGCAGGGTTTCCTGCAGACCTCAGCGCCTGGGGCACGCGGGAAGGGGCTTCGCTTCCAGCCTGCATGCTTCAGATGTTTTATTGCAGGATTGATGGCGACGCAGGTTCAGACTCTCAGAAACCTTGTGTGCATCTGGGTGCGTTGTACTCTGGGTTTGGAAAGGCTGCAAGATGTAGGAAATGATGGGGTTTGGTTTCCACCACATCCCCTGTGTTCTCTGGGTAAGTCTGTCCCGTCTGTAACGCAGAGTGAGAAGCCTTCTCCTGCTTCTCTTCTCCCCCAGCAGAGACCTGTTCAGGAAGCACCCGCTGCAGTCTGTGCTAGTGCAGGAAAAGCCCCGCTCACACAGCGTTTGCTTTCTGCAGCCTGGGTTGTTTTGCCCATGGCAGGAGTTTGGTGTGTCCAGGGGCATGGGCGGTAGAGCCCTCGGTCCTTCTGGGCTTCTCCTCCCAGGCTGGTGGTGCTGGTTTTGTTCATTGCTGCTTTCTTTTTAGGATCACAGACTGGTTTGGGTGGGAAGGGACCTTTCAAGGTCATCTGGTCCAACCCCCTGCAGGGAGCAGGGACATCTGCAACCAGAGCAGGTTGCTCAGAGCCCCGGCCAACCTCACCTGCAATGGTGCCAGGGATGGGGCAGCCACCACCTCTCTGGGCAACCTGCGCCAGGCTCTCACCACCCTCAGCAGCAAACATTTCTCCCTTCTCTCCAGTCTAAATCTCCCTCTTTTAGTTTCAAACCATCAGCCCTTGTCCTGTCCCAACAGGCCCTGCTCAAAAGTCTCTCCCCATCTTTCTGACAGGCCCCTTGAAGTCCTGCAAGGCCACCAGAAGGTCTCCGTGGAGCCTTCTCTTCTCCAGGCTGAACAAGCCCAACTCTCCCAGCCTTTCTTCATAAGGGAAGTGCTCCAGCCCTTTACCAGCACTGAAGCCTGGAATACTTTGAACTCATTTTGGAGAACAAAGGGCTTCGGGGATTTCCATCGCTGGTGATGCAAGTCTTTGCATAAGTGGCTGGGCTGTGAGTCAGGTTTGGTCGGTGTTGATGAGGGCTGGGCTCGGCGCAGCTCTCGGCGGGCGGGCAGAGGTTCAGAGTTTGTGTGTGGGCACTGGTAGCACGTACGGACAGAGGGGAGGAGGAGGAGGCTGCAGATTCACAACTCAGCCTGCAGAACAAGCTGGAGACTCACTCAGCTGCTCTGCTGGAAACCCGGAGTCCCGCGCTCGGCTGGGTCAGTGCCTCTGCCTTGCAGGGCTTTGCCTCGAGGAGAACTCAGTGTCTGTGTGCGCCCTGAGACGGAGTTTGGACAGCGAGCTGGGCTGGAGCTTTTCTGTCCGTCATGAGCGACCTGAGCAGATGGATCTGGGGCTGTCTCGGGCAGAGCTCGGTGTTGTACAGAGCAGCCAGCACAGGCGCATGAAGCTCCTCCAGCCCCGGCGCTGCTCGACCTCGTGTCTCGCACCGCGCAGCTGCTGGGACCAGTTTGTGATGGGTTTGTGCTCCAGTCCGTGACGGCTGAGAGCAGCCTGTAATCCATCTTCTCCCTGTAGCAAGCGTAGCTCACGGGGGGTTCAGTTACTCATATAGTAAATGTTACTAAGAACGTAAGGTGCCGGCGGGGGGGTTTCCTGGTGCCGTGGTCTCTTCTCTGCCCTTTGCCAGAGCAGCTTTTAGTAACGCCTACAGCGGGGCACTGGGTTGTGGTGCGGAGCTCTCGGCTGTACCCCCATCCCCAAAATCCCTCTCTTGCCCTCGACAGAAGCTATCCCGGCCTTCATGAGTCCCCAGCCTGCCTTGCACGCAGATGTTCGTACAAGTTCCTCTGCGGTGTCGGTGAATTTGGATTTGTTCCTTTAGTGAAACCCGACTCCGATGAGTCTGAGCTGACTTTAAACATGAGAACCCCTGGAAATGGAAACAGGTTTTACTTGAGAAAAGGACGACATTCCTCATGCCCAAATGGGAAATAATAAGGGAAGTAAAGCTTAAAATGAGAAACTGAAAGCGCACGTTACTCTCAGGAGTACAACTCTGGGAGCTGCTGGATTCCTCTGCGGTGCTTTCCCCGCCAGCAGGTCGCTGCCTTCCAGGGGGGAGCAAAGTTTGGATCTTCCCAGCTCCAATTAGTAGAAAAGGTTATCGCTGTGCTACGGTACAAATTAATCTTCCAAGCAGCGCCGCCTCCTTCGTTCCTCGCTGTTGAATTTTGCAGAACCTCCTGGGTGAGCAGCTCGGAGGCTGGGGCGAATGCAAAGGAAGCGTTGCCCGAGCGTGCCCGGCGCCGGGATTCGCGGAGCCATCGCTGTTTCCACACCGGGCTCACCGGCCTCTCCGGGGAAGGCTTTTTACCTGATTCCTCTACCCCGCCTCTGCTCCAGCACGGAGCTTTTCACGACATCCTGAGAACTTTCTAGAATAAGTTGCCTTTTTACCTGTCCTGCACTATTTTCCTATTCCTGAGCGCTCAGAGATCCCGTGTGGCATTAGTACAAGAGAGGCCTGAGCTCGCCCCTGCGCCCGCAGGCTCAGGCTTCCCAGAGATGAAGGGAGCTGTAGAGAAGGTCCATTTTAAACAGGCTGTCACCAGTCCTTGTTTCCTTTCATGTGGGGGGCTGCCTGCAGGCAGAGTGCTGCTCCGGCGCCCGAGGGCGTGATGTGGTGGCTATGCTCTAAAATATATTTTTTTCTAAGGCAACAAACAATGTAAAAATTGTCATTTGTGCGGCAGGTTGAGGGAGGTTCTCC
>VZZY01001014.1:2363-14816 GCA_013400335.1 Eurystomus gularis | reverse complement strand
CTGATTTCTTACACCTAGGGATCGAGAATGCTTGCAGTTTACGGAAAGCATCCTTCAGCTCTGTTCTGCTCCCTTGTCCTGAAGGGCCATTTCCCAGGGAGTGCTACTGACTAACTCCTTGAAGAGCTGAAGTTATGCTTTCCTAAAATTGAGGGTCCTGACTTTACTCTTTTCCTGACCTATATCCCTCAGGACTGTGAACTCCACTAGTGTGTAATCAGTGCAGCCCAGACTGCCTCCAATCTTGATGTTACCAATTAGGTCATGTGCATTGGTGACCATCAGGCCCAGTATTGCACCACCTCTGGTGGGGCTGTCTATTACTTTGCTTAAGAAGTTATCCTCCATGCACCCCAGGAGTCTCTTGGATTGCCTACTGCTTGGTGTGCTACTTTTACAGCAGAAGTTGGGATGGTTGAAATCCCCCAGCAGAATAAGAGCCTGTGAGCATGAAGAAAGCTTCAACAATAGACACACCTTGATGAGATGGCCTGTAGTAAACATGAACCACAAGATTCGCTTTGTTGCCTTGGTCTCTAATTCTTACCCATAAGCTTTCAACCTGCTCATGGCTGTTCTTCAGGGACAGCTCTTCACAGTCTATCCATTTCTTGACATAGAGGGCAATGCCTCCACCCCTTCTTCCTCACCCATTACTTCTCAACAGTCTCTAATCATCAACCGTGGCAGTCCAGTCATGGGATGCATCCTACCAAGTTAGAGTAATGGCAATCAGGTCATAGGTTTCTAGCAGCATGGTGGCTTCCCATTATTTACACATTAATTTATTTGAGGTATTTTACTGCTATTTCCCTGTAGGCTCCTATTATCTCAGGAGCCCCTGGCTCATCTCTGTAAGACTTCAAGTGTGCTGCAGTGTCCCCAGCATGCCTCAAAGCAACAGGCTGAGGGCCATTGCTAGCACCCTGTCCCTCTAACTATGGTGTGTTATCCCACAGCTTGCCACAGGCATTAGAAATCATATGTGTTGCAGCCTGGCAGAATCTGTTTCACTCAGTCTTTCATCTTATACATTTAAATAAATAAATAATTAAAGTTTTAACTAGCAGACGAAGCTGGCTGAAATTCTTCTATATGTCTCCTACGTTGTCTCAGAGTGGAACCTCATGCTAAGGCTGAGGGTAACAGAAAGAACAGACAGAAAAATGATATTTAAGAAGAAAGCATCTTGGAAAATAAGTAGTTACAAAATATCTCCAATTATCTTCATTTTCCTCTGCTAACAAAGGTTGTGGTAGAACTCTTTTTTTTTCCTCTTCAAAAATCATATGATTTTGAGTCTTTATCACTTTTTATGACATTTGCCTAGGGATTTAATCACAATTAAACTTTTGAAACAACCCAAACTTTTCATTGCTATATGTTTCTATAGCAATCCGCACATCAAGAAACCTGGAATTGCTCCCTGATTTTCATTCTAGAAGCTTAGCTTTGTGCACAACTTTCCATACATTATCCTTGTTTTGATGTAAGAGGAGCTACCATTGGGAACTGTGGCACCAAGATCTCCAGTCTTGATGATCACAAGAGAACCTTGGAATGCACCATAAGGCAGGCTCCTCAGCAGGTCATCCAGATGCCTCTGTTCAGCACCATTTTAGGTATGAGTATTTATTCAAGGAGTTGTTAGTTGTTTCATTTTTTTCCCTTCAGTGAAGAGAAGCCAATATAATGAACTGGAAATCATATTTTTATTTGACTGTATTCAAATTTAATCTTTGTTTCTCTTTCTTTGTCTATGACAGGTCAAAGCATCCTCTGGTAGATCATGATATCTGTCAGAATCAGTGGACTTATGCAATCTTATATCTGGTGAGTCATGACAGTTCCCTTTATCAGCTGTAATTTTTTGTGAAATTCAGAGCATTAAAGCATGCGGTTGGAACACTACTTACTTATGAAACTATACTTTGTCAGAAGTATTTAAATGAAAAATATTCATTTTAGCCATAGTGACCCCACTCAGAGGCAGTGGAGGAAGAGTAACAAGTGGCTTTCTAGACTCTCTTTCACTCCATGATTCTATACGAATAAGGGTTTCACAACAAAGACATCAAGATTTTTACTGATGATTACTATTCCTCCTAATAATTTATAAAATAATTTTTAGTAATATCTATTCTACTACTTTCTGTCAAATCAGCTGTACTGACAGGTGTGTCTGTGGGATATACATAACAGGATTCTCTGCTCAAGAATTCATTTACAAATACAAAAAATATGGAAAGAATATGGTTTTAAAATGTTTTTGCAACCTGACAGATTTTCTTTATGTTGACTGTCTTTATCCCATGATATCAGAGTGATGCTTGAGGAAATCTGTCCAGCTGACTTCCGGAGAAAGTAAAAATTATAATTTAAATTCAATATAGCACAGCAGTATAATCACATAGATTTGCATAGAATTTTGTAGTAGGATTCTGGAATTAAATTCTCCAGCATGGGTCATACCTGTGGTGATATAGCAAAAACTGAATGAGGTTGGGCATACATATTTCAGATATGTTGTTAACTTTACAAGTTCAGTCTAAAGCCTGTAATAGTGAATTCCCTTGTCCTAGTAATATGTTCTTTAAAGACAGTTTGTTTCAGCTAAGCATAGCTGACTTTGTGGATAACTCACTAGCAGAAGTCTGAGCTGGCCTCAGCCATCCTTCAGCTTCTTCCAAGCTTTAGGAAAACCTGGCCATTTAACATGTACATTCATTAGTCTATTAATGTTATTTAATATAAAGAGTTTTCAAATTACCTTTATCAAAGAACCTGGTTTTGGGACATGAACAAACACGAGACATTCCGCTTCTCTTTAACAAGGTAATGCTTACAGTGTTTCAATGAATTTCCAAGAAGCAGAAATGTCATTGAAATGAGACATACTTCTAACAACTTTTAACTTCATAAAAGCAAATATCAACAAAAATTTTTGTCAAAATATACAGAAACTGGTGCTGACAGCATTCGTGCAGTCTAGGAGGCAAAGACGTGGAAGTGACTGTATGGTTATCTGCAAAATCGTGGCTTTTCATTTGCTTTCACAGTGTTTGCTATATTTTCCCAAACTCTTTCTCCACTTTAAGAGTCTTTACCACAGAAAGCTTGTGGGCAGAAATAAGTCTGGATTCCTAACGTATCAAGTGCAATACTTTGTTTTCAGGCAGTAAGACCAGGCTTACTTCAAATCTTTGCAATGTGTGAACAAAACTACTTATTTCACCTTAAGGAAAATCCATTAGAATAAAACAGAAAACCCAGATGCAAGCTTTCAGGCATTTTTCTCTTCCAGAACTCTAGTGTAAAAATAAGCAGGCACCCATTAGAGGCAGCTTAGAAGTATGAAGAAAAGTTCAAGTAAGGGAAGGCTGGCTGAAAATAACTTTTACAAATATAAAATTTTACTGGTTTAGGACCAGATCTAGCAGTTAAGTGCAGCACTTCACTTAGCAGAATTAGAGCAACTTGCGCACCATCCTCAAACATTTCATGTTGGTGGGATCCTGCCTCCTTCATTTGGGAAAAGGAGGATAGTTTGAGATCTCTGCTTTCTGACTAGATTCCTAGTGACTCTTTTGCTCTCTAAGGGATGAATAAATTTTGGGTTAATGAGGAATAAGGAAAGCAAATTAACCAAATCTTAAAATAATTGAATCACAGAATGGTTTGTGTTGGAAGGGACCTTCAAAGATCATCAAGCCCAACTCTCCCCATCATGGGCAGGGACATCTTTCACTAGATCAGGTTGCTACCAACTTGATCTTGAACACTTCCAGTGGTGGGGCATCCACAACTTCTTTGTTCCAATGTTTCACCACCCTCATTGTAAAAAATGTCTTCCTTATATCTGCTCTAAATTATCTCATTTTCAGGTTAAAACAGTTATCTCTTGTCCTGTCACTACTTTCTCTGTCTTTGTTATAAGTCCCCTTTAAGTATCGAAAGGTTACAATACGGTAAGTATTGAAAGTCTGCAATATGAGCTTTCTCTTCTCCAGGCTAAACAATCCCAGCACTCTCAGCCTTTCCTCATATGAGAAGTGTACCAGCTCTCTGATCATTTTTTGTGGCCCTCCTCTGGATCCACTACAGCACTTTCCATGTCTTTCTTGTACTGGGGACCCCATTGCTGGGCTAAGTACTCCAGGTGGGGTCTCATGAGAACAGAGGGCAAGAATCACTTCCCTCAACCTGCTGTCCAGGCTTCTTTTGATGCAGCCCATGATACAGTTGGCTTTCTGGGCTGCAAGCACACATTATTGGCTTGTAACCAACTTTCATGCACCAGTACCCCCAAGATCTTCCCTGCAGGGCTGTTCTCAACACATTCATCCCTCAGCCTGTATCAATATTGGGGATTGCCCTGACCTAGGTACAGAATCTTGCATTTGGCCACATTGAACTTCATAATGTTCACATGGGCTCACTCTTCAACCCTGTCAAGGTCCCTCTGGATGGCATACCATCCCTCAGGTGTGTCAACTGCACTACTCAGCTTGGTGTCAGCAAACTTGCCTAGGGTGCATTCAATCCCACTGCCTATGTTGTTCACGATGTGTGAGCCAGTACTGGCTGGACTCAGGAACCACCACAAAACCATGGCTGAAATGCAAAGACAAATTTATTCTCATTACCTTATGAACCAGGGATCTCTGCAGTAGCACGTGGGCAGAGTGTGGTGGTTTACACACTGCCAGGGTGTAAGCACCATAGGGCCGCCACCCACCACCCACCCTGCTGCGGGTGGGAACGGGAGAGCAAGGAAAATACAAACCCCACGGTTGAGATAAGGATCATTTAATACAGCAATGCACAAGGAACAGTCAGAACAACAACGACAGTGAGAAAACAAGGTACAAAACAAGGGATACAAAGTGCACAGACCAGCAGAGCAGACCCTAACGCGTGCACCCCTCACCTGACATCGAAGCTCGAGGAACCAGAGTTCGCATGGTATGGAATAGCTCGCTGTGGCTCCCTCCAAACTCCTGCTGAAGATTAACCCTGTCCTGGCTGAACCAGAACACAGAGGCATGCAAGCAGGGACACAGGCACCATGGAGCTTGGTCCTTGCTACAGAGTGAAAAAGCTTTTGAACAAACTGCTTCCTCCTGTATATCAAGGACTCTTGCAGGTGTAGGTTTCCACTGTACTTAGATGGTTCCCACAGCAGGGCAGGAATCTCAAGCATGTTCAACAAGGTGCCTTTGAGTCCTTCACAGACCTATGTTATCTCTACACAGATGTTCTACTTGTCAAGCACACAAAGCTAAGCAACAATTAGTATGATGTATGTGTTTTTCAACACTCCAGCTGCAAGTCACTTGAGCATGTTTACAATCCTCCTCACCAATCTTCCATTATTTTCCCACAATGAAGATATTAAATAGTATGGGTCCCAGTATGGATCCTTGAGGGACAATGCTCACTACTAGTTTGCACTTGCACATTGAGCCATTGACTATAAGTCTTCAGATGTGCCCATTCAGCCAATTCTTTATCCTTCTAACACTTCTAACATTCATTAATTATTTATCCCTCCAATGTAGAGGTAAGAATGTTGTGGAGCCTTCTCAAGGGCCTTAGAGAAATTCAGGTAGATACAACAGATACATACCCTTGTCCACTGATGCAGTTACTCCACTGTAGAAGGTCACTGGATTAGTCCAGCATGATTTCCCTTGGTGAAGCCACGTTGCCTGTCTCTGATCACCTCCCTGCCTTCCATATGCTTCAACTTAACTTCCAGGCGGATCTGTTCCTTACCTTCCTAGGAACTGGGGTGAGCCTTGTTCCCAGCATCCTCCCTTTTACCCTTTTTAAAAATGAGTGTGATATTCCCTTCTCTCCAGTCACTGGGGACTTAATTTGGGTGCCATGACTTTTCAAATATGGTGGACAGTGACTTAACAACTATGTCTGCCAATTTCCTCAGGCCCCTGGGATGCATCTCATGGAGTCCCATAGAGTTGTATATGTTCAGTTTCCTCAGGTGGTCTTGAACCTTATCTTAAGATGAGAGGGACCGTGTTTGCCTAGTCCCTGACTTGAGGTTCAGGGACTTGAGAGATGTAGGAAGAATGATTGCCAGTGAAAAATTAGGTAAAAATGCCCGAGTACCTCAGCGTTCTCCCTGTCAGTCGTTCTCCTGTATAATATGGGGGGTGACACTGTATTTTCTCTAATCTTCCTTTCCGACCGATCTTATCGTTCTTCACATTCCTTGCCAAATAGTTTTCCTGATCCCACCCGTATATATCCCTGCAGTTTGCCTGTATTGCTCCTAGGATACGTGTCTGTGGTTCCACTGCCTGTGCACTTCCTTCTTACACTTTACTTTGACCAGGAGGTCTTCACTCAGCCATGCTGGTCTCCTGCCTTCCTTGCCTGATTTCTTGTACGTGGGTATTGAAAGCTCTTGTGCTCTAAGAAAAACATCAGCTGCCAGCCCTATTCTTCTCCTGTATCCCTGAGGGCAATTTCAAAAGGGGTCTCATCCATTAGTTCCTTGAAAAACTGAAAGTTTGCTCTCCTAAAATTCAGGGTCTTATTGACTAATAGTTCAATGAAGGTTCAATACTATGGTATTGTTCAATACTATGGTTCAATACTAGTTCTATATTCACAATTGGCTACCATTATTTTTAGTCTTAGAAAAATGAAGTTTACTAGAATCTGTGGAACATGGTAGAAACAGGGAAAAAATTCTTATCTTCTTTACACTGCTATTGCAAAGCTCAGTTAGTTGGCATTTAAATATTCAGTAATAAATCTAAAGTCCTAAATAAATATTAAATAGAACCATTTCATTTATTTGACTCTTACCAGTGTCAAAACTTCATTCTCTTTCATTAATTTTCAACAGACGATTTATTTTACTGAGTAAAGCAAAACAAAAGCAGCCATTCATCCTTCATCCCACCACTGCTTGTTTTGGCACATTGCTGGTCACGTTATGTATTTGTGGCGGAATAATCTCCCCTAAAGTTTATTCTGAGGCCACATCCTTGTCCAGAATATTAAATTTGGTGATATTTTGCATTGCCTTTGTGTAAAAATTAGCTTGTAAGAAACCAGCCATGAGTTAGCCCATGACAAACCCAGCTATCTGGATTTCCAAAATTTGTGGACGCATCACTCAACCCATAAAAATCCGTTAAGCCTGGTACAAGACTGGCAAATTTCCCCGAGATAAAACATGGCTAAATATTGCCACTTTTTCAATTGCTTATTTTTCAGTATTTGTTTCTCACACTTTAAAACGTAAATCTGCTTATTTATAAACAGCTGTCACAGCATGAATTGCTCCAGATGCAAAAACTGCCTCTCTGTTTGTGTGTTCCTGGATGCAGTTACCTTTAAAAACCAATGTCAGTGTAGAATAAATGGCCTCTAGAATTTAACAATTGTTGTTCTTTCAGTAGACTTTGCAGATTTTGTCTTGTTTTAGTTAAACAAATGTTTATATGTAATCAATTAGGGACGCATATGCAAAGGACCATTTGATATCACTACTCTTCTCCCTTTATCTTATTCCATCTCATCTGTCTATAGCTATTCTTCTTTCAAGGTTTTGTAACAAAAAAGCCCACCTGACTTCCCTTCTTTTCAGTGTGCCTATGGTGATTTTTCTGAAATATGGGATTATTTTGTAGTTTTAGCTTGAAACTGAGTAGCAGAAGTACTTCTTAAATACTTGTAACGTAGCAGCAGCACAACCCTCCAATAAGCAGAAAGGACTACTGATAGACTTTCTCAAAACATTTTAAAGTTTACTGTTACTTCTCTTTCTGTAAACAAGTATTCTTGCATTAGAAAAAATTAACCTTTAAAATTGATGTATTTCACTAAAGATCATATCTGCAGCTTAGTCATCAGCTCTCTTAGTAAGTATGGCAGAATTTAGTTGCAAACTGGGATCTATTATCAGTCACTGCTTCCTGCAATTAAGTACAAATAATGAATGTCAAACCACTGTTTTACTACTCCAAATTCTTGGGAGACAATTTAAAGGCGAAGTCGAAGATCTAGTTCAAATCTATTTAACATACATTGCAAGTCTCCTTTCATTATTACCATACACATCTGGCGATTTTTTTCTCAAAACAAATTTAAAATGTTAAGTACATGAAAAAAAAACCAACAACCTTTCAGTGAGACCAATGTAGAGATCCCAGAGGCAAATGGGCATGAGTAAGGTTATTTGAAGTCACACAAAAAGCCTCAGGAGAAATGCAGATCACTTTCCAACAATGGTTATTTGAGTTGGCACATTAAGATTAATAACAACTAACTGAATTACCTGCACGGGGGCACCAGTGATCACTTGTACATATATTCAGCCATGTCAGAGTTCTCTTATGCTTTAAGATCCAAAAGCTAGTAGGTATGTAGGATAGAAACACACAAATAGATGAGACAGATACAACAATAAATACTTCATGTTCTGAAACTATGTCTTATTAGAAACCATTCTTAATGGTATGTAAAATATGGCGTCACTTGAGGTAACAGTGTCATGAATAAATTGTCTTCAAAACATTTATATGATTTATTGTTTTATTCTTTAAGTATTGGCCTAGCAGAGATAAAGATCCTTCATTCACAGAAAAGGCATTACATAAGCAGCAGTGCCCCAAAAAACTTACATCATCTGCAATCTGCAGAGACCATTTATTGCACACAGGAGTTAAAGTCTTGCTATGGGTGCTAGCTAAGGTAACTGGATTTGTGGCATATTTCTGCTCACCTGGATAAAATTAAGCCTCCAATGTAAATGCATTTGTTTCATAGTCTTTTTACACTATATTGAGGTGTAAAAAGTGCATTAACTATAGCTGTGTTATACATCTATATAACCCATAACTAGCTCACTGGGACTTGTCTCTAAATTGGAATTTATCTTGGTGTGTGTTAGAAAAAAAACCTTCAAAATGAAGATGAGTACGATTTCAGCCCGAAGGAGATCATGAGTGGATTTCTATCCTCAAAAGAGCTCTTCAAAGACTTTCATCTTTCACGCTGCCAGCATGCAAAGTAGAATCTCCACACAGCTCTCTGGTGTCTGACGCAGTCTGTGCTTTTATACATGCTACAGAATAAATGGAAGGGTGGCATTTTGTTATTCCTAAAAAAGAGGAAAAAAGGAAGTAAGTATCTGTGGGAAAATTATAGTAAATGGTGCTCAAGGCAAAAAACTCAAAGCCTGGAATCAATCAGTCTATCTAAAACACTTCATCAAGATATATGCTACTGATCTTTATGAATTAATACTTATTATAGCTGCTTGCCAGTAAAAATATTATTGTGTTACGGAAGTATAAGCAAGAGGACTGTATGACTCAAAAGCTCTTCAGACACATTCAAACAATACTTTCTCATACATTTATAAACAATTGCCTGCATGGCTCAGACATGATTAATGAAAATCTTCAAGGTATGTTTGCCAAAATGCAAGAGCTCAGGACATTAAGTTTATTCCTGCATATGAGGAAGCCCAAGTACATGATCATTATATCATAACTACAGACCAACAAATCTTTTGATGTAACTTCCACATTAAAGGTCTAAATTTAGTTGCTTTAGCATGTACCTAATTTCCAAATACTTAAGGTCCATGATGAATCAGGAGCTAATGCAGAAGTCTGTAGATTTAAAGAAAGGATTTGCAAGCTGAAGAATACTCCACACTCCACAAAAACATTGCAGTAAGTGATCCTTTATGAAAAAAAAGAACATTCAGAATACTTTTTTTTAAAATCAGGAAATAAAGTAAAAGTAGATAATAATACAAGATGAGATACCTTTTCAACTCAGTGAAGTCAGTCTTGCAGGAAGCTTAGTGCTTTGCAGGATCTAGTGTGTGGTTTATTTTTCTGCGCTTCACACTAAGAGGTTACAGTATAAGTCATAAAATAGAGTTTAAAAGCTATTTAATTTTTCTACGCTAGGAAAAGTTATATTTGAAGAAAAGGATACTGTAAGTCTAGTCTCAGATTTCAGAAGAGGAGGAGGCAAAAGTTACACACATTTTAGGGTATTCATTTTTATTGCCTTTGTGAAGCAATATGAAATCACTTGGCACAGAAATCACTAGGTGGGTAATATAAATGAAATTAAAAAGTATTCAAACAACACTCAAAGTAATGAAAGCAATATGAAAAAATGCAGGTAAATACAGTAGAATTATTTAGAGAGCTGTTAAGTTTGAAGTCTAAGGTAGATTGCCTTATGTTTACTACAATGAAAAAGAAAAGTTGGCAGATTCTACTCAAATTATGACTTCAATACCAAAAGCAGACATATTTTTTTTCTCTAAGAAAAAACTTCTAAAAATCCAAAATGAAACTTTTAAAAGCCTCTTAGGAGGCCCTATGTTTGCTCTATTTCCCAATTACTTTTCAAAGAGTTGATAACAATTCTTCAATGCTTTTCTCTCTCTTTTTTTTTTTTCCAAAGATTTTGATTACTTTTATTAATACCTCAAAGCCATATATTCTGCACTTGCAAAATAAGGACTGGCTTTGTAGGGCCCTAATATTATCATAAAATAGGACCTTCTAATTCAAAAAGCAGGCACATGTTAAGAACTATTTTGAATTCCTTCTCCATAATTTCCTTTACAAAGATTGCTTTGAGAATATAAAGTAATCTACACTAATCATTAGAGAATTTGCATAAGAGCAGCTAGCATGGGAAACATTGCTAGAAGAGAATGTAGACCCCTATGTGTGAGAAACTGTGAAGCTGCACTTTTTTGTATGCCACACCATCCCAGCCAGAAAGGTGAGGGCAGGCCTTTGGGATGCTTCTGCCTAGGCAACAGCTGTGTATATTGGCTTGTTACTTCCCAAAAGCACCACCGAATCACTTTGCTCAGGGTAGGGTCTGACATCCTTAGGCCAGGGCTTTGCAGCTAGTGTTCAGTTTTATGACCTGAAGGGACAAACTTACACGAGTGCTTGGTATGACAAAGAGCTCTACAAGAATGCTGGCTTAACTCTGTGAATCAGCTGGAGCCATTAAGTTATCATTTTTGTTTGAAGATCTTAGTATTTCCCGTCATCCAAGAATGAAAACATCTTTGGGACACACTAATCACTAATTGCTTGTTATGTCCTATACCCCCACAAAGGCACATTTTCACCTTCTGAAGAAAAAGGACCAGGCATTTAAAATGAAACCAAAAGTCCATTGATGTGCTTTAATTTGGGATATGTGAATAGGCTTTTAAAGAATTAATGAAGTCTGTACAACTTGCATTTTAATTGCATAAGGAAAATCCTTCACCATGATAATACATCTAGCCTTTGCAGAACTGCTGAAACACCCATCACAGGCCCAATTACCCAAATTTGTTTTCATAAATAAGCCAGTAGATCTACTTACAAAACAAGGTATTACTTCAACTTGAAGGTGGCATAATCATGTCTTACTATACATGTTTTTATTTTTCAAAGCAGGATTAAGACAGTCCTACTTAACAAATGAATGCTTCATTACAACGCCTCTGAAAAATATGGTACACCTTTGAGTCTTAGTTATTCCATTTGACCTATGTAGATGGGTCTCTCAAAGGTCTCCTGCATCTCCTGTTCAGCCAGAGATGCTGAGCAATGTTCACATACAGTGGGTATGTACTGTAAGATTCAGCTCACTGTAAGACATGCCCAAACTTCACCTTGCTATTATTAAATGTTAGGAATTCCACAGGAATCATAATCTTATTGTGAACTTCAGTACACTGGAATTCAACAAGCTTCCAACAACAATCTGCACGCCTGCCCTGCACTCGCCGTTACCAGTAACTGTGCTATTCTCGGCACCCACCCCTTGGCGGTTACTTTACCCTGGCTCCCCATTATCCCGGAGGTCACCCTCGAGCTGTCACAGCTCCACCGCCGACACTCCTTCGGCCCTAGATGGGGCAAACTTTCCCATCCTAGCAAAAGCCTGTTTGTCCTCGTTTGAGCTGCAGGTGTCCGCCGAGCTCTATCACCATTCACCAAGGCAAAGGGTGGACAAAACCCCGCGTCCGGCGGCCTCGCGGATCGCCTTTAAGACTTCCTCCTGCTTGGCAGAGAGGGCTTCGCAGAGCATTCCCCTCACTTCGCTTACCACAGCTTGCGACCCCACGACCGCGGCCTTTCCTGTCCCGGCACGAAAGGACTTCACCCCCCTGGGCCTGACACTGGCAACAAACCGCAGCCAGCCCTGAGCACGCCGGCGTGCCTCGGCCCACAGGGAAGGTCCCTGCTCACCCCGCTGACCCCGTCGTGGAGAAAGCGCTGCCTTTCCGGGAGGAGCCGGGACTCTCTCGGGCGCCTAAGCCGGGACCGGCGGCTAAGCTGGGGGCAGGCGGACCGACGAGCCGCCCGCGCCGCTAGGGGGCGGGGTGGTGCGTTCCCTCGGCCCTGGGCCTGCACGGCTTGGACCCCGCCA
>VZZY01001012.1:19864-104123 GCA_013400335.1 Eurystomus gularis | reverse complement strand
CTTGAGGCCATTTCCCTTTGTCCCATCATGTTTAGTTCGAGGAAGAGGAGGCTAAGGGGAGACCTCGTCACTCTCTACAACTACCTGAAAGGACATTGTAGAGAGGTTGGTGCTGGTCTCTCCTCACAGGTAATTAGCGATAGAACAAGACGGAATGGCTTCAAGCTGCAACAGGGTAGGTTTAGACTGGACATTAGGAAAAAAATTTTCACAGAAAGAGTAGTCAGATACTGGAACAGGCTGCCCAGGGAGGGGGTTGAGTCACCATCCCTGGATGTGTTTAAGGGTCATTTAGATGTGGTGTTGGGGGATGTGGTGTTGGGGGGTATGGTGTATGGGAGAACTTTGTAGAGTAGGGGTGATGTTTGGACTCGATGATCCTAAGGATCTTTTCCAACCTGAATGATACTATGATTCTGTGATCACTTGGTACCTCAAAACGCACCTCACTACAACCTTCTTTTGGGTAATTATAGAGAATTAAAGTCCATTTAGCAGAGACGGCCAGAAGCACTGTGGATATCTTCTGCTCAGGCCCCTTGCTTTACAGGTGAGCATTAATGCAAATTCTATGCAGGGCTAGAGCTTGCAGTTTATATACTCCATTCATATATATATGTTCCATTCAGCCATTTCTCCAGCAGCTGGAGGTAGGAATCACGTCAGCATCCTACCTGCACCTCAGGGGATCATGAATCAGAGCCCCTGGGACTGCTTTGATCTAGCAGGGAATGCAATGCAATCCTACAATCACATTCTCGTCATGACAGTTTAATGGTTCATAGAAATAAGTGTTCACTTCACTACACTTTTAAAGCAGCGTGGGTGCTCACAGCAGACAGAAACAAATCTATTTCTGAGATAGAAAAAATGAAATATTAAAGGAAAAAATATTGCAAGAACAAATAGGCAATTAAAAGTTCCTTCTTAAATCTGACAAGCCTTTAACTTAGATGGTCCTTCCATAATAAAACCATAAAGGTCTCATAAAGTGACTATGGGAACTTCAATCAGATAGATACGAGATTTCACTGACAAGAGAACAAGAGCCAACAGATGAATGAAGCTTAGTTCCATAACATTTGTAAAGTCTTTGAAACTTTAACGTACTTTATAAAACGCCAAAGTCAAAGGAGACAAATCCCACTGGTATCTCTATTTATGGGAGTGGTCATAGGGGTAACTAGGAAAATCAATTTCTTAGATGCTAGTAATAGACAGATGGAAAATTTTCATGAGAAACAAAATAATATTTGCAAATGTTCTGATTTAATCTCAGTAGCCATCCCAATATCTCCTGCATCCTCTTCTATTATTTTCTGTCCTTCCTTTTTCCAAGTAGGATGACAGGCCTGGAAGTTCAATCACTTGGAGGGATATATAGAATCATAGAATCATAAAATGTATTGGGTTGGAAGGGACCTCTAACGGCCATATAGTCCAACCCCCCCTACAATAAGCAGGGACCTCTCTAACTAGGTCAGGTTGCTCAGAGCCCCTTCAAGCCTGACCTTGAACAACTCCAGGGATGGGGCCTCCACCACCTCCCTGGGCAACCTGTTCCGGTGATCAACCACCCTCAGATTAAAGAACTTCTTCCTAATGTCTAACCTGAATCTACCCTTTTCTAGCTTAAAACCATTACCCCTCGTCCTGTCACTACAAACCCTTGGGAACAGATTCCCTGTGCCTTCTTATGGGCACCTTTCAGGTATTGGAAGGTCACTATAAGGTCCCACCCCCAGCCAGGTGGAATCACAGAATCACAGAATCACAGAATCGTTATGGTTGGAAAGGACCTCCNCCACCACCTCCCTGGGCAGTCCATTCCAGTGCCTAACTACCCTCTCAGTGAAGAATTTATTCCTAATATCCAATCTAAACCTCCCCTGACGCAACTTGAGGCTATTTCCCCTCGTCCTATCATTACTAATTTGAGAGAAGAGACCAACACCAGCCTCGCTACAACCTCCTTTTAGGGAATATATCTAATTTATATACATTAGGAAATGGCACAGAAATTCCTTCAACAGGAAAACAAAAAGACTTGTCCTTGCTTCAAAGAGGTCAGGAGAAGTAATTTACTTCTCATTCAGGGGAAGCAGCAACAGAAAACAGGTGCAATGGGAAGTTAGTCAGGAGGACATGCAAAAGTATCTGCTAAAATGTAAAATGTTTGTTCTGTTCAAAAACCCCTTTGTCAAGTCTTTTAGTACAAAAGCAAGCATTAAATTCATTCACTGCCCCAGTTGTGGCATATTTCTGTGATTTTCTAACATGTCTCGCCATATACCATTATGACAGTCTATCAGTTCATTAGTTGCTCCTCACTCAAAAAGACCACCATTCCTCTTTTATCATTAAAACAGCTAAAGCCAGAAAGGGCGATGTCATTCTCTATAGTCCACCAGGAAGGGTACAGGGGGTAACCACAGCCTCTCACATCAAATCAGGGCCACAGGCAGAAGAGAAACAAACAGGAAAATGAGTCATGCTTAGGAGATGGGGAGAAAAGACTTTAAATAGAGACGAGAAAGTGACGAAAGGCAGGAGGCAGTGGTGATGAGGTTGCGAGACAGAAGAACTCAGAACAAAACCTCTTAAACCTGGAAGGAGAAGGTAAATGGAGTCCCCACAAGTGGCCAAGAGGAAGGAGGAATGTGGCTGTATCACTACTGCAGGCTGGATGTGACCCTTAAAATTTCACACTCTATTGAGAAAGGCAGTTTCCCCTCTAAGGGCTTAGAAACTAGAACTGAAAGTAAAACACTACACACATTTATGATATTAGAACATCAAGGACTGCTGAGGATCTGACTCATATTTTGAACACGTAATGATGGCAATATTGTGACACTAACCGCTCCAATTTACTATAATGGAATACTCACGGTATGCGTGGTGGAAGAACACAGCTGCAAATACTTTCACAGGGAGTGTTATATGTTTCTTGATTACTTAGGTTGGTTTAATGGCTCAGTCCTCTTTCAGACGAAGATAATGGGAAGAAAAATTCCATTTACTTGATGATTGTGTACCCAGGTATTATTGGAATCCACAATAAAAGGTATTATTAATCACTTGTATTATAGATCAACATTTTCAAATCAGAGCCTGGAGTAAGATCCAAATCCATATTAAGGGTTTTTAAGCACATTTGGCCCAATTTGATACAGATGTCATTGATTTTTATATAAGCAGGTATTAAACATTTAAATGGCTTCTCCAAAAATTGGTCAAAATTGAAGAAGAGATCCATTTCTGGATTCAGAACTACTCGTGCAATCAGATATTAGAAATTAAGCAGCAGGATCTTCAGCTGCCAAGTTTTTTTCCAATACAGTTCCCAGCTTCCCCAAAAGCTACAGAATTTAGAATAATTTGGATGTTCATAGGAAAGATCTTATGGCATGATGCTGTGGGTAGAATTTAAATTTAAATTATTTATGTCCTGTTCTATTTTATCATAGAATCATAGAATGGTTTAAGTTGGAAGGGACCTTAAAGATCATTTAGTTCCACCCCCACTGCCATGGGCAGGGACACCTCCCACTAGACCAGGTTGCTCAAGGCCCCATCCAACTTAGTCTTGAACACATCCAGTGCTCTGGCATCCACAGCCTCCCTGGGCAACCTGTTCCAGTGACTCACCGCCCTCACAGTGAAAAACTTCTTCATAGTTTCTAATCTAAACCTACCCTTTTCCAGTTACCCCTCATCCTATCACCACAAGCCCATATAAAAAGTCCTCCAGATTTCTTGTAGGCCCCCTTCAGATACTGGAAGGCCACAATAAGGTCTCCCTAAGAACCTTCTCTTCTCCAGACTGAACAACTGCAAGTGTCTCAGTCTGTCCTCATAGGAGAGGTGTTCCAGCTCTTCGATCAATTTTGTGGCCCTCCTCTGGACACGCTCCAAGAGGTCTAAGTCCCTCTCCTATTGGGGGCTCCAGAGCTGTACTCTGCATTTTATGCCAACCTTTAGTGTTACTCCATAAAGAAATTCCCGAGGTAAATGTAGTGTCAGCATTGCATGAGTAGTGTCAATGCATTTGTCCTTACACAGATGCATTGCACTCTTCTGTGTATCTTGGAGCTTACATTATATACTGTTTATATCCAGAACTTCTATACCAGCAATAGATAAAACAAAAGTTCTCTAAATAATATGTAGCCCTCATGAAGTCTAAAGGATGGTCAAGAGAGGGTAAGAAACAGCTAAGAACTAACAGACCCTAAACACAGCAGCTGTAGGGAGTCAAGTCCATCCTGCCCCTTGCTTTGAAAGCTGTAATCCTTACTGAACCCTTTTGCCACTTTGGACACAGGGATGCCACTAATAGCACCTTCTAAGTAATTCCTTCTGTTAGCCCTGCTTTACAGTTGCTATTTATTAAATTACTGCCTATCCGTTTTTATATCTGTTTTCATAACAGAGGAACACAGGGACAGGATTTATCAAAGAAAAAAATAAGTCATGGGTCAGCTGCCACAGGCCACATTTCAAACCAGACAAAAAGACTGCTAAGTTGCCTGTCACCAAAATCATCCTAATCTTGTAATACAAGTACAATTCCTGTTACAAACACTCGTGGTACTAAGAAAATATTTATTTGCTATTCCAATGCAAAGGCCACTATTGACATAACCAAATTTTATCTTTCTTGATTATAGGATGCAAGCTTTTGTACCTTTTATCTTTGCAATACTGGACAACATCACGTTTTTTAAGATCAGGAAGTCTGGCTAGTGTTTACCAGAGCATACCATAGATGAAAGAGGTTTTCCTTCCTGAAATGTTATATAAGCTGCTAGTGGCTGGGTTTCTTGCAAAGTAATGGCTACAATTGCAAGTATGGGATTTTACTTGTCTTAAAGAATTGCTTATCTCTAGTTTTATAATTTCCAGCCTTTGCAACACACACCTCACATTTCAGCAAGCCTCTGATATGCACTAATACTAAAAAAAAAGAAAGAACAAACAAAGCCTAAGCAATTTGCAATTAAAAAGGCTGGCTGAAAAAGTTATACCACGTCATCACATTATTTAGGACCTGTCCTGCTGCTGGCTTGTCATGAACACTTAAGATTATACCTCCAAAAACACACCTGCTCTTCACAGCTGTATTGGGTTTGTGTGGTAAGGTTTTGGTAGTGGGGGAAGTTACAGGGGTGGCTTCTGTGAGAAGCTGCCAGAAGTTTCCCCTATGTCCAACAGAGCCAATGCCAGCTGTCAACAGCATGCCTCAGGACAACAGGTTGAAAGGCCTTACTGTCACCCCATCCCTCCAACCCTGGTTTGTCATCCTGCTGCTTATCACAGATAATTCTGATATTATAACCCCCTTCCCCCTTCACATCTAGTTTAAAGCCCTGTCAGTCAGCCCTGCAATCTCTTGGGCAAAGACCCTCTTCCCCCTTTGAGAAAGGTGCCTCCCATTTGGTGTCAGCATTCCTGATGCTGTGTAGGCCATCCTCTTACCAAAAAAACCAAAATTGTGGTGGTAGCACCAGCCCCGGAGCCATGTATTAATAGACTGTATCCATCTGTTCCTTCCCATGTCACTGCTTTCCACTGGAAGGAGTGAGGAAAAAATAACCTGAGCCCCAGATTCTCTCACTAACTGTCCCAAGGCCTTGAACCCATGAGACTTTTATTATATTTTCTCTCCCCTGTCCTGCTGAGGAGGGGAATGATACAGCAGTTTTGGTGGACACGTGGTATCCAGCCAAGGTCAACCCACCACAACAGCCTGTTCTCCATACTCAGCAGAAAAACAGTGCATTTCTTGTCAAGCCCTGAACCACAAATTAAAGACAGCAGCAACAACAGGCACGACTTACTCAAGGTTTCATGAATCTAGTGGTACACACTGCTTCTGGCAGCTGCAGGCGGGTTGCTCAAGATGCTGTAGCACAGACTGGGCTCTTCCACATGTGTTGCTTGTGCCACACAGAGCAAAGCCAGGCACTGCCTCAGTGTGCCCTGTCCTTGTGGTATGGACGCTGTAGCTCACCAGCAGCAGGTGTTGTTTCTGTGACAGGACAAGGTGGATACAGCTTTCACTTTCCGCCCTGTGCCTCCTCAAGCTACTCCAGAGGCTCCCGTATGGCCGGCTCACAGGGGACATCCTGGTGACATGTTACCTCCCATCTCATCTTGTCCTGTCTCTGCAGCACATCCACAGCATGCTGCAGTGTTACAGGTCCCTGCATTGCTGAGAAAGCAGGAAAAACCAGAGTGTTAAATGTACCAAAATAGAAGAGGGGGGAGACAGGTCTGATTTTTTAACTCTCTGATCTTCAGCATTTAATGCCTTTAAATAATTGTGTTGCTTGTTTGTGGCTTACAGGACGTGTCACATAGCTAAAATTCAACAGACAAATTCCACCCTGTGGATTTTGTGAGTGAAATGGTCTGTTTGGCAGTGGCTAGGCAACGCTTTCTGAAACAAACATTACATGTACCCCAGAGATATCTTTTTTTCTATTGAGAAGTGTCTTCTGGCCATTTCCTAGGTCATACTTTCCCATAGTCAAGAGCAGCTTTGTCCCTGCTCTTAGTGAACACATGGGGCTTTGCGGTGTTGCATTCAGGTTTGGGATGCAGTTTCTTTCAAAATGGGGCTAGATCTGTTTGCTGGGGCTGAACCCCCCACCCCAACTTGTGATTCTGAGAAACTGCGCACATCACCATGGAATGCTTTAGCTCAGAGCCCCCAACAAGTTCACAGCCAAAGTCAAATCTTTATTGGGTGGGGCATTGGGGTGGGGGGGTTATAAAATAAAACTGAAGGGAGTGAGGGAGGAACAGAGCTAAATAATTGTGGAGCGGATTGCCATTCATTGATAACCAGTACACTAAAGTATGTGTGACACTAATTTGCTCGTTCCCCTAGTGATATTCTATTGCTCTTTGTGTTTTTCATACCAGTGAATACTAACTAACTGCTGAATAATACAAAGGTCCCTGCACAGCTATCAGAAATTAATGACCTCCACTTACTATGCTGCACTGGAGCTCAACCACTGAGCTGCAGTGAAAGTCCACACGCTCTCACTAATCCTGCTATAAAAGTTGCAATCAAAGGAGGCATCATAGTCTCCATAGAAACAACTGGAAAAAAATCTCCATAGATATCACAAATAACCAAAAGGGCTCTGATTGAACATCTTGAGCTGCAGCCCAGGGCCTTTCCCAACCCTCCCCATGGCCCACGACGACCTTTCAGCCCAGCCCAAGTCCATCAGTCCCTGCCCCAGTGATGCCGTAGGATGCTGGTCTCCAGCTCCACACCAGCACTAAGGGCAGTGCCAAGGAGATGTGAATTTGTGCAGTGGTGTTAAACATACACTGAGCCCTGCAGTGCTTCTGAGGAAAACATATCACAGACAAGAGGCACCAGTGCAGGGAAAACAGAGCCCTGTGTGGTGTAATCAGGTCCTCATGCCACGCTTGGTTTTGAGTAGGCAGGAGGGGAAGGGACACAGCTCTCATCAGGGCAAAGACTGCAGCATGTCTGCTAATTCTAGTTGTTTATTCTGGAAAGAGAAGACCTATCACATGATAGGAAAACCAGTGGACCTCTGTGGCCTTTAGTACGGCCAGAAGAAAGAGCACAAGGGAAAGAGGGAGGGATTGCTCTCTGTAGCAGCAGAAGAGGGGTCATGTCAGGCACAATTCAGAAAGTGATCTGAATCTGACCCAGCAACAATGAGAAGAGAGCTGACAGGTAGCTATGGCAGAAGGACACCCTTGTCCTCTATGTCCTCTTACAAACCAGGCTTCCTCTGGAAGGCACTGAAGAAGAGAGGTAGAACTGTACTTCTGTAAGGAAGCAGAAATGGGTAATCAATTTACACCTGGAAGATGTTTAGGGGCAGAGCCCAATTACAGGCCAAAGAATACATCTGTTGGCCACCAACAGAGATGTCTTGCTTGGAGATATCTGCTTGGAACTCTGTGCTGCTAGGCCAGACTTGCTCTGGCACTCAAGTTACTCTGGGTATCATGCTCCTGATTATATTGAAATGTGTCCATCATGGGCATCTACCACTTCCCTCTTAAGGCCACTTCACAATCATATATATCATTCATGTCCTCAAATAATTTTTTCTTGCCTGTGTTCTCTTCAATCCTTTTTACCCTCTGTACGTATCCCTACTCTGCTAGCCCAAACGCATTTTTCCTCTTTGCAACTTATTGCCTTCAAATTTTGTAGAATGTTAGTCTAACTCAAATCACCACCAAGCCATATAAAATAAATTTTTAGTTTTTCTTGTGTAAAAAAATTCTCTCCACCCCTTTCCTTTCTAATGACACTTTTCTCTGAATTCCCTATGATTCATCCACGTCAGTCTGGCGTTGATATGCCAGAGCCAGACATACTGTTCCACCTGTGCCATATACAGCTGGATGATCACCTCCCTGGAAGATAATGGTTTTGCCTCTGTGTGTAGCCCCAAAATCATACTCTTTAGTGCCAATACAAGCCCACATCTAATTGGTTTCCCACTGCTATCTCTAGGGAATTTTCTCATTTCTAGTGCTCTCTAAGTATCTCTCTCCCACAGAACAGCTGAGTCTCCAATTATTTTTCCTCAGATGCATGAGACTGCATTTTCCAAGCTGGATCTTTTCTGTTACTATTATTCCCTATTTCTAAACTTTACCTTCCTCTCTACCACTTCCACTCTTGTTAATCTTCCCAGCTCCTTGCAAGGCAGCATCCTCTGCTCATTTAGGGACACAGTATATCCTGAGCAGAAAGCAAACCTGGGAACACACTGTGCCTTGAAGTCGACAATTTGTTCCCTCTTGAGAGGCATCTGTTAGCATCTGTAGATAAATGGCAAATTACTTTTCCCTCCATGCTTGCTCATTGCTCCTGCTTGACATGCTGGAGAGAAACAGAGGGCTAAAGCTGGTAGTCCTTCTCCCACCCCTTAGTCCCCACGCCTGCTAACCCATCTGTGCGAAGGAAACATGGAAGCTAATCCTCCTCCTCTGAGCTACAGATGCTCATTTGTATCATCTGTATGGGAGAAGAGGTGATCTTGCCTCTCCTGTGCTGCTTACAGTTCCTTACAGCTCACGAGAGAAGCAGCTCCACAAAAATAAAATACAAATCCCAGCAGCTTCTCTGCAGGACTCCTTCCCATTTATCATTTCTCCCTCTGTTTATCAACTTCCTTGCCAGTGTCAGGCAGTGTAAAAGTACTGAAAGCCAAAAAGAATTCCTAAACTTGTTTTTTGTGACTCAATGAATCAAAAGCTCTCCTTTGCGAGACAGTTTTTTCTATAAATACTCATTATTTCTATGCAACCTCCCACTGCAGTCAATGAGGACACACATGTTTTCTGCTCTTCCTCTTGCCACCTAACGCCCACCAGTGCTGATGGCCAGTACATTGGCCAACTTGTCTACAAGTTGGATGTACTGATTTCAAGTGCTACTCCTATGTTTTCATTCTCTTGCTCTGTATGTTCCCTAGCCAGCAATCAGGGTTTTTTTTCTTACCAGCTGCTTGCAGGATCACAGAATCACAGAATGGTACGGGTTGGAAGTTACCTCTAGAGATCAACTCTAGAGGTCCAACCTCCTTGCCAAAGCAGGTTCATCTAGGGCAGGTCACACAGGAACACATCCGGGTGGGTCTTGAAAGTCTCCAGAAAGGAGACTCCACAACCTCCCTGGGCAGCCTGTTCAAGTGCTCTGTCACCTTCACAGGAAAGAAGTTTTTTCTCAGGTTGAGGTGGAAGTTCCTGTGTTGCAGTCTGTGCCCATCTCCCCTCGTGCTATCACTGGGCACCATTGAAAAGAGACTGGTTCCATCCTTCTGACACCCACCCTTCATGTATTTATAAAGATTGATCAGATCCCCTCCCAGCCTTCTCTTCTCCAGGCTAAACAGTCCTAGGGCTCTCAGTCTTTCCTCATAAGAGAGATGCTCCACTCCCTTAATCATCCTCATAGCCCTCCACTGGAATCTCTCCAGTTGTTCCCCATTGCCTTTGAACTGACTCCAGATGTGGCCTCATTAGGGCAGAATAGAGTGGGAGGAGAACCTCCCTCAACCTGCTGGTCACACTGTCCTTGATGCAACCCAGGATACCATTTGCCTTCTTGGCCAAAGGGCATATTGCTGGCTCATGGTTAACTTCTTGTCCACCAGGACTCCCAGGTCCTCTCTGCAGAGAAATGGGTCAGACAGTATTTGTATTCAGAACAATATAAATAAAGATGCAGAGGAGAAAAGTTACAAAGTTTAAATCCTTGAAGTACAACATTAATTTTAAGCAATAGGTATTAAACATTTACCTATTTTTTTTTAAATCTTACATCATCCTAGAGCAGAAGCAGACAACCATCCCCATGCTACAGCTGAGGAGAACACCACACAGAAGCACAAGGCATGTCAAAACTCCCCTTTGAGTTCTGCTGCCCCCAGAATCTGTCAGTGGTATTTCTGAATTTTGCCCAGAAAGATTAACAATAAAATTTGCTAGAGATTGTTATTTATTGTTGGTACCAAATGTAAGAGTCCTTCAAGCCTGATGTGAAAGGCTACAGAGATCTTCTAACCTATGGCGCCTGTAGGAGCAGCGGCAGATCTCGGCTTCCAAAATTAGCCCCAAGGCATTTAATCCAGTCATATGAGAGGGGATGCTGCCGGAGGCAAATGTATCATTGTGAGTGTCACTGCCACTATTCTTGATGAAAAATAAGAGATTGCAGATCCACTGCAATGCTGGCAACAACCCCTGTAAAGGAAGGGGTGAGGACAAGTCAGAGCAAAGCTTGGAGAAGCTGGAGGAAGAAAGGGAAAGGATGGAATCAAGAGATACGCTTGGGCAGCAAAATATCTCACTCTGGCACTGTAGGCTCAGACCATATACCTCCATGTGTTTCTTCCTCTGAAGTTCAGGTATTCCCAGCCCCTTTTTCCAGGCACAACGCTGCTCTGAAACAAAGGCTAACAGCATAAGACTTCTCAAAGGACTACAGCTCTGAAGAGAAATAGCTCACTGCTTCTATAGCCAAATGTGATCGATGGGTGCACTTAGCATCACGTCTTTGGAACTGCCCTTCCTACCCCTGGGGAAAAAGAGAATGCAAATTGCTAGTGAAACCTTCAGGTATTGGGCATATGAGGATAATAAGTATGCTATTAATGCACCAAGAAAGCAACATAATATAAAATATCCCCTTTTTCATGACAGTAATATGAAGCAAAATATACATATATGTGCTGTGCATTCATAGAATCATAGAATCACAGAATCATTTAAGTTGGAATAGACCTCTAGGATCCTCTAGTCCACCCTTCATCAAACGTCTCCCTAACCTCTAGACCGTGTCTCAAAGCACAACATCTACACATTTTTTAAACACCTCCAGGGATGGTGACTCCACCACTCCCCTGGGCAGCCTGTTCCAATGGATAACCAAAATTCTTATTTATCTACGCAAAATAACAGACACTAATCATTTGCTTTTATAATAACAAAAAGTGAGATGTAATATTCAAAAAGTGAAGGTTAATGAAACCTGCAAGCATCGCTTGGAAAGTGAATGCAAAGAGAAAGAACAGTGGCCATTTATTTCTTTTTCATGATGTCATCGAGGAAAAGATTAACAGACGGTAGAAGCAAAATCTATGATGTCAGCTTTGATTGCTTATTTCTTGCTGTGTTGTCTGATACGCCCAATGAAAATCAATACACCTTAACACCAGAGCTGGGCAGGAATAAAGATTTGTACTCTAAAAGAAGGAGAGAGAGAATGCTAGTAATTCAGATACAGATTGTGAATCAGGGAAGGATTCGTCTTACCAGATGCAGACATCTAAAGTGTGGATGTGTCCAAGAGAGGCACTTCAAAGCCACAACTCTTATTCTGAAGTCTGCACCTGAAACAGTGGATGGCTCCTGCCTTGAAAACACCTCTTTCTCCATCCTAACAGTAAAAAGGATTCCCACTAAGTATGTTGATCTATAGCAGATGTCTAAAGTTACTGAGAATAAATATAGGCCACATATAATTCAATGATGGCACATGGAACCATCAGCAGAACAGGGAATCTGCCTCTGGATCATTCAGGACTGGTCAGAGTTCTACCATCTTGTGATTAGCAGCCAGTTATGGGGTAGGGCTAAGGGAGCACAGGCGTAAGGCTGGGAGGTGGCAGGGATGGGAACTTCAGAATCAAGCAGGAGACTTTTTCCAACTCTGTATCTATATTAGCCACAAGAAAGTAGAAGGAAGGGAAGAGAGAATACTCATACAAATGCTGTCTTTCATCTGGGGGCTAAAGCACATTTAAGCAGGCAATACATCATTAAATCTTGAGAAATGCTCAGGGACTCTAAGACAGGAGGAACAGTCCTTTGGATGCAGACAATAGACACCTTGAATACTACCAAAGGTATTTCAGTGCCCTTACATAAATCACCGTTACCCTGTCCTCTAGAACACTGCGTGCAACTCTGATCACTCGGTCTTGAGAGAAACATAGCAGAACTAGAAAAGGGAATATTCAAAGAAGGACAGCAAGGCTGGTGAGGATGAAAATAATTGGATGGTGCACCTCGGGGCGGGGGGGCGGAGGGGGTGGCAGAAACAAGGAGACATGAAGAAATGCATAAAATAATGACTGAGATGGAGAAGAGGAATTAGGTCACTCTGCCTACTTCAGTTTATGTAATATATCTGAGATAGATGATTGTTGGCAAGTCAGCTTGTGGAAGTGAGGACTACAGAAGCGGATGTCATGGACAGCCCTTTGATCGCCCCCTTTCCCTTCCCCTTCCTTCCTGCCTTCCTTGGTTAGCTTTCCACTGGACTGGGGACCAGACCACCCGCCTGCACAGCTACCCAGGCTCAACTGCCAACAGAAGAGAGGGGACAGGAATGTGGATTGGGTTTGTGCAGCCCCCCAGCAACAGCATACATTAAGGTTGGCTGAGTCAGTCCTGACACCTCATCCCAGCTTCTCCGGAACAGAGCCAATATTTTTAGCCAATACAAAATCCCTAAACTGTTAGTTCTCAAAATAAGAATCAGACTTGAGAACATCTGCATCTTTCTGCTAGCAGACTGTGAATAGCCAGAACTCTCTGTTTAAAAAGGGAATATCCCAGAGAGTAGTCAATGCTCCAGCTTCACAGTTTAAGAAAGCTCTACCACCAATGCAGTTACGCAAGGCAAAACTGAAAGGACTGAGGGCAGAAAATCCCAAGATCGATGGCTCATGTCTTTACATTTCTAAATTCCTCTGGAAACCTAAAAAAAATTAAAATTATATCCTCTTGGATGTGGACAAAGCCATTGCTGGGTTCTCGTGACTCACGTCAACCTAACACAGGTACAGTCAATGCAACTGGAAGTTGATAATTCCATGATGGAGCAGAAAAAATTCTAAACGGATCAGAACTGGACTGTGAAACTCATTGCTACAAGACACCGCTGAAATTTAGATCATGGCTCAGTAAATCAAAGCAGAAGATTTCTGTTTAAAACAAATCCTTCTAGAATGTTATTTGTTTTTTGCATCTGAACTGCAATAGGACATCACAGTGATTCAGCATGGCAGCTCTTCTATTCGCAAATGAGATAACATTGCCAATAAGGTAAATAGAATTCTTGGGCAGAAGTGCATCATCAGGACAGATTTCAGTTTCCAAGAACAAGTTTACTCAGCAATCTGTGTTCATATTGAAGAATACATAATCATCCCCGTACTTCGTAAATGACATCACTCTTGCATGCAAGTCACTAATACAGAATAAAGCAAAATAATACAAAATGTATTTCCAATTATAGAGGAAATTATAAATTAGGCAACTTTTTTTTAAAGTCCTTATTCATTCATTTGATGCTGAGAGAAATATATCTAAATAGTTCAGTTCATCTCTCATAGTAAGTAATGCTTATTATCCATTCCTTATTTCCTACTTGCTTTGCTTTTCTCTGCAATTTTGTCTTATTACTCTTTTAAATCTGTGCAAATGGTTTTATTCTCCACATTTATTTTTGCTCACTTCACTTACTTCAAGAATTGTTGCCATGTTAACCATTATGTTTCCTTCCATCTGTGATTTCTCTTTTTCAAGAGAGAAATCATTTTTTCTTTATTTGCAATAGCCTATGAATAGTAATTCAGTTCTTCTGAGGAAAATCTAAGTTAGCTTATATGTGAAAGCCATTTATTTTATGGACCAAGGACTAAAAACACTAAAATTGTGCTGCTTGAAATACCTGAATTGCTCAGTCCCGCATTGAGTTGCACTGATTTTAATGTATCCCCATCTGGGAAGAGAAAGCAGATCCAGAGGCCAGTGTCATAGACTCAAGAGAACTACAGAGAGCAGAAATCAAAGAAATGGAATGGTGATGATTAAGCAGGATGACAAAGAGAAGCAGAATGCAACTCAGCATGCATAGACATGCTAAATTTTTATCCAATTCTCAGCAAGTCCATTGCCTTGTCTTTGGAGGAATAAAACAGTAATCTGCCTAAAACTAAACGGTACAGAGCTCAGGAACCTCAAAAGAGGAAAACTGAGATGATCTTGTCTGAGATAATTCCAGTTTTATAAGTAAAACTGATAGCTGACTTGAACTTTTTCTCCTGCAAATCAACTTCTAACTGTAACTGAAATTACCTGAAAGTTTTACATCATGTTGGGTATCCCACTGGCAAAGAAGTAACCATGGGTGGATTAATCTAACTCTCACAAGTCGGGTGGATTACCCAGGTTTGCTAGAGCAACCACTACCTATAGAAAAACTTAGGTTAAATATCTCACTGAGAGGCACTTGAAGAGTTTCTTCTATTTAAATAGTCATTCCTCTAACCCTTGCCTTTTCTTTCGCAAAATACATGGTGACGATAAGCTAGGTGTTAACAAATTCTAATTTACCAAAGGCATAACAAGGTGCAACTGGGCACTTTCAAATAAGAAATAAACCATACCTTTTAACCAGGAAAGCAATTTAGCCAAGAAATTAATGATACAGACTGCTGCGGAAGTTGCTGATTCTTCCTACCTTGATGTATTGAAGCCAAGACTGAATGCCTTTTTGGCAAACATGTTTTATCCAAATGTAAACACTGCTGCACTTGGTAAAGGGTACTGCATAAAGTGCAATTTCTTGTGATACATGGGCCATCAGGCCAGATGAGCTAATGGTCCCTTGTGGCCCTCAGTTTTATAAATCTATTAACTAGAACTTGGGATTTACAGAGTAGAGGGCCAGGAGCAGCAACTGTGATTGAGCTTGTACAAGCAGTTCCCATGGACAGTATTAAGTTCCTTTTGGGATTGCTGGCAAAAATCTTATCGTTTGGACAGTACTTGCCAGAAATCATGAAACAAAAGGGCTTTTATAAATGAGGGTGAGAAGGCTGAGAGAGGGGAAACAGCATCTTTTAGTTGCTAAATCTATAAATATTTAGGAACTTGTTTCTTTGTTAGCATGTAGAGAATTTAGACTCAACGGCAGTTGCCCTGATGGAAGCACAGATCTTTGCAACAACCTGCTGAGAAATAGTAAGAAATATGTTAATCACTGCAAAGCTTGACAAATTTAAACCCACTTTCCATCTTCTGTTCCATTTCTACCAAGGTCAAACAACATGAAATTTGACACGTTTCATGTTATCTCACAAAACATGTTATTTATAGCTTAACCTAATCAAAGGGAAAGCACTCTCAGATAGAGGAACTGCATCGCTAACTGGTCAGTTGCCCTCACTCTAAAATATCTATTTTTAAAATGTCCTAACATTTCCTTTAATGCCAGCTCTCAGTAGGAATTTCCCTATAAACTTCAGTTTTCCTGTAGTGCTTAAAATGAAGGAGACATAAAGAAACAGCCCATAGGCTTGGGCGTCTGTGAAAAGCCCTGACCAAAAATGGACTTTAATACACAGAGACATTAGTGAAGTGAAAGCAGAGTCCAGGTCCCAGACCTGCAATATGTATCCCAAGGACAAATACAGGCTGGGTGATGAGTGGTCTGAGAGCAACCCTGCAGAGAAGGACTTGGGGGTGTTGGTGGGTGAAAAACTGAGTAGGAGCCAGCAATGTGGGCTCGCAGCCCAGAAGGCCTGCATCAAAAAAAGCGTGGCCAGCAGGTTGAGGCATGTGATTCTCCCCCTCTACTCCACCCTGGTGAGACCCCCACGTGGAGTACTGCATCCAGCTCTGGGGTCCCCAGCGTAAGAAAGACATAGACCTGTGGGAGCAGGTCCAGAGGAGGGCCACAAAGATGGTCAGGGGTCTGGAGCACCTCCACTGTGAAGACAGGCTGGGAGAGTTGGGGCTGTTCAGCTCGGAGAAGAGAAGGCTTCAGGGAGACCTTATAGCGACCTTCCAGTACTTAAAGGGGAAAGATGGGGAAGGACTTTTTATCAGGGACTGTAGTGACAGGATGAGGGGTAACCGTTTCAAACTGAGAGAGAGTAGATTTAGAATAGATATTGGGAAGAAATTCTTTACTATGAGGGTGGTGAGACACTGGAACAGGTTGCCCAGGGAAGTTGTGGATGCCCCATCCCTGGAAGTGTTCAAGGCCAGGTTAGCTGGGGCTTTGAGCAACATTATCTAGTGGAAGGTGTCCCTGCCCATGACAGAATCACAGAATCACAGAACTGGTATAGCTGGAAAAGACCTATAAGATCATCAAGTGCAACTGATGGACCAAATGGGGGGAGGGAGAGAGATTCACAAATGCAGACAGATAAGTGTCTTTCAGCCCAACAAGACAACCCTTTCTTCCTGAAAACATCTCTCTGTGGCATGGCCTTTGCTACAAAGCTCCTGGCTCCTGTTCTCTAAAGAAAGAATGAGATATTTATCCCAAGCTCTCAGAGTTTTAATTCACCCATAACTATCTAGCCCTGTATTAATATAGTATTACCGTTGTTAGCAACAGGCTTTTAGCTTTGTGTTGAGTTTTCAAGGCATCAGGACGAAGGCTGGTTGCTTGCTGTGATTGAACTTTTCTTTACTTGCCTGCAGTTTTATTTTAATTTGATTTAGCTGACACAGCAGTTTCTTTAATTGGCCAGGTGTCTAAGGCTAATTTGTTTTATTTATGTTTATCTTCATGTGGTACAACTATACTATTTATAGAGCCAACACAATGAGGTGGTAGAGAGAAATACAAGCCTGGCACAACAGCAGAGACTTTCAGAAAGGGAGACACAGGACATGGCGTAGAGGATTACAGGCAGGGGATGATAAGAGGTGGGGCACAGGCTGGTGCTGGAGACTTCATCATTATAAATAACTCACCCAAGTTCAATTAAAGGAAATGCAGACCTGACGCTCGACAAATCTGGTTTTAGAGGTAATAAAGAGAACAAAGAAATAATACCTAACATAGAAAAAAGGCACCAAATACAGAATATTGGGATATAACCTGGAGCTACAGGCTGATGAAGAATGAGCAACAGTATAGAAGTGTGTTAGAACACATAGAAACACCTCCAAGTAGATCCTAGAGGGAGGAAGAAGAAACCATCAATACAAATGTAAAATTCCTTCCAGCAAACAATTCTAGATGCTGATGATTTGTCATAGCACACTCATTATGTGCAGCACCACCAGACTGAAATTACCAACACTAGGACCCAGCGAAGCAGTGGAAGAGTGAGAACAACACCAGGACAAGGGGTAGAATCTAAAAAGTCTGAGCATAAGTTTTGTAACTGTTTGGGTTTTCTTTTGAAATAGTTAAATGTAGCCAATAACGATCAGACTCTTAAGACTGATATATATTATATATATTATCTCTGTTCTATTCTATTCTATTGATTATTTTAACAATAACTTTACTTACATGTGCTGGCTCTTGGCCCATAAATAAGATTTTGAGCATAATAACCCAAATAACAGTGATTGCTGCCCTACAGTTCCTTCCTTTGGGAGAAAACAGATATAAGGAATCTACATCCTCTATTGCAGAGGCCCATTGTGGCTAAAAGATTGAGCCTAATAGGTAGACAGGGTTGTCTGGGGTATCCTGCTTTTCTAAGGAGTAGATTTAAGACTGGCTAGATTAGTCACATTAATTATTTCAACATTAATGCACAGTAATAAATGGTTTTCTCCTACAGATTATGATTTATCATCTTAGGGATGTTGTACATAAAGGTAAGGTCCCTTCACACACAGGATCTTGACCAGGAAGGACTAATGGAATATCCCTGTGAGAAGCAAAGCAATTTAATTTATCATATCATGTTCCCATTTCTGATACTTGCTCTTTTTCCAAGCATCCACAAGGTTTGAAACCTGCTCACCAGCCCCAAGGACCACAACTACAGGGAAAGAAGTCTTACTTCACTGCCTCCACTTTAAAGCTATCAGGATTTCCATATAATTCACCACGGGGCTAGAAGCTAATAAAGACAGAAACTTCTTTATGATTACAAGTACTGAATGTTTTTTACTAATTGCCTTGCTACAAATTCAGAATTGTCCATTTAAGGGTCTACATGAAAGCTATTACATCAGTTAAAATATAGATAATTAACTTCTGTGCATTGTCATTATGTATACCACCATCTGGGGGGGAGGCAGAGAGGAAGGTTAAAAACATAAGTTTTTTTAAAATAGTCTCTTCTTACCTCTAATGAACCAGCCCCAAAGCCTAGCTCTTATATGGATATTACAATAACTCCTGTTGTTAAAATGGACAGAAGTAATGGTGCTCCTACTCTACCAAATCTTTTTACACTGGGTAGTTGTTAAATTTTGCCCCTCCTTCATTGTGATAAACAAAACAGTTTCTATGGCACAAGGTGAAACCAAACAGCTCCCTTTCCCTAGGGGAAGGAAAATAGCCAAGGCAGCTTGTAACAGGTCTTCCTCTCAGATCTGAGTGAAAATAAACCAAGTTTCATTTCTAAGTTTTGAATTCCCCTATGAAAACCTGAATAGAAATACATGGAATACATATAGTCTATTGCTGGCTGGCAAAGATGCAAAAATTATTCTTCTAGGCCTGCAGGTTATTAGCTCACAAAAACCTCTGGCTATTAATAAATGAATCTCTAAATCTCAATCAGGAGATAAACAGCCATTTTAGGGCAGTAATTGTGATTTCAAGAAGCTCCTACTTATTTTGCAGCACAGGTGAACTGGGAATTGCAAGAAACAGTACTACCACCTTCAGTAGAAAAATCTGAAAGCAGTGCACAAACATGGCTGGATGAAACCCCACCATTTGCTAGTAAGATAGATAGCAGACCAGAAAATAGCCACAGCAGTTAACACACCCTGCTGAGGTCTCAAAATAAGTCAGCAGGTGCTCTGAGAACTGAACCTGGGGCTTACAGGCTCCTGCTCCATCCACTGCAACACCAGGAACAACAAAGGATGAAAGTTTCAGAGCTATTGTGGACACAAAGATAACAGCAGGCCAGTGTTCCTGCTAGTGTGAGCATGTAGGCGTGTGTGTAATAGTTATATACAGAATTCCCTACTTTTCAGACAAGATTATTCACTTGGAAGAAGTTAGATATGTGCAAAGAAGCTCAAAGCATCCATCCATCTACAGCACAAGTCACTTCCTCAGGCTTGTGATTAAAGGTATTCCTCTTTTGAGGAAAACATCATAGCAGCTCCCCCTCTGGTGTCTGTCAGAAAAGAATTAATTCACAAAATTGACACTTCTCTATTTTAAAAGATAAATTTTAATAATAAATGTTCAACATTTTAAAATTACATTTTACCTCAAAAATGTTTTTTTTCACAAACTTTTGAAAATGGCAGTGTTAACAATATATAATACTTCTTCATTTAAGACAGAACAGCTGATAGATAAAATGATTTGTGACTTGCAGTACTGTGCATTCAAGATTGCAAGTTCATAAACCTACAAGCAAACAGAATTATTTCTTCAGTTAAGTGGAAAACCATAAATTGCATGGAACATTAGGCTCCTGCATGCCACCACACCAGTCCCCTAAAAGTGAGGAATGTTGCTTCGTTGCCTTCACAGCAACTCATGGGCTACGCTCTCTCCAGTTTTCACTTTGGAAGAAATATGTAGCTTAAGAGAATTTAGGACTGGGAAAGCTCAGACACATGCTGAGTGATTCCCTAAAAAATATTGCCTACTAAGAAAATAGTGATGACTTAGGGTAGGTGGAGCTGACTTCTTGAAGAATGTCCATTTGGTACTCTGTCACATGTCAACAACGTCATATCAATATCTGCTTCTGTATAGCTCCTTGATTCAGGTGAATAATGTTCAAGAAGCGTGTCTTTCCCTCACTTCAGAATGTTTTTGGGTTTTTTTTCTGCTGCTGATGCTTTTAAATTATCTTTCAGGACCTTATACAGTAGTACACAGCTTTTTCCTCAAGTTGAAGTAATTCAGAGATACAAATATGCAGGCTGGTCTTTACGTCCACTTTCTTTATAGAAGAAGTATTGAGTTCTCCTGGATCTTGAAAAATGCGGTGGTGCAAGTGATGCAGAAAACTCGAGTGGTCCATAATGGTCCTGTGGGGCAGGGCAATGACTGAAGCTGAACTGTGAAAAATACCAGAGTAGAAGAACCTGTCAAAGAATGAATATGGTAAGTACATTAAAAATTAAGAATAATATGATCTGTTATGTAAATAAAAACCGTTCATTAG
Organism: Eurystomus gularis; assembly: GCA_013400335.1. Taxonomy (NCBI): domain Eukaryota; kingdom Metazoa; phylum Chordata; class Aves; order Coraciiformes; family Coraciidae; genus Eurystomus; species Eurystomus gularis. Next base: position 83,463 of record VZZY01001012.1, on the reverse strand, counting down.
GAATTCAACATAGAAAAATAGCTACACAGGAGACCTTGTCAAACCCATGCACACTCTGTACTTACTAGTGGCAGCTAAACCTCATAAGGTACTGAGATGATCTTGCCCAGTGTTACTGTGACCTTCTACACCCTACTAGCTCCAATAGGATTTAAGAGTCCCAGGAGCAATCACTCCCTTTTTAAACAACTGCCTTGACTTATGCAGCTGAGGAAAATTTGCTTCCTAATTAAACTTCCTTTGTTACTTACTTTGAGCTGGGTTGGAAACACCACAGCCAGATTCTACCATCCCACCTTCCTAAGAAGTCACCCTAGGTAAAGTTTTTCTCTACATGAACTTGGGAAGACAGTATTTGGGAAAGAGTAAAATTTAAAAAATCATTTGATATTGTGGCACTTCCTTGGTTGGAACAAGTCTACAGTAGTGTAGTACATGAAAATGAGAAAAAGAATGAGTAAGACAATAATTATTTCTGAAAACCGACTGGTTAAACTCTGAGTTTGCTTCAAAGATGACTTTATAGGCTATTGAACCAGTTGCCCATCCTCCCACATACTGGCCACATCCAAAACTACTCGATTAAAATAGGAAACTTGACTGAGGGAAACATCTTCATATTTAAATAGATGACTAATGCTCATAAGTGAGTAAAGGAAGACTTTTGCCATTTGAAAACATCTCTAATGAGAATCAGATCCTTCTCCATTCTTCTTAAATGTTCAGCAGTCATTTGGAAAGCAATGCACATTTTTCTGCATATTTTCCCCTACCCAGTAGACCTTGAAATCAATGGCACCAGTAGAACAGAGGCAACACCCTTATTTTTTGTTGTTACAAGTGAAAGCTCTTCCCATTTAGATTATTCATTTCTCACCCTCAAGTAAAGAGCGGAGTTCAGATGGTAACTGCTAAGCCCATTGCACCAGATCACTTGGCAAGCATGCAGCCTCAGGAATGGGGCTGAGTTCTGGGAAGCTCCAGCAAGGCTGTGAGAGTAAAGGACTACAACTGTTGCTTTTTCCCATTCTGCATGCACCCCCTTTAATAGTGGAGAGGGATTACACCTCATCTATCCCTCTGCCTCCTGAAGTGGAATTTGGCATTACAAGTCATGGGATAGAGGTATCTGCATGGAGAACCAAGGTGTCATCAGTAAAACACACCCGTGCATGCCATGGAAAAGGAGTGCTTCTGCCCTAAGAATGGCAAGTCCATTGATGGAGGAGGGAACATGTTCTGTCTCTCTGAGCTTGTAAGACTTTAAGCAGACTCTCTGAGAGGCCTAATGAAAGCTGTACAATGTTGTTCCACATGTCTGTAGTCATCCCATTTTGCAAACTCAACACCTGCTTTGAGAAGCTGATAAATCTTAGAAAGGAGAAGATTGGGTGACACCAGCATGGCTACCTCTTTGAAAAACTGTCAAACCAGCCTGTCTAATAACATTCAAACACAACCATCTTCCTCCAGAACAACCCTTCTGAGCAGAGCTTCCCACAATACCTTAAGAACAGACACCTCTTCTGTTCATGTGGGATTTGTGAAGAAAACTTCGCAAAATTGACTTCAAAAAGAGTTTTACAGTAACATCATAAACATCCTGTTACTGTCAAAATAATTAGCATTGAGCATGATCAGATACTGTATTGACATACTCCAGACAAACAACTTAAGATAGCACCATGTCGAGGTAAAACGTCTGAAGTGCCAAATGAATGCCAGAGTACACTACAGAGGAAAGTTCAATGATTATAAGACCATGTATTAAAAGGAAGCTTTTTTCCCTCTAAGAGTTTATCATTCTACTAAGAATGCTAAGAACTGAATTCAAGGTTTAAAAGCTAATCAAACCAGTGAGACAAAACAGGATCTTTTCCTATCCACATTATACTGAATAACAACTCTTCCCTGAGCAACAGCTCCATGTAAAATCAAGCACTAAGTAACAGAAGGATTTATTTTTCCAAGAATCATTTTCTGCTGTTTCTTCCCATGGTAGCACGGTTCCTAAAATGCTCCACCTTGTTTGCTCCTGTCTCTGTGCTTCTCATTACACCACTGTTCCTATCCTATGATACAAATGTACTTTTCAGTACTTTGAGAATCCAGGACAAATCATGCTATTGATCTTGTTTTGCCACAGAATATATCAGACGGTAAGTGGATTAAGTTTCTATATCCTGCCTTATTGATGTCTGTTAACATTAATTAAGAGAAAAAGATTTGGAACAGTAGATCAATCTATAAGACAATTTCATCTTTGGTTTCTCTGCCTGCGTTTACCCAACTATTCCCAGTTTTGATTCAGTAGTGTGGACATCAAACCATTAAAAATTACAACTCAGTCACTGGAAAGCCACCACATGACAGTGTCTTTGATTAGTGGCCATGAGACCATGACTTTTTTAAAGGTGCTGATGAACGTTTTGCCGAACATCCCTCAAGGAGCATATCCCTGCCATGACAGGGGGATTGAAACTAGATGATCTTTGAGGTCCTTTCCAACACAAACCATTCTATGATTCTATGATCTTACCTCTTCTCTTCAGTGCAATAGGAAGACTTAAATTTGGCAGACTTTTAGACCCTATTACAGTCCCTGTAAGTCTTCAAGAACTGTAGCAAGATGTCAGACCACTAAGCAAATAACAAGTGACAAAATGAAAGGACAATGTTTCCTGGAACAGGTTTTGCCAATTCTATGAAGATTAAAATTTCACATGTAGTCTCTTCTAAGAAGTGAATAGGATGTCAGGCAAGTGTGATGTACCGCTGCCTCCATCTGAGTTCCTGAAAAAAATTAATTTTCTGATTTTGTATGGAGGGAGGAGGAAAGAAGACCCAGAATGAACAGCTTGTATTGAACAAACGTAGAAGATAAACACCTAGAAGGTAGACTTTAAAACAAAGACCTAAGAGTCTAGCGTGCAATTTCAATCAGAAAACATAAAGAGAAAGAAAAAAAGTAAATGACATTATGGAAGGAAATAACCACAAGGCTTTATGTGTGCATTGCCTGGATGATGAGAAACATTGCAAGAGTTGTGCTTAGATATGTGGCACAGTCACAAGATAATCTCATAGCTGAATTGTTCATACCAAACTACTTACGGAACTTGTTTAGAAGGGATGAGAAAAAGGGACACTGCAGGGAACACATTATTAAGTTGGTCTGAGATACTAAGGCAATAAATGCATGTTTGCAGCCTGCTTTGAGACAGCAAGAAAGAAAAGATCAAAAGTTGCAAGAGTGAGGATAGATAAGTTAAAAATCGAAGTCTAGAGATTTTTTTACTTGCTAAGAGGATGCGATTGCAAATACACCTCTGGTAGCACATCAACACTGTCTGACCTTTGCATGTACTGATAATCATTGCGCTAGAAAGTCCAGGTAAGCAATTTATCTTAACCAAGAAGCAATAACAAAGAATAATGCAGGGCTGAAGGGAGTGAAAAACATGAATTTATAGCTATATATCATTCATTTAAGTAAAATATCTTCTATTAATCACTGCCAAATTGGTAGCTCTAATAAACAGAAGCTAACAGAGATATCTAGCATCAATTGCTCTTCATAAGTTATAAATAATAGAAGGAAAACATGGATTCTTCCTAGGAAAAACTAGTACTGCATTATCTCTAAACTACAGCGCTAGCAGTGAAGGTGGCTTTGTAAGAAGGTAACACACAAGTACTTTGAGTTTCTGCTTCTTCTTTGTATCAAGAAAAATATTTACACTGCACTCACTGAACATAATTACAGATGCTTTCAAAGATCTTTAAATACTTAACTACTTAAACTTCACAATATCTCTATTAAATAGATGTTTCTTTGTACCTCCAATTTACATACGAGAAACATCTTTTAAAGCTTATTTTTTAAAGTGGCTTTGTTTCTTTCATGTGGTGCTGGAAACTGCAAAGAATGTTGTATAGATGTCTTTGCAGGTGCAGCTTTGTAATGCAGACACAAATGAGAGGTTTTCAGCTCTTTGATTATTGCTGCCAGTCAATCCGATATTCACTACAGGCTTCAAAACGTGGATGAAATTAAGTACAAGGACAAAAACCATATCTGCAAATTTCCAGTCCAGCCTGAGGCTCCTTCAAAGTTCAGCATGGAGGAGAAGGGCTCTGCTCATGACTGCACACTACAAGCACTTGGCTGTGCCAACAGCAGAGTTTTCAAGTTCTTGGCACTTCATCTCCAGCTCAATCTATTGACGGATGCTGCTTTTCTGAGCCAAATTTCCAAGCAGAGGGAAGGAAAGGAAGGCAGCAGGCTTATCTTAAATTTGGCATTTCAGCGGAGAAAATGTGTAAAATAATTGGAAAGACTTGCAACAAGCATATAACATTTACTTATAGACTTTGACCAAAGAATTACTGGTTTACCTAACACTAAATTCAGAAGCCCTATTGTAGTGGGTCTGGCTGAGCTGGTTTTCCACATAGCAGCAGTGTTTTGTGCTGGGAGCTAGAAGGGTACTGATAACATACCTGTGTTGTGACTACTGCTGAGCAGTGCTCACACAGCACCAAGGCTCTTCCCAACATTCCCCCCACAGTGGGATGGGGTGGACAGGATCTTGGGAGGGGACACAACCAGGACAGCTGACCCCAACTGACCAAAGGGATATTCCAGACCACATGATGTCAGCTCAGCTATAAAGCTAGGGAGAAGGAGGAGTGGGAGGAGTTCCATTGTCCTCCAGAGCAACCACCGTGGAGCCCTGCTTCCCAGGAAGTGGCCAAAAATCACCTACTGATGGGAAATAGAGAATAAAACTTTGTTTTCCTTCGCTTCCACGCGCGGATTTGCTTGGCTTTGCTTCTATTAATATTAAACTGCTTTTTGTTTCTCATCTTACTTTCATCCCCTTTCTTTTTGCTCTGCTGAGGAGGGAGCGGGGAAGGAAAGGGGGGGTGATAGAGTGGCTTGGTGGGCACCTGGCGCTCAGCCAAGGTTAACCCACCACATCTATACAAAAGAATATAAAAATAGTATAGCTAGATGAATGAACCTAGGATGTTCCTAGGGCATGCTGTTTCTTCAAGGATGATCTGAAAGATAAGTCACCTGTACCTTAATTAAATTTTTAGAAGTTACCAAATGAAGAGTGGCTGCCAGGCAGTGAGAGAGAACAAAAGGAGAAAATGGGGCTTCTGCTCCCAAAGTACATGCTCACAACCCTGCTTAGTCATATTGGGTATTGTGCTTGAGCACCTGATAGTAAAAGGTGGCTCTTAAATGAGATAACATTTATTCAAGTTTATTTTCATTTTTTTAAAAAATGAAGCAGATCCAGAATAAATAAAGTCTAACATTATTTGGGTTGTAAGCCCAACACTACCTAGCAATAGGACAGAACTATTGGGTGACACAGAAACACACGGCACACACACACACGTGCACGCAGGCACAGGGATCCTCCATACTGCCGAAATAATAACTCTAAAAGCGCAGTGTAGGGCAGGCCTCCTGGCAATGGGAACAGTTACACTGGTTTTATGAGTTGTGGACAGGGCAAGCTCAGCACGATAAAGCAGCTGACTGGAAAACAAGTGAAAAATCAGACAATCATACTCACATAATAACAACACTCACAGAATAAAGTCAGACACAGTGATTAAGAATATGGGAATGAGACTTTACAGAATGATATTCAATGCCACACTAACACCAGTGAAAGTCATTTAATACATACAAAAATTGTAATTCTGCAAGTATTTGACAACAAAGAAAAGCCAGGAGAAGGAATGTTTGCCATAGTTGCTGACAGCATTGCAGTTACAGAGGAAAAGATTAAACAGAGCCTGGCTGGATGTTTCCTTCACAAAAACGGATCCTACGCGGACAGGAAATTTAGCAAAGGTTACAGTGGATGAAAACACAGGGTAAATTTGCCCAGGACCATTGTTCCAACAGCTCCACTAGAAGGCTTTAAAGGAGTGTTTACTTGGCTTAGGAAACTCTTTTGCCCAGTGGCATCATTTGCAATCAAAGAGAATTATTATACTCCCACTACCTGCTTCCCACCTGGATCACTGTTTGTCCAGTGCTACAGTATCTGTGCAGTAAGTGGCAGACACTATTCTACCAAAATTCTCAGCTACTTGTCCCAGAAGTAGCATTTTTCACCTGTTTTCTACTCACACGATGAGGGCAGACAATGCTCCAGCTTTTTCGCACTTCCAAAAACTTAAAGCAGCTGTAAAAGCATCATGACCAGCTGATTAAATTGAATTTAGAGCTGGTTTTCTTTGTTAGTGGATTAAAGTAGCCAAATCATAGCTAGGAATAAATAAAAGCGGGCCTTCTTTGTACCAGTGTAAATGATACCTGAGTCATGAGGCTTAACGGGGTCTGATGTCTGCTTGGAACAAAGTGGAGGACTCAGTATCACTTACTAATACATACATGTATGGAAATATCTGTATGAAGAGATTTATAACCCTTGCTATCTTTGGGCCACATTTTTGAAGGCACATAAATAAGCAAGTGATATGGCTAGTGAGACTTCCCAAAGCATGTGTAAACCTTAGGAATTCAAATTCCAGCAAAAGTTGGTGTGTGTTAAGATATTTTACAGATCCTAGTAGGTGCTCTCCTGCAGATGCAGGTGCCTAAACACCTTTGTCATTCTGCATTGAGGCCCAATGAGGTTCCTATGAGACGATACATACCACACCATGATTTCTTACAAGGCAAAAACATCTGGAAGCTGTAAATATGTACGATGTCAAGTCTTTGGTGCACAGATCCACTTGAGTTAAGCTGAAATTAGTGGCAACTAGGGACCTATGTATTTTTGTGCATCTGGCCTAAAACTCTTATTTCATCCCAGTTTTTTGTCATAACAAAAAATGTAAGAACAAAGTATCAACCAGTACATAGAACTGTTCCTAGATTGTTTCTCAGATGTGTGAAATATCAGGTAGGTTAGTTAATAATAGATCGAGTTTGTTTGCAAATGATCAATGCTCTGTCTTGTTTAGGGATGCTTTCTGGAATCCAGTCTGAATTAGGTTGAGCAGACACACCATCATTGCTTCCAGATGCTCTCAGGGTGGTGAGATGGTTTCTATAAAGCAGCAAATAGCTGCCTGAGGGACATAGAAATCAGAGCTGACACTTTTCAGATGAGACGTAGAACAGAAAAGCTGGTCCATTTGTCTGGCCCAGAGTGAACTTCATAAAGGATTCGGCTTTGTGCCTCACCCAAGTAACTGAAGCTCTTCCAGAATATTTAATCTGAAATTTTTATCCTCTGCTTCTATGGTCTTCCAGAAGGGCAGAGTAGTGGTCTCATGCCCATTTCTGAACTTGATCAAGCCTCATCATTGCTGTTAGCCCACTTCAAAGTGGAGTTTCATACACAGACAGCCTTCCCTGTAGTGCAATCGTCTTTGCTGAAACTTTCTAGGGGCATTCAACATGCTGAGGCTATATAAGGACAGATTACTTCTAATGGAAACCTGATGTAAAAGCAGGGCCTTTCAGTAGACATAAAAATAGCGTATGATTTCAGAAAGCTTCAAGAAGCAATGGGATGGGCCTACTACTAGCAATGGGACCACTACTAGCTAAAGAATTGTTAACATTCATGAAAGACACATTCAGAAAGAATAAAGGATCATCCCAGATGTAAATGACACTGCTAGAAATCTTTGTCACTGAACTTATGTTTAGTTAACCTGATTACAGCTTTGGAAACTGACCCAACATAGCGTCTCCAGTTTAACAGGTTCAGGGTCAAAGCCATATGCTTTGTCAAGGGTGCGATACGAAAACACTCCCCATGACCTGGTACAGAAGCACAAATCTGCCTAACGCCATCTGAAGACAGGCACTGGTAGGCAGTGATGATCAGCTGGCAAACAGCTATGTCTCAGGACAAATAAAGTAGGAAGTGTTCAAAAGTCAACATATGCCAAATAGCACCATCTTCGTCCAACTAACACGCTTTAATTATTGCAAACAAAGGAAAACTGTGGCAATGCACTGCATTATTGCGTGGTAGTTATGGGAAACGCTGACATTTTAAATAGTGGCTAATAGGATTCTCAGTTGCTTTTAGGAGAAACTAAACAGGTAAATTTAATCTCCCCACATACCAATTTTATCACGGAGTTTCAAGATCTCTCGAGGAAGATGCTGGCACAAGCTCCATTGTATTTTGTTTCAGTCGGTTGGGAATGCACTGGGCGGCACAGGGAGAACGCAAGCACAATGCTTCGCTGAAGGACGTTTGAAGAGTGAGAGCACAGCCACTTTGCTACTCGTACAGCTTCGACTTACAATGTACAGAGGGATACACACGGAATTGTAAGTATAAGGCTAATAGGCTCACTGAAGATATGAGATGGCTGAAGGGAAGAAAAAGCGATCACAGAAAGCAAAATCCAATAGCAGAGCAAAAGTATAGTAACTGGTTTGAAAAGAGCTTTGCATCTCTGTGGGGCGTGCGTATGTGAGTGGAATGTCTGGAATCACAAGGCGTTTAAAGATAATTGAAGCATTTTTGGTCCTCTAAATGACCAAAAACATCAAAGTCATGCCCATTTGGAGCATTTAGCAATACACATACAACACATACGCTGTGAGATATTGAATATTTGGTGAGAAGAGCACAGTGCATACCACAGGAGCGAGTCACAGCAGTACGAGCTGACACGATACAGGTGCAGGCTGCAGTGTTATCTAGGATGAGTAATTCTGTAGTCAGGGAATTTGCTCCACATTTATATCGCCATAAGAGGAGAAAAAAATTTGTTCTACTATTTCCAGCTACAACCAGAAAGTGAAAATATCAGCTCAAAGACACTCAAATCAAAAAAAACAAAAAAAAACCAAAAAAACCTATAGCCTACACATACACAGAAAAGTATATGCAGAGGCAAAACCTGCCATCTACATTTATATCAATACATAGGGTTGATTTTGAGATTACTCTCACCAATTCCAAGATGGATAAGCCATCCCACCCATATTAAGTGATGACTTGACAACCATCAAGGTTATACTTAACCAAACACCAGGGTGGCCCCTTACAGAAAGCAGGGACATGCAGCTGGGGGGGCTGCAGCTGGTTGATTTTTCCTGATAGTAAGTAGATCACACATCTCAAGGAGGGAAGGGCAAGGAGATGAATAGGGTTTAACATGATCTCGTCCATGGGAAGTCAGCAGAGGTCCAAGGTGTTGGTTTAGTGGGAGATCATGGTCAAACAGAGTTATCAGTATAGTCCAAATAAGTATGGGATAAAGGGAAGGATCTGGGATGGGGCAGTCAGCTCAAGAAGTACTGCTTGGTTCTCTAGCAATACTGAGGAATTCCTCTGCAATTCTTCTTCCACACATCGCACCCCCTCCATAAATCCAAACATCGTGTTTACCTGTGACCTATCTCAGAGAAAAAGCACAGTCAAATCGAAACCCCCAGAACCCGGCTATCAGTGCTAACAACTAGTTTGAAAACTGTGAGGAAAGGTAGTTTTTATAGGCTCAATCAAAAAACTCAATATAAAAAAAAAAAAAAATACAGTTGTGAAAATGTGTTTATTTTACTGAAAAATTCATGGGTATTTTTGCTATACGATTGAAACCAGAACTGGTTGTATTTTAGAATTTGTTTCTGATTTTTCAAATTGTTTAGTTTTCCATTTCATTTCCAGTTATATTACACCTCACAAACTTGTCAAGACACCTGACGGCTTTCTCTTCCCTGAGCTGCCCTGAAAGATGCACTGAATGCTACAAGTGAAACAGTTCAATCCTTTCCATGCTTTTACGTAAAACATCTCAAATGAAACAGAATGTTTTCACCATTTTTACACTACGCACTTTATTTTGACCTTATGAATATGAAAAAATGTCATGCCAGCACTTCTGAAATGAGATGTTTTTGACTGCTCATGGGTTTTTTAATATCACCTCAGGTTGAGATGCAATTCTGAACTCCCAGTTCAGAGCCACACTATTACAATACCTTCACCCATACCTCTTCCTCACAGTTCCTGCAGCACAGGCTGTCACTGGCTCTCCTCTCCAAAAAGTAACCTTCTTACAGCTCCAAAAATTGCTCCAAAAAACATATGCAACCTATACCTCTACTCCTTTTTTGTTAGCTCACTGACCGTTACTTGTACAAAGCTCCTAGACATCCACCAGCCCAGTCAAGCAGGAGCGTCAATAGAGGCCCCAAAGACCTTCTCACGAGGTCAGATGGTGTCCCCAGGAGGCAGTTCCCATTCAGACTCTTTGGGGAAGGAAACTGGCAGCTTATCAGTCAAACATATCAATCTATAGAAACCCCTAAGATAACTTTAGCCATCATAGTATTTGTGTATTTTTTAATAAATGTTTTCACTGAGAAAGAAGCAGTCCTCCTGAACCCAGGATCTTGTGGGTCTTGCATCACTGTTTTTGGCAGCAGCTTCAGACAGACAAATGGGTATAGCTAATATCTCCTGGAATGCTATTAAATTCCAAGGGAATCACATGATACTATCCTAGTATGGTACTATAGTGTGTATATGCACTACTGTGTACTATAGTACATACTGTGGAAGGACAACACTCTTCTCCTTCACTATCCATCATTATTCCACCCCATCCAAAGACAGTTAGACCATTTACACACACATATACACATACAATCACAGAGCCTCTCTTCACTCTCAGTCTTTACTTTGCGAAGTCCTGTTTCCTTTCAGATAAAAATTAGACAAATCTGAAGAAGATAAATCATCTAAATTGAGATGCTACATAGAATCACTCTCATGCCCTCTTTTCATTTATGCCTTTCCTTCTCTCCTCTTGGGCATTCCTCTTCAAAGTATTAATCTTATGACTTTTCTCTCCTTCACTTTCTATGCTTTTCTCCCTTTCATCTTTTTTTTTTTTTCTCCTCCTCAGTGGTTGATTTTGAATTCAGTTTCCTCAGGCCATATCCTTTACCTGTTTGCCTGCCACCTTCTTTGAGTTCTTCCTCTGCCCTTTTGTTCTCTGATTTCCCGGTACCGTCCATCAATATGCTGAGCGTATTTCCCCAGGAATCTCTCCCAGTCTTACTCCTGCCTGCTGCTGTTACATAGAAGAAAGTTACTAAGTCTTAGTTACCCCAAGTTTACGATTCTACCTAAACTATTTAATTATTATTCTAACTGGTCCCAGTGACCTGCATCCCTCTGTGCTATTTACATGTCTATACTAAGAACATTTTATATCATGATGCACAGCTATAAAATACAACATAATCCAATAAAAAATAAAAACTTCTATGAATGGAGACCCTGAATCAGAGAGAAGGTGTCTCTAAGTCAAAGAGTACTAAATAGCCAGTTTACTGCAGGAGATTGTTTCATCTAAGATATGCAGATCCCTCGGTTTAGCTAAATAAAAATATATTGAAGAAGTACATATGCTCACAGTAAAGATTAAACCCATTCAGATCCTTTGAGAGACTTACTAAAGGTCAGCTCTTATAAGCTAATGCTTTCTGCTAGGAATAGGTTCCCTTTGACACATGTAAACCTGAAATGTAAGACATGCACAGATAAAAGAATTCCTTAGAAGGTGTGCATCAGGAAAGCATTCAGAGCAAATCTGCAAGCTAAAGACAGACAGAGATCTTCTGGTTAAATCTGAGTATAAGAAGAGTAAGTCTGGTTTTTATTTCTTCACTTATGTTTGTAGAAATATTCACTTCTATATAGCCCATTTGGTCTTAAGTAACTAGTTTTATTCTCCCTTTATCCAAGGGTTTTCTTCTCCCAAGGATGTAACCTGAGGCACCAGACATCTTAAGTTCTGTAGGAAAGAAACAAGTATCTTAAAGTGACATGGTAAGTAGGAAAGATCTTTGACAATACAGAGCACAGCTGTAGAAAGACAATACAGAGCACAGCGAAACCAGAAGTCTTACATTAATGTTGTAAGAGTGTCCTTATAGCTTCTTTGCACCGCAAACCTCCTCCATCTCCATGCCCCCCAATGCTATTTTCAGCCTCTTCCCAAGCTCCCATGACTTTCTAGAAATACCTGCATGAGGCCCTGAAACCTTCAAGTCACTCTTCCCACTGCACACGGGTGCATCTTATTCATCACCGAGAATTTGACCCTTTTGCATAGGCTCATTTCTCTGCAAAGAGTAATAAAGTCCCTCCACAGTGACAGACGACTACATCTGGAGGTAAAGCATGAGGAGTGTGGTCATTTGATGCTCACCTTTATCAACCTAGTTTGAGCAGAAATTCAGCCAGGAAACTAGCAAAGATATAACTGTGCCTACACAGAGATACATCCAGAAAATGCCAGCCTTACTTTTCAGAAGATAGAGGAGAACTGAAGAAACAGTCACTGTGCCCTGCTAACAGCCTGTGGATAAGTGTCAGCACAGACATCTCACGGACCACTGTTTCCTGGCCACAAGGAATAGGCATCTTGTGAGAGGTCAGCAAGAAAAGCCCAATGAAGACTGTTCCACCTTCTTTTGTCTCTAGAGAAGACATTTTGGTGTCAAATACCTTCTATAATTCAGAATCCAAATGTGATTAAACTTAACCTTCGGTGTGTATGACAATGTGTTTAGGATGACAGAGTTACTGATTTCTCAAGAATACATGCTTTCCATTAGATTAAAATCAGTTTTTTCTTCTTAAGGGGAAGAAAAGGCTTGGTAGCTATTAAGTTTGCATTAAGAAAAATAGAAAAAGATATAGCATCAAGAGAGAAAAGTACTTTCTTTATGTATAATGAGCATTAAATTAGAAATCTAATGATCTGGTGTAATAATCCTCTGAATTCAAGAAAGGCATGTGGTATCCAGCTGGCCAAGAATGATGTGCCACCACAAATGTAGACTTCCATTTAATGTCTGTGGAATCAAACTAAAACATGAGCACAAATTTCACACCAATCAAGTGCAAAACGCCCGTTTAGTTTCAGGTCTTTGAGCTGATCTTTCATATGTTGCAGCTGACAAGCAGGTGCCTTTCCTGCTGTCAAAACATGACCTTATTCTCTGCCCAATCTGGTCCTGACTGAATGACCACTGAGATGTGGAAACTTCATGTAATTTCTGATTTTCTGCTGTAAATGAACTATAACTGAGATTTAATAATTGGTAGCACACGTGCTTTTACCTCAAGAGAGAAGGAAAATGTGCTTGTTATACAAAGACCGTCATTTGTTTATATGAATAAAAATACCACCGAAGAAACTTACAGATTGGTGAATATATTGAGATCATCAATTCATAGATTAAATCTAGGGGTTTTGGCTTTAGGTGAGTTTTTTAACAGAGTTCTAATTTATGAAAATAAAACGAGGATGTAAAGTTCCCACTGGCACGTGTTCTGTCTGCTCATACTGAGAACGTGAAGTAATTTTAAATGATACCTGTTTTTGTTGCTCAATGCATCGCCTTGAGCGGACTGGTCCACAATTTTGCCCCTTCAAGAGCCCGATGTCCCTATTAATATTCTCACACTATAACTTGCAATTTGTCCTCTTCATTTCCAGAGAGCTGAAAAAGAAAATAAAATAATATCAACTCTTGCACTTCACGATACACAGTCTTCACAAACACATCTTTCTTACGCCGTGTTACAGCCTTTCCTTCATTTACCAAATTCAGAACTGGCAGATGCAAACAACTTTGTGCTTCTGTGTAATTACAAAAAGAAAAAAAAGGCTCTAACACTTTTTATTATGAAAATATTGCGCAACTTAGTAAATGGATGCACTTACCGTGAGCTTAGGTTTGTAGATGGAGAAATGTCTTTGATCCCTGTAACATGGGCCAGGTGGATCAGACTGCCTAATCTTTTGGGCATCCAAGGACATCATACACAACAGCTGCTGGCAGCGAAAGGTAGGAGATGCTTCCATGTCTGGTTGCTTTCTTTGTGAAGCTATCTCAAAAATGAAGAGATTTCTTTGGCTTTTTTTATCACCATCTTGCAAAAGGCACAGATGCAACTATTGCCAGGATTTCCCTTTCAGGGTATTGTTCCATTAATGTATGAATGAATTTTGCGTGTATTTGATTCTCTTTCTGATCTCCTGTCTTTTAGGCTTACTTAAATCCTAATCTAACCAATTTCCAGAAGTCGAGAACAGGAAGGAAAAGAAGCGCAACACTGCCTCTTGTTTCCCAGGATTTTTCTATTCTGCTTATTCATGTTCATCCCGTAGATTTCTTCATGAAGAATCACCAGTGTTTCAGCTAAAGGCAGGTTGTTTAAATACTGAGACGCTAAAGTGACATATTTCCTTTGAATATTACACGTTTAAATGTCAGAAACAACTAACCACATAGAAAAATATTTCACCTCGCATTTCATAGGTCTGTGTTGACTAAATAAAATGTCTTGAGTACAGATGTACTGGGGGAAGAGAAGTCTGAGAAAAAAAAAAAAACAATCAAATAAACACTATGCACAGAAATCATCAATAGCTGTATGGATCTGATCGTTGTTACTAAGTTTCATGGAATTATCCACTTGCTACCTACATGGCAAGGACACCATCATAGTTAGGGTTACACTAACAAATTGAATATGGAAGGAACTTATTCCATGGAACATGGTTACCTGCCCCTGGCTTCTACCCAGGCAGCACATCAGCCACCCTCACCAGCATGATGCCCACACCCCTGCAGAGACAGAGACAAAGGCACCTATGCTCAATTAATTTTTTTTCAGTTACAGTGTTGACCTTCCCTGGGAACTACAGCCAGAAAGGTTTGTGCATTCAAGTGATTCGGAGCTAAACCCATGAAATTTTAATTTGTAGCAGAGCTACAGGTAAAACAAAACAAATACGGTAGAGAGCAGATGAGAAGCAGTAATCCTGACAGGGAGGTATGCAAACAGCCCCTGGCCATAAAGAAGTGGACTTACACAAACACACCGAGTTGGCTATTCCATCTCTCAAGTTAATAGTTTAAGCACGGCAGAACATTTTTCTTGGTCGAAAAGATATCTGCTGGCACAGAAAGGAAACAAATTCAGAGGAGTTTTCTGAAGAACAAGCTCCAGGGGCTGCCCAACATGTGCAAGAGGCCAAGGTTGCAGTTTTCACTGATTTTGCATTGTCCCTTTTACCTCAGTGCTCTGTAAGGACACTGAAAACAGTTGTGCATGACTGTGTCTGAGTTGGAATTGCATTTCTCAACACATAAAACCGACTATTAACTTCCATGAGGAAGATACAGCTCTTTGGCATATTTAAAAGCCTAGATTTATTTGAACTTTGTGAAAATGTGGCCAAACACCACTATGCCCACCTTTCTGTGCATCTTCCCTTACATTACACTGTAAGCTCCTTACCTATAGCCATGGGAAAATGCTTTCACAATTATTTGGGTGATCGTGTCCTTTTCAAATTTGATTTAGACTCTTAATAATTAAGAACCAGAGCAAGCCAATTATAATAGAGTCACAGAGCTGCCTGTGATAATTTTAGGAGTTTGCTCTCCCAGAAAGTTCTTGGATGTATAGCTGGTAAAAGAAAGCAGAAAACTATGCAGATTTATAATTTACACCTATTAAAAAAATTTTGTAAACGAGCATGAGTCAGGTATTGTGGCATTTTTCCTTGCTTGGAGAAAGTGTAGAGCAGTTGATTGAATTCAGTTAAGTTGGATTAATTAACCTAAAGTGAAGAAGATGACTGAAAATTCCAATTTTGAAGACAGGTAGAATGGGAAATCTGTGCCATTCACTTTGTAGCTCGGTCAGTTACACATGTTAAAAGCAAGTGGGTACATACATCTCCTTTCCCCCAAACAGGAAACTATGTCAGCTACTGCCTAGTTCTGTGATATATGAAATGCCTTTATATTTTCCCACAGGAATTTAGAAAAGAAACTGAAATATTTTCAGTGCCTGCTTTCCTTCAGCATTAGAACAACCCTCTAACATGTTGCTCTCTAGTGTACAATATAAAATAAAAATGCACATAAAAGCTCCCCTGGTTAGCACAGGGACACTTCTTGGGAAGGAAGAGACACAAATTCCCAGTGGATTTGCCAGAAGCAGGACTGAAATACCCACTGAGCAGTACTGCTGGGGAGTTAATGTTGAACGGACACACTGGTGTTGATATCTGGGCTGGGAATGACTCTGGGAGGACACATCAGAGACAGGAAAAACCTGACAACGTGATCCAGTATGACCTAGTGTTTCTCCCACTTCCCACCAGCATGTCAGGGAGCAGGTCCAGCACAGAGGTATGGCCAAAGAAGAGCTAGTTAGAAAATGTCAAAGGAAAGATAATCCAATGGCTACGTTTTTTCTTTAGACTCCATTAATAATATTGGGTCTAGTAGACTTCAAAATATACATAGAATTGGTGGAAGCCTTGAAATATCCTGTTGTATGACCTAGGTATGTGGGCAGATCTCTGAATACCTGAACAAATTTGACATCTGCTTTTCCTGAATTGTAGTTCCCGAGCACTACTTTTTATCCTAAATTGGTTCCTAAATTGGTTAAAATTGGTCAAGTTATGAATGGCATGGGAATGAGAGAAGGAAATATATCAGTGCATACCCTGCCTTTATAGATTCATAAGCTCTAGATTCTTAAGAAAGTAGGCTAAAATTTATTTTGTGTTTAATTCACTGCTTCATCTAACCTTAAAATGGAAAAACACCTCTGCTTTCAGAACTGATGTTTTCATTATTTTGGGGCTGGTGGAGTCAATCTTTTTAAGAAATATTTAGCTACATTCTATCAGGAAGCAAAATGCCAGATTTAGAAAACATTGACTTTAAAAATTATTATAATGTTTGCTTCTGGTAGTCACAGCACCAAGCCTGTTAGAGTTAAAGAAGCATCTGGATGACACTTAGTCACATGATTTAGTTTTAGGTAGTTCTGTGAGAAGTAGGGAGTTGGACTCAATGATCCTTATGGGTTCCTTCTGACACAAGCTATTCTATGATTCCATGATTCTTTTTCAGCCAGCAGTCCTTGCCAAATATGAATGTCATTTATAAATCACTTTGGTTATTTCAGATTTATTTTAAAAAAAACCAATCACAAAAAAATTCATCCAGAGCAGGATTCCTGAAAATCCCCAGTTTAAATTTATGGTTAGTTTAAATCAGATCGACTCAATTTCAGTTAAATCAGTCACCTGTTAGTTGTGCCACATTTTAGATAAGTAACATATAAGTAATAACCTATATAAAAACTCCAAACAGAGGAGATATAAACTGAGATATAAAAGAGATATCCATGTGTTGTCTATACATGTGTGGGTTTACTTCTGGGAAGCATATAGGAGGTGTACAGGTCATACAGACACTCTGACAGGAAATCATGCCTAATGAATCTGCCACTGCCACAGTTCACCACTGACCAGCCATTGAAAGATTGTCATGCACAGCCAGACTGTCAGTGATGGATAAATTCCTTTCTTCTTATGCTTTGCCAACAGTTTTCCTGACATATCAGGCTTGTGCAAGAATCTCAGTTTCAGTGAAGACTTGGAGGCAAGCAAACAGCAATAATTCAAAGCTGTCAGGAACAGAATCAGTTATAAGCACAGGCAGCTGCCTGCAGCATCCCACCCAAGAAAACATTTGGATGCTTGCAATACTTGCTGGAAATCATAATGTCCCTGTACATAATCAATGACTTGCTAATGACCACAGGAAATTAAAAAAAAGAAAAAAAAAAAAAGCGGCAAAAGAAATTAAACCAAAAAACACCAGAGAGATGTGAAAAATATGGAGAAATAAATATAAAGGAAACATAAAACTTTACAAGCAAACCCAGGAAAATCATGAAAAGAAATGGGTTAAAGTATTATGAGTGTTTTATGACATCAAGGAATTTAGGATTTATATTATTTAGGTTTTATGGTGTTGAGGATTCTCCTGCTCCTGAACGCAGCATCCCAGGTAAAGAGTTTTATCAACACATCAGATTCATTTCCCTTTTTCTACCATACCCGTGTTGTCATTTATAAGTGAGAAACATAGCCAAGTGCAACATCTTGATTCAGGAGTGATATTCCTGGTTTTTGATACACCATTTGGATCCTTCAAACAGAGAAAAAATGTAACTTTTTTTTGGACCACAGATGCATTTGATAATGTCACTCTTCTTTTATTGCCTTTATTATATAAATCAATATAACTGGAATTAGAGAGGCACTCTTCCAGGCAATCCTCTCCCCGGTCAAAAAATCCTACTTGCCTTTCTCTCTCTAGAAACCCTGCCTCACTTTCTTCCTTACACTATCATTGTAACAACAGTGTTATTCCTGGTATCTAAAACATCCACTGAGTCAGCACACTGAAATTTGGAAAGATATCCTCTATATACAGGATTTATATACAGGACAATATTTTTGCAAAACGCTTAATGGCACTTTCTTTAAGATATTGTATTGTTGAATTTTTCTGCTTTCTATTTACTCTGTAACCATGCACATTTTCTGCTTTGTTAGATGATAAAGATAAATAGGCATTTACATTACCTATGGTGTTGTAATGGGTAAACATCAGTACAAAACTGCATGGTAATGCAAATCCAGAGAGAATTGTTCTTTCCAAATGATCTGGATATTGCTCCTATCTTCATGAGCAAGGAGTCTCCCTGGGAATAATTCTGCAGTTTCCACATGGGGCATTTTGCAGGCTTAATTAAAGAAATTCAGAAGTTTTGCTTGCCAAAACCTTTCCTTTGATAGACACAAAACCAGGGAGTGGTTGAGTCAGAAGGCAACTCTGGAGACCACCTACTCCAACCTCCCTGCTTGAGAAGGGTTAACTAGATTCAGTTCCTCAGAGCTGCATCCGCTTAGGTTTTTAATATCTCTAAGGATGAAGACTCTGGTTCAACCACACACACAAGGACTGGACACTGACACAAAGACTGCATAATCATTGACTTTCACAGCTGACCAGAGAAGCAAGCAAAGGCAAGAAAACACATAAAATATGTATGACTTGAATTATAGCATGACTTGCAATTTAGTACAATACAATCCTACCTAGTAATGCCCCAGAAATCACAGAAACCAGAGCATATGTTCCAGTATAATCAACCTATTGTTTTAATGTGACCTTACAATTCAGAGTTCACATGAACCATATCCATTTCATGGTCTCACTCTAATAAAAAATTAATGAAATAATCTTTCTAGGTATAAATCTCTGCTTTCCTGCTTACTTTTATGAGCTAACCAGGAACTACAAGCTGCATCCTACAACCGTGCTTTAAAGAATCTCGAAGGTTGCTAGCTAAAACGCTACTCACTTCAATATTTCAGCATATTCCAAATGACCTACCTGATGGTTTGTGTTTCTTTAATATCTGATCAAAAGAAGAACAAGAATTTGCAGTTTCCCAAGAGTCACCCTAGTCTCCTAACATTAGACTAAGCTCATTGTTAAAAAAAAAAATATGCTTACCATATTGGGATCAAGCTGATAAGCCATTTAGAAAGGAACACAACCCTACCAAAAGAAGCTCTTACTTCTTACTCAAGATACTTAAATGTCTGCTACAGGAAATGAGTTGTTCTTTGCTTCAGAGGACAGCTACACCATCCCACAAGTGTCCAGATGCAGCACAAGCAGATACAGGCTGCAGTAATTCTGACACGGAGGAGACCACCACCACCACTTCTGAATAGCAAGCAGTGATGGGATTCATCATCTGCTCTGCAACTTGTATGGAGCTACTCACTGTTAAGTTAGGAAAATCAATTTCTTATTGTTTGGGTTCACAGAATCATAGCATGTACTGAGTTGGAAGGGAACTCTAGAGGTCATCTAGTCCAGTCCCCCTACAATAAGCAGGGACATCTCCAACTAGGTCAAGTTGCTCAGAGCCCCATCAAGCCTGACCTTGAATGTCTCCAGGGATGGGGCCTCCACCAACTCTCTGGGCAACCTGTGCCAGTGATCCACCACCCTCAGATTAAAGAACTTTTTCCTAATATCCAGCCTAAATCTACCCTTTTCTAGCTTAAAACCATTACCACTTGTCTTGTCACTACAAACCCTTGTGAACAGATCTTCCCCTACCTTCTTATAGGCCCCTTTCAGGTATTGAATGCGTCTAAAACTGTTCAAACATTATTTAGACACAAACCTTCCCATATGAGAATTTCCTGGTCCTGTGCTGGGATTTTACTAGGGAAAATGCAGCTTTTTGGCTGCACCAGATATGAAATATATTGTGAAATACATAAGCAGGAAGGTGTTTTATGGAGAAATATAGGCGTGCGTTTTACTCACCATACACAAAGTGTGGAATATCCTTCCCCAGACTATAACACTGCAAACGCATGAAATCATTTTAAATGTGCCAATGAACAGAAGAAGAATTTGGCCTATTCTCTGTGCTGTGTATTGTATATAGGCTCCAAAGAAAGGTGAAAAGAGCAATTTTTCCACTAAATTCCTTTTGAACATAAACTTCATCACATTCACCTAGCTGAGACATAACTTAGGTTAATGGTGCCACCTGGTGACAAGTCTTACTCGCTGTTCCCAAGCTTTGGCAAGCAAGAAAAAAGAAATTCATATGCTAAAAGTCTTCCCCTTGAAAGAAACCCCCCCAAAAACCTGCATCACCTGCAATAACTACTTGTCCTAAGGAGCCTAGCGTATTGTACACATGGAAAGGACAATCAGCAATAGGAAAGAAAATACTTCTTACCAGCCTTTCATTTCAGACACTGCCACACACTTTGAGTTATTGGCTTGTGAAGAGAATGCACTTAATACTACACAAAGGAAAACAGGAGAAATGACACTGATTTATCTGTATCTGATGATGACGGGGGAGACAGGCATTTTGTCTACCTCAAAACCTTCTTGTTGGCTGTGGTGGTGTGTGAGTCTCTAGAACCACCTGATAGAATTTTACTACCCCCATGACTGCAGTCCCTAAGCAAAAAATGAGTGTTTGAGCCACGTGCTCTTTGCACCTTACCTGTCACTAATAGCTCGCATGAGAAATTAATTCTGAAGCCCTGAATTGCTCTGTGCATCTCCCTCCGTGTTGCAACTCTGCTGAATAAGATCACAAAAAATTTAAGGGGAAGTTCCTTTTGAGGGGTTAGATTCTCATTTTGTTTCCTGAAGGTAAATCAGGATTTACACTGCATGTAACAGTATGTGGTGGGGGAAGCACCTGGGGCAAGGACGGGGCAAGCCCGGCAATACCAAGCAAGGCTGGAAATCTTGCTCAGACAGGGCCAAGGTTCCAGGGATGGAGCACAACAAAGACCCGAAGCCTGTTTGGTATCTGCTGGGGTGTGTAATCAACCTTATTATACTGCTTTCTGTCATATGCTTAAAATAGCAAAGAATTTACACGTGGATAGCTTTAAAATGTTAATATTTAAATGGATGGGCAGAGAAGAGTAATAGAAGTGGAGAGGGGAGCTTGTATTATGCCTGGGCATAAAGTGGAGAAAAACAAGCTTAATATTACATCATCCAACAACAAGTCGTTACAATAGTTGTACAATAAAATAGCCAGGACTTGGGCTATGGATCACATTGATGATTTCGCTACATCTTTGCCCATATGCAAAATACGATTTCCCAACAATTACAGCTCAAACACCTGTTTAACTACCTTGCAGTAATGGTTACAGGTGAAACCAGCCATTCAGGAGTCTCATTGCAGCTTTACTCCTACCCAGCTGCCACAGAATCCTGTTTCACACTTAGAGCTGCAAACCTGCACAATGACTTCAGCAGCACAAATGCTGACTAATCCTTAACATTTATTAAAAAAGAGGATATCTAATAGCAAAAAGCTTATTTAAAGGCAGTATACTTGCTTTATGGTTTGCCATGCTCACCCAAAATTTGCTAATTCTTTGCTAAACAGCATTTTGGAAGGACATGTGAAACACCGGACAACTTGAACTGTATCCATGATATTCTGTGCTCTTGAATAGAGGAAAACTGTATCTCTTCACCCCAAGACCCTTTAAAGACGGGATTTCCCTTTATGGAGCCTAATCAGGGACCTCTTTAATTTAACAAAATAGGAATATCTCAGCTGAATTATGGATATTCTTCTCTTAGAAGCCTGCTTCACATAATACAGTCACATGCTGCATATGCAAATCACACAAGTATCCATATGCTTAATTTATACGACTAATTAACCAAACCGGCATAATAAATATGTCTAGTTAGATACTTGCAGTAAGTGTGCAGCTGTCTGGAAGGAGGTACAAAATCTCCACCAGTGCAATCCAAACTGCAGCTGTCATTAATCAAAGCTTTGCCCTTGAACATTCATCACCGTGATACTGCTGTGACAAAGTGGACTTTTGCTGCCGTTTGGGACAGCAAGATTTTACTTCCTTAAAATAATTCAAGTTCTCTAGTGGTGCAGATGCTGTGAAAAAGCCAGTTCTCATGTTTGCTCTCCACACAGCAAATAAGCAGAGGAAAGATCATCAAGATGTTATAGACCACTGAAATTATCCGTAAAATGCTGCATATTTAAATGCTGAACTTTTGCATGATATGTACAAAATCCCTGCTGAAAGTATTTGTGTTTAATAGAAATATTTTATGTTTCTTGGATCAGTGAACTGGAGATTATGCAGTCAGGGAACATTTAGTTGTTAGGTGAAATGAAGACTTTTACAGTATTAAAAAAGGTGATGCAGATGGAGCTTTAGACAAGATGAGGTGCCATTTCTAAAGATAGGCCATTCACTACAACCTTTGATCAGAAAAGAGCAATGGCTGTCAAAAAAGAGGTCTGGAAGAGCAACTACTTCAAGCTACATTTTCCTTTTCATCATGAGTATTTTCGTACTACAGGTTTTCAATCAGATGATGACAGGCACTGAAGAAACTGAAGGAATTTGACAATTTGAATGAATGACAATCCTAAGAAATTTGTTTGAGACTTGTGAAGAGGAGATTTCTACACAGGACCATTCATATCTCCTATCCTTTGGCAGGGCTTAGCATGTGTTTGCCTTCCACAGTGATACAAGTACTGTTTCAAAGTCTCTTCCAGAAACTTTCACATCAAATTTATTTGAGTGTAAAGCTTTCAAACTATGAATTCTGACTGAAAAATCTTGCTGTTCTTGTACTTATCCTTAGAAGTGATGCTGGATAAGAACACTTTGCCAGTACAGGTTATCTCGCAAACCTGGTGTACCTATGCGACACAATTCTCATTACAAGTTATTTGTAAGTCTCTTCAAATTTGTAATCCACTTTGAAGTGTGTTTATCCCATTGAGAATTGACTACACATGTCCTAGCATTCCTGCATCTTCATCTCTAATCCTTTACTTACCACCCACACTGCTTAGCAAAAGTTCAGGTGTAGCCCTCTTGTTTACTCAGATGTTCTCCACTACCTTAGGGTTGTCATGATTTAATTCCAGCTCTCCATTTAAATGTAAAATATACCTGGCATAACATCATTACAGCACTATTACTGTATCACGCCTCACAATGCCATCCCTATTTCTCCAGAGATCCATCTCCTCACCACCTGAAAATCAATATACAAAGGTACAAGCATAAATACAAAACTGGCATTTGAAAAAGGCCACTGGGGTTCATTTCTTAGACCTCTCTTCCCCTAAAAATGGCCAGCTTGCAAGAAGAAGTATTTGTGCTTGGGATTGCCCTGACCCAGGTGAAGGACCTTGCACTTGGCCTTGTTGAACTTCATTATGTTGACAGGGGCCCACCTCTCCAGCCTGTCAAAGTCCCTCTGGATGGCATCCCTTCCCTCCAGCATGTTGACTGCACCACGCAGCTTGGTGTCATCCACAAGCTTGCTGAGGGTGCACTCAATGCCACCATCCATGTCACTGACAAAGATATTAAACAGCACCAGCTCCAGTACTGAACCCTGAGGATCATTCATAATCTCTTTCTTAAATTTACTGACTGGTTCTATTGATCTTCTCCTTCAACTGAGATTTTAAAAGGAAGAAATTATCTCAGAAGAAAGGGTCATGAGTGGCATAAGAGATAATAGAAAGACACTCCAACAGGAAACTGGTGCTTGGCAGTAAATCCCAAGACAAAAAGTCTTACATGATAAACAAAACTCTTAGCAAAGCTAAACAAACAGTGCTTGTCCCTTACCTTCCCCAGAGCCCTGTCACGGACTTCATCTCATTAAAGTACTGCATGCTCTTATCCAATATTTACAGTCCTGTTTTTAGGTTACTCTACAACTGTTATAGTCCCAGACAAGTAGCCAATGAAAGATGCATATATTTTAATTTCTGTGGAGTATCAGCTGGGATTCTTATGCTGTCATCACAACACCTCCCTTAATCCCCAAGAATCAAAGACAAAGCTTTTGAGAGATCTTGTCCTTCTCACGCACATTCAACCTTTGCACCACGCACAGGGCAGGTTCCCTTGTCTTCCTGCTTCAATATGAGGAAAAAATCCACTGTATAAATAGATCTAACCTCACAACTAAAGATGATTCCTTTTCCTTTGGGAGTACCTCCTCAGAAAAACAAGGATATTTCAGAAACAATGCCAGCTTCACATAGAAAAAGATCTTTTTTTTAAAGCAAGTTATAAAGCAGTAGTTGTTTTCACTGTTCTTGTACCTTTGCTGGTTTTATTGTTCTGCTTTGCCTGATTTCTTAGTACACAACTCAGCCAATCTAACCACGTCATCTCTTTAAGGTCCCTTCCAACCCAAACCATTCTATGATTCTATGACCTCAGCTCAGGCAAACAGGATCTCCTGCTTTCAAAGGCACCACCTGTTTCCATTGCCTACAGAGAGTTCTACCCTTATATTTACGAGGCAGCAATGTGCCCTTGTGGCCAAGAAGGCCAATGGTATCCTGGGTTGCACTAAGAAGAGTGTGACCAGCAGGTCAAGGGAGGTTCTCCTTCCCCTCTACTCAGCCCTGGCAAGGCCACATCTGGAGTCTTGGGGCCAGTTCTGGGCTCCCCAGTTCAGGAGAGACAGGGAACTACTGGAGAGAGTCCAACGGAGGGCTACAAAGATAATTAAGGGACTGATCTCTCTTATGAGGAAAGGCTGAGAGACCTGGGGCTCTTTAGCCTGGAGAAGAGAAGACTGAGAGGGGATCTGATCAATGCTGATCAACAGCTAGAGGGCAGGGGCCAAGAGGATGAGGTCAGACTCTTTTCAGTGGTGCCCAGCAACGGGACAAGGGGCAGTGGGCACAAGCTAAACATCAGGAAAAACTTCTTTCCTGTGAGGGTGACGGAGCACTGGCCCAGGCTGCCCAGAGAGGTTGTGGAGTCTCCTTCTCTGGAAACTTTCAAAACCTACCTGAATGCATTCCTGTGTAATCTGACCTAGGTGAACCTGCTTTGGCAGGGGGGTTGGACAAGGTTATTTCCAGAGGTCCCTTCCAATCCCTACCATTCTGTGATTTAGGGGTATGAGCCTCATTCCAAAGGCCAACCCAATTAAGGTGCAAATTATGTGGACTGAATCTCACCCCACGGCTTCTTTTAGCCTGTGGATAATACACAACCTTGGCTACAGTCATCTAGGCTGACCTTTGCTCCTAGCTCAGCTCACAGAATATTGGGAATGAAACAAAATCAGTGGTGGCTGGGATAATAGCAAGTTTAGTAGACTATTAATAAAATTTCTGGCTTTAATTCTGTATTTCCATTAAAATATTGATCCTTATTGCATTAGAGTCCATGAAGCTGGTTTATACAATCATAATCGCTCAGATTTCATGTTATAAGCAAAAACCACTAAAAGCAAGACTGGCAATAAAAAGTCTCATAGATGGCAGCTCCATCCACAGATAGACATATATTCATCCAAACTGTAAGACAAATTAATTAATCAACAGTAATTAACAGATTTGTAAAAATAACAATTTCTCATGAACAATACAAAAATACAGAGCCACATATATATTATTTGTACACCAATAAAAGCTCATTGTCCCCTCCTATTTTCATATGTTCCAGTTTCTCACTAATGCTTGCCATTCTCTGACCCTCTCTTGCTCTAGGTGGATATCCCAACCCATCTTCCACAGCGAAGATAACAACAATTAACAAGAATAGGGCCTTGACTGGGTCTAAATTCTCACCAAGAGAATGAAGCCAGACAATGCTTTTCATTATAACTTGAGCCTGACAGTGTAAATCTGGATGATCTCATGGATTCCTCAGTTAAGCTCCACGCTCAGTCACAAGTCTCTTGTGAGGTCCTGAGTCAGTCACTAAAGCCTTTGTTCAGATCAGCTGGGTTTTGCAATCTGTAAACAAAGTCCCTGCAGTGCCATGGACAGCTGGGCACCACGCTGCAAGGATGGGACTCCCTGGGGGGCTTCTGTGTTATTTAGACACAGATATTAGGTGCCTCATTCTCACCAAACACATGGACTGGGATGCTGCTTAGGTGTCAAATGGAGTCACTGAACTGTTGCCAGACATAGGGTTAGGGAGCACCGCACACAGAGACACCCTAAAACTTCTTTTTGATGAAATGGGGAATATTAGTTATCTCCCTATTCCAGAGGAGGGCTGTGAAGGTGTGGTCTTCAAAATGAAGAGGCACTCCTCTGAAGACCACCTAAATCGCTCAGATTGGTTGTCCTTGTTGCAAACTTATGAAACATAAGGTTGACCTCATGTAATACAACCATTTTAGAATGCTTTATACACCCTGTGTTATGAGCAAAAATTAACAGTCTGAAAGGGCTTTCTAATTCCTCATCTAATGAGACTTTATACAGAAAAGCAGTTGGAGCTCCTGCTCATAAACACCTTGCTATAATTACAAGATAAGCAAAAGAATTAGGCTTTCTAATCACAATAAATTACCACGCAGAAAATGCAATAAAATCTAACAAGCTCTCTCTATATTGCATTGTGTTAACACAACCTTTTTATATTACCATCTATTGCTAAATGCCACGCAGGCAGCTAATTAAGTAAAGATCATCTTTCTCAGGTTAAGTAGAGCACTTACATTTCTGCAGTTATTATACCTTTGGAAAGTCTGTCCTTATTCTGTTCCCATTCAAAGATGGGATGAGAAATCAAGGCAGTATTACAGCAAGTTTTGTGTGATTACTCTCGAGTACATTTAGGAAATGGTCAAAAAGGCCAGGTAGCAGAGCTCTAAACAAACAGTGCTTTGCTCAACCACAGCGCTTCTCATCCAAAAAAGTGCATTTCATAAATACGAATTAACTCCCATACTGCTGCTTTGAAGTAGGCAAGGGATATATTTAAGGATCACTTCCTTTGCTACTGAAATACATTCTCCCTTTCCGCTCTTGAGCAGGATGCAGCAGCTGTTTAACAACACACATGAATATTAAACAAGAGTTTTAGAGAAGCAGCAAGGAATGCTTAATCCAAAAGATACCCCAGAGGGATTTACATGAGGAGAAATCAATTACTTAAAGCAACGGCACCCAAACTCTGTGGGTGACTTTGTTCTCCTTCAGACACCTCCATTTAAATTTAAATTTGCTGTAGCTATTAATAATATTGGAGGATCTCACAGGCAGCCTGTCACCTCTGAGCTGCAGGGAGGGGAACACTGGCACAAAATATAGGCCAGAACTGGTACAATCTCCCTTTTATTCTGACAAAATAAGCTACAGGAGTTAAATGATCACAGCACAGTAAGACTTTGGCTTTATACTGCTGAAAGAGGATATGAACAGCTGGTTGGAGTTCAGAGGATTCAATAATTAAGCCCTAAACAGCTATTCCTCCCACCCAAACACTGTCTAACTGATGAGACCTTATTTTCAACATATCGCACCCCGTACAGAGTAAACTCAGGAGCAGGGGTCATCAGCTGGCTCAGGGTTTCTGCCCCATTTCTCTTGGTGGTACATCTCCTGCCAGTGCAGAGAATTCGGCACCTGGAAGTCACAGTTTGGGGGAAAATTGTGGTTTGCACAACGTTATCTCAGTCTCATGTCCTGCATTACAGGGAAACATCTTTACAGCCTCACAGTGCACCATCTACTTCATACCTACCTGTCTTGGCATGAAGACTAAGTTCTTGCTCAGGCAAACAACTCACTCTGATGAAACCTATTAGAGAAGATTCAGATTCATAACAAGTCAAAATTTGCCAAGCAGCCGTTCAAAAACTGCAACAGGGGCACTAATGTCTGTGCAGCAGAAACCAAACAGAAAGAGCAGACAGCTTTCCTTTACCGTGAACCATCATCACCAGTCATCTCTTGCTGTGACAAAAGAGGGGGCATTTAAACATGATCAGCATTAGTTTGATACCCAACGCTATCTACAAATTTCTTTACTATTCAGTAGTCTTTTGAATGGGTGGAGGCATTTTGTCAAGGAAATCTCCAGAGTTATCCCTGTAAAAACGTCATTTAAACAGATATTGTGTACTTCAAATACATTTTTTACAGGATTTTCCTAAACTATAGTTGAGAAATGTAACCAACTAGTTCATTCTGCCAGGCCATCCAAATAATTTGCTTAGTTTTACACCCAATCTGCATCAGTACTAGGATTATATTAACAGCTTAATTTGTGCTTAGTTATTAACCAGAAACAATTCTGGCAGGCAAGCCAAGCATTCATCTTAATTGAAAACATCACACCTTTATTTTTCCATCAAATTAACAAATAAGTGATCCTTCTAGGATCACTGAGTTGGGCTTCTTGGGTCTTATGTTCCTCGCGTGCTTTACCACAAAACAAAAAATTCTTAACATTGCCAGCACATCACATGAATCATTTGCCCAGCGCTGGCACTCTCCCACAATCAAAATACCTCCAACAAAAATTTGAATTATGCAAACACAGAATCCTTTCTGAATCAAGTCTCCCATGTTCACAACACATGACAGCAGACCTGAGACCTCATGTTACCAGTGATATGCCATGGAGCAGTGGTAGAGGGACTTCCAGTTTTGACACGCATTAATGAATCCGTTCCCCTAAACAGAATTTGTTTCTTAGAAACATCGAGTGTCTTTTACTGAACAGTGAATTTTGCAGCCAGGTATTCAACATTAATCACCTTTTTATAGAGTTCAATTTTGACCTAGCAGAATATTACCATCTTTCTCCTCTTCAGCACTGAGGAACAGGAACAGACCTCCATATGGCTTATTTGAGAAAGACCATACCAAGCAGTACTTTGCTTGACCTGACAATAACTCCGTGCAGGGTCACCATTCTCACATTTCTGCAGAGGGCTTTCTGAAACAGAAAGCAAATCGTATGTGTTTTCCCAGATCTTCCAAGCTTCTGAGCACAAAAACATTGTACATCCCCACCTTGCATTGAAGAGATGTGTTGTGGGTTTTTTTGTTGGTTTTCTTTTTTTATAGAACCATCGAATGATTCAGGTTGGAAAAGACCTCTAGGATCATCTAGTCCAACCTTCTTCAAACGTCTCCCTGACACCTAGACCATGTCTCAAAGCATCACATCTACTTGTTTTCTTAAAACCTCCAGGGATGGTGACTCCACCACTTCCCTGAGCAGCCTGTTCCAATGGGACTCTTTCAGTAAAGAACAAGTTCCTGACATCCAATCTAAACCTTCCCTGGTGCAACTTGAGGCCATTACCTCTTGTCCTTTCATTAGTCAACTGGGAGAAGAGACCAGCACCAGCCTCACTACAACCTCCTTTTGGGTAGTTGTAGAGACCAATGAGGTCTCCTCCCAGCCTCCTCTTCTCCACACTAAACAATCCCAGTTTCCTCAGCCACTCCTCATATGACATATTCTCCAGACCCCTCAACAGCTTCATTGCCCTTCTCTGTACCCGCTCCAGCACATCAATGTCCTTCTTCTAGTGTGGTGCCCACAACTGGACGCAGTGCTCAAGCTGTGGTCTCACGAGTGCCGAGTCCAGGGGCACAATCACCCCCCAGTCAGCTGGTCACACCATTTCTGATACAGGTGGCCTCCTTGGCCACCTGAGCACACTGCTGGCTCATGTTCAGATGGTTGTCCACCAGCAGCGCCAGGTTCTTTTCTGCCNTTGTTAAACCTCATACCATTGGCCTCAGCCCATCAATCCAGCCTGCCCAGATGCTTTTGCAGAGCCTTCCTACTCTCAAGCAGATCAACACTCCCACTCAATTTGGTGTCATCTGCAAACTTATTGAAGGTACATTCAATCCCCCCATCCAGATCATCGATAAAGATATTGAACAAGACTGGCCCCAAAACCGAGCTCTGGAGAACACCGCTTGTGACCAGCTGTTAGCTGGATTCAACTCCATTCACCACAACTCTCTGGACTCAGCCATCCAGTCTTCTCACCAAGACAGCTAGGTATTAAGTAGATGGTACACTGTGAGACTGTAAAGAGGTTTAGATACGCTGCACAAAACTAGTATGAGCACATTGCAGGCATTTGCATGAGGTTTGATGGTGGTGAATTTACACCACCTAGTACCTTGGAGGCTGTTTCACAAGTAGAGAGCGTACACGCTACCACAGTACAAATCTTAAATGGGCTTGCTCATTTTCACGTTGACAAATCCTCCATGCTAGCTTCCTGGACATATTTGTCTTTACTGAAACTAAGCAAATCTTTGAACAGCTAATGAATCAGCACAAACAGATGTTGCTGAGAGATGCTGTGCTGCTGCTTGATTTGGCATCATGGCTAGTCAAAGCTCTTTGAGCAATCCCAAAAGATAGTCAATGGCTGGAAGAGCATTAAAACAAATGATTAGAGGGCTGGAGCACCTCTCCTACGAAGACAGGCTGAGAGAGTTGGAGTTGTTCAGCCTGGAGAAGAGATGGCTCCGGGGTGACCTTATAGTGACCTTCCAATACTTGAAAGGGGCCTATAGGAATGGAGGGGAAGATCTGTTCTCAAGGGACTGTAGCAACAGGATGAGAGGTAATAGTTTCAAGCTCGAAAAGGGTAGATTTATGTTAGATTTAGGAAGAAGTTCTGTAGTTCTGTAGTTCCCTCAGGTGGTGGATCACTGGAACAGGTTGCCCAAAGAGGTGGTGGAGGCCCCAGCCCTGGAGACATTCAAGGTCAAGCTCGATAGGGCTCTGAGCATCCTGACCTACTTAGAGATGTCCCTGCTTATTGTAGGGGGTTGGACTAGATGACCTTTAGAGGTCCCTTCCAACCCAATACAGTCTATGATTCTGTGATTCTGTGATATTGGAGTTCAAAATACTGGGAACTCATAGGTATTCATGGGACAAACTTCATCCAGTAAAAGATAAAGCACACCTTACACCACACAGCAAGGTTTTCTCTGATCTCACAGAAGCCCCAGTGATAGTCAGAAGTCACTATACACTTCTGCTGAGCAATCCAGAACATTTTGAAACGGAAAACACTACGCTTACTGTGGACAAAATAAAGTCATACCAACAGAGATGTCTATTTGAAATCAATGTTACCACAAGATGTCACTCTAAACTTTATTTAGAGAAAGGGGTTGACAACTTTAAAGAGACCAAAGTTACCTTTTTCCACGTTTATTGATTGTCTTCCTATTTGTATTTACAAAACTTAAAATATAAATTAATTGCATATAAGGAAAAAACAACTAAGCAAACATGAGAAATACAGTCTACCACACCAAAACTCACTGGTAAATCCTCAGAAGGCAGGCTGGGTATGAAATGACGATGAGAATAAAAACAGAGCAATCTTTTGGTTTTAGAGGTTAAAGAAGAAAAAGAATGAGGTTACAGTTCTATATCGCAGTTCAACAACACAGATTAAAAATAATTCAAGGAAAAGCAAGACTTGGGAGAAAACATCGAGCACACAATACAGCTCTGTATCTATCCTGTCTGACTCTGATTGGGTCGGATTTCTCCTACTATGTAATTACTGTTTTGAAAGATACTCCCCTACAATTCCTCCTGCTACCTGCAGGTACTTGGCTTCTGGGAAGACAGTGAATCTCCTAGCGAAGTCCCCGATGAAAATGAGCATTTATATATATTAATATATATATAAGTAAAAATATGCAATTTTATCAGGTGTGTGTATATGTGTGCATATGTATATACACATAATATTGTGAATATATGTAATTTGTATGTAAATATATATTAAAAAATCGATTTTTTGTGGGAGAAGGCAACAAGGGCACTCTTGAGCCACATCCCTGCCGCGATTGAGAGACGGGACAAAGCAAACTCCTTTCTACACATCCCCACCTATCTGAGGTGGAGGTAGAGGACCAGTCCAGGGTATGCAGCAAGGCAGTGGCAAAGTCAGGATCTGGAATTAAGTCCTCTGAGGAAAGCCACTCCAACACCATTTGCTCTGACATTTCCATTATCAGTAGCACCTCAAAAGTGGTGGTGACCCCATAACCCTTCAAAACACTTATTTTGCAGAAGAAAATCATCTAATTCATCTAAACCATCTAACTACAGGGACATTGGGACAAAAACAATATCTAAGAGAAAGGAAACAGTACCTTTGGTAGTGTCGGCATCCCCATTAGCTCGAGCAGTGAAGACTGGTGTGAAGTGTCCAACAGTTTTGACCTCACTTTAAAATGTGTGTTATCAACATCATCACATAGTGGACTTTGTGATGAGCTCTTTTTACTTTCCTTAAAGTCTAGGAAAACACCATGTAAAATTAACTTCAAAACACTGATAAGATTGTAAAGATAACTCCACAGTCAGAAAGTGTCACAATTTAACTGTATGGTCACAAATCATTTTTCTCTCTGCTGTGACACTTTATTCAGTATGTGGGCCTGCTCTGGGGAAGCTATCTGAGCAACCCTTGCACCATTTATCTCAGGAGCTGAAAGGCTGAGGACGATAAGAAGATTTCTTGAAGGTTCTTTATCTTAAGAGTATTAAATGCCACCCCAGGAATTAGATCTCACCTCTGACTCCTACAAGAGACTCTCGTTGGTGGTCAAGAAGTCACATACATTGCATTTTTCCAAAATGGTCACCCATTGGATGATCCTCATATTTTAAGTGCCAAAAATGGGACGTTGGGATAGACCTGCTGGAATAGCGATAACAAGCAGATATTTTTACCTCTGTTTCTCAGGGCTTCAGTTGCACCTCCATAGCACAGGACTACAACCACCTCATCACATAGTAAATAATGACGGGAAAGCAATGGATTAAATAATGCCCATGAGCTGAGTCCTGCCCCTTTTGCACGAATGAAGCAGAGCTTTGAAGGAGAACAGTTTGAGGTCAAATAATAAGAAGTATCACACTGTATGTACAAGAATTGAACTCAGTTTGCAGAAGCTACCTTAGTTATAGCATTGCCCTGCCTCTGACCACAGACCTAATTCTCTCCTTTTCACACTGTTTTGAAATACCACATTATTTCCATGTAACATTACATAACGATAATTATTATAAAAGCTATTTTCCATGTCTAACGTCTGGGATTTTACGCAATAGCGCCTTAATCAACTACATCAGCAGAAACTGAAAACCACACAACTACGATGACAAAATGGAGACAAGAAAGAACAAATGAAAGACATAAATTCAGTCTTCTTTGAAAAGAGCTCATAATTATCTCAGTGGCAGATCAGGGTGACAGAGTCCCAAGGCAGACGCAGAAAATGGACCACCCAACAGAATAAACACACGATGGGAATGAACAACACAGCCGGTAGTATTTCTTCTCAAGACATATTTTAATACCCAACAGAGCTCCAAAGTACAGAATCATACCTGAGTAAACTACAGAAGAAGTATGAGATAAATGTGATATCCAGGGTTACCTGTTACTATATATATTAATTTATATATTATATATATGTATATACACACATAAATATACATATATATGTACATGTCAAATTAACTACTTTCATGCATATTACTACTCAGTGCTCAATCCCAATTGCACTTACATCACTTCAATCAGTGTTTTTCACTGACTCCCATGACACTGAAAGCACAGGGTTAAGAAAAAGAGTCCTGAGATTCCAGAAGATGACAGGGGTGGCACCAGGAAACACATTTGACTCATTTATAACAGCCTGGAAAACCATAAGGTATATAACACTCTTCAAGGGTAAAACATTTCTGTGATTTCAAAATTATCATGCGGTTTTTTAAAAAATTGCATTCACCAAACAAAAATCACATTACAGTCTAGCCTAAAATGATTCCACAGACCAAAACATTAGAGAGGGAGAACAGCTCTGCCATTTTAGAGACTAAAATAAACATTGGGATTACCAATGGAACATCTTGCTCCAGATTATTTTCTTCCATTTTATTAGCAGATGTACAAGCTACATTAGCAAGATGTAAATCCAGTCTTTCTTTATATAACGCCAAAAAAAAAATAATCTCCCTTATTGTTCTTTTATATTCCCTCAGCTTCAAAAAGGAGAATACATTATTTAAAATAAAATCAGATTATCTAAATTCATCTCTTAATAATTTGTCGCTAGTTCTCATCACAAACCAATAATAAAGGGCTAACCCTATATAATGCAAAGAAAAAGCAAAGCTTCACACTGGGACAGCAGCCACACAGCAACAGCTGCTGTAACTGCATTTTATTAATTCTAATTATACATGGAATCCATATGGCCAAGACACAATTTGAAAAGAAAACAACATACACACACAAAAAAAAAACCCCACAAAACAAAAAACTACAGGAACAAAACCCAGCTTTTATTCCTTGAAAACTACCAAGCTCAACAATTATCACATTGCTCATATTAATAACCCATTTAAAAAATGTTTTCTTTTCAAAGCACAGCTTTCGCATTTCAAATAGAAAAGTCCCCAAAGCTTTTGAATTCCTTGTCTGAGATGCAAATGCTATCATTCATTGGTTAAAAGGCAGCAAAACACGAGCAGAGGGTTGCATTAGGATTACAAGTGATTATGTATTACCTAGGTTGTATCAGCGCTGTAATCTCTTTCTTCTTGTACACAAATAGGCTGAAAATTCAAATACCAACCTGGGCTGGGATTCCGAATTTTTCAGAGTCCATCAGCATTGATATCCAGAGGTTTTGTGCAATTCTTTAAGGAAAAAGCTAACAGCAAGAATGAAATCCCAATCAAAATTCCCACAAATGTAAGAGGAGGTATCAGAGATTTGGTTCTGCGTTCAGGTGTTTTCTGGTAATTCACAAGCTTTAATATTTAAATTCTTTCAAACAAAAACTCATTTGGGGTACACACCCAAGATTCCCACATCTTTGCACACACACTGTCTCTATCAAGGTGGAAAATAATCAAATTACTTTGATATTAAATTGATATGGGAGGGCTAGTCACATCTCCACGCTGGCCAGCAAGCACAGGGAGCATCATGCCCTGGCTCGACTTGCTTCTCATCTCTAACCAGTAAGACATCACTGTAACACCCAGTAAGTCCCAAAGGCAAAAGCAATTCTGAGATTTTCAGAGATACCGAAATATTTCAGCTCCTCCATCACAGATACAGCAAAGAAAGACTGGGTAACCTCGGTGAAATTCCCCTTTCTGGACGTCTTCAGCCTGATTTCCCTATAGGAACATGATGTCTGTCTGTCTTTCCTGCATGTTCATCCATTTGCTAGCTCTCACTGGCTAACTTTGAACCCTCTGCCCAATATCAATGCAACTTGAGAGAACTGAAGAACCCTCACATCCTCCAAAGGATCTCTAGGTACTATGGCATGGGGAAAACTAGAACCATCGAATCATCCAGGTTGGAAAAGACCTCTAGGATCATCTAGTCCAACCTTTATCCAATATCTCCCTGACACCTAGACCATGTCTCAAAGCATCACATCTACTTGTTTTCTTAAAACCTCCAGGGATGGTGACTCCACCACTTCCCTGAGCAGCCTGTTCCAATGCCTAACCACTCTTTCAGTAAAGAACAAGTTCCTGATATCCAGTCTAAACCTTCCCTGGTGCAACTTGAGGACATTACCTCTTGTCCTTTCATTAGTTACTTGGGAGAAGAGACCAGCACCAGCCTCACTACAACCTTCTTTTAGGTAGTTGTAGAGAGCAATGAGGTCTCCCCTCAGCCTCCTCTTCTCCACACTAAACAATCCCAGTTCCCTCAGCCGCTCCTCATATGACATATTCTCCAGACCCCTCACCAGCCTTGTTGCCCTTCTCTGCACCCGCTCCAGCACCTCAATGTCCTTCTACTGTGGTGCCCACAACTGGACACAGTGCTCAAGGTGCAGTCTCACGAGTGCCGAGTACAGGGGCACAATCACCTCCCTAGTCAGCTGGTCACACCATTTCTTATACAGAATTAGAAGAGCTCAGAGAAATTACAATAGTGCAGGGAAAACTGTACTGCCATGGAGGCAAAAATAGTGGTGGGCCAAAATCCACTGGAAACCCGTTATATTACATTAGATCTGCCATTTTTATTTTTTGTTTTTAACAAATGGTTAACTCTGTGTGTCCAACCTTTTGCTGGAGAACCACAAGGGTTAGTTCCTCAAGTGGCTGCAATCCAGTCCCCAGCTCATAAAAAACCCACTATGCTGAAGATCTAGCACTGCTACCTTTAGCTCTTTTGAGAGAAAGCACAAATTTGCTTACTAAGAGAATTGGACTACAAGAATAAAAGCAGCTGCAGCTGTCTTCAGGCAAAACAAAAGCTGCCCTTGAATTTAAATTTCAGTTCTGCTGTAATTTATGCTGCAACAAAGAAAGATGCCAGTTTGGGAAAGTAGGACTCTGTGCAGAGTAATAACAGGCTTCCCCATTGTCAGAGATGTCATCTGAGTGCCTCTCAACTGTGACAGGGCACTGAAGGGTTTTTGCACATTTTTATTAGTCAGGGAGGTTTTCAATATTTTTAGGTATGGATACAGAATAATCTTTATTTCTCAGTCAGGGAAGGTCTGAATATAAATCTCTGGAAGTATCACTACAGCACATAGTCCAAGGCAAATGAAGTCAGTGGGAGATTTTTCTCTGACCTTGTGGATGCTGGACTCATGCCCTCGGCAGGAGGATTGCCTAACACCCCTGGGCTGGATGCAGGCTTGGCTGCATGGGATTAACTCCTGAAGAATTCAGTGTCATTACATGAGGTGAAATAGCCTGACATGACCAAAAACCAGCTCACTGAGATTAAGCCTAGAGAACAATGACATATGAGATCAGTGACCTTACATTCAGGAGCACTGTAAGTAGCTGAGTGTGCAGAACACATAAGCGGGCTAAAAACTCAAGAGAGCAAGAGCAAACTTGGCTACTGCAAATAGGTAACACCCGGTTGTGCTCTCCTATTGAAAAGATTCCCAGTACAGCAACTCATTTAATATCCTTTTGGTCCCTGAACCACTGACACAGCACTAAGTGTGGAAACATGCTTCCTCCTGTGGAGTGAGAAAGATCAGTACTAGCAAGGGCCACCATCACCTTCGAAGGGTGATTGTCAATCACGTTCCCCATTTTGATACCCTCAGCCTTTACCAGGAGCTTTATGAAATTTGGCATCAGCTTTTTTTCTGTGGTGCCATGAACGTCAAATCTTATGTTTGATCAAAGGAAGAAGTACAAAGGAGGTCTTGGTGGTTGTGTAGAAAAGCCTGAAAATGCGACTGCAGTGTTTCTTAAAGGCAGATCATAGAAGCAGACAATAACAACCTGCGGTATTTTACAGATTCTTTCTATACCTTTTGCACAAATCTCCCAAGTATTTTAACACTGAAGGCCAGCACTATCCATGACTAGCACTGGATATTTGAGGTGTTGCATGATCCTGATTTTTCCTCCGACACCTACAATCATTGTTCAACACCTACTTTGGTGCGGGGTCCATCTCCAGCCGAGGACCGTGTTGCAGATCTCCTGCTTTTCTCATTGTTTATCCTGCTGTTTATACATCTATTCCCCAGTACTGACCCATCTCCTTCCCTCTAGTCTCAAACTTCCTTCTGTCACTATTTGAAGGGTTTCTCCTTAAACACAACATGCCTAAAAAAATTCCTTGTCTTTCCATTAGCTATATGGACTCTATATGGTCAACAGCATAATTATTCTTCTCAGCATTAAAGCCTACAAACAGGGGGATTTTTTAACATTAAAGCTTACAAATAAGGGGATTATTTAATCATTATTCTTAGTTGACACACATGGCTACATATATCAAAATAAAACCCATTTTTCATTCTTAGCATTTTCCTTTTGTGACGGGCATGTTTCAACATCTCACCAGTACTCCTAAGATAGGAAAGAAACTGGAGAGTAAACTGTCTAAACTATCCTGAAATTTAACCATTGCTCTAAGTGCAAAGGGAGTTTCAGTCCCAGCTCACAGTTTTGTAGACACTGAAGTCAGTTAAACGAAGACAAATCCATAGGAAACCAAGCTCTTTTATATATATATATATATATGCATGCATACTATACAAAATGTTTGCATTTCTCAATGGCTCTGCTATTTTTAATAGATATAATATATCTATTAAATTAATATAGATCTATTAGATTAATAATAAAATAATTAAAGCAAAGGGGATCTCACTTTGGCTCTCTTAAAAGGCTACATTTTATGCCCTCCATATATAGCTTATCTGGCCTATAGCACTCTCCAGTAACATGGAGGATCACAAGATCTAACTAGATTCCTGGAAGTTTGGATACTAATATAACACTACTGAGTTAAATTGGCACTTAATTTATAGAAACTTTTAATAGAAAAGTAACATGCAATTGCAGAAGAATAATCTGACTTCATTTTTGACTTGGTTTAAAAGACATTAGTGCTTCTTTAAAATGGATTGTTGCAACAGTGCTTATTAAAAAGTGCACTGAATGAGGTAAAGAGTCTAAAAAATCCCTCCTACTAAAAAAAAATAAATTATTCCAAAGTCTCTAAATACAGGTTGTGGTACAGTAAATTCTGTAACCCCTACAGTAATTTTTACTACTGCAATTTTTAACACAGGCAGTTTGATAACATCCACATTGTTTTGCAGAAATGTCTCAACACTATAAAAAAAAAAAATAAAGTGATGCAGATTTTAGTTGGAAATATGCATTTTAAAATTCAGGCAAAGTTACACAAGCATGAGAAAAAAACACAAGACATGGTTTCCAAGTCCTCAGGAAATACGCCATTCACTGCAGATTGGGTTTATCCGAATTTTAGAAAAACCTATTGAGATTAGTTTTTACCTAATACTGCATAAGATGATTACAGCTATTTGTGGCACTTTAATTCCTGCTAGAAACAAAATGATGTTTTATAGAGATGTATCTACAAAAAAAACCAACCCTGACATAAACCTCTTTCATCCATTCTCATTCCACAGAATGGCCTTCTAAGCTGTAAAAGTATGCACTTTTCGTAATGAAAATAAGAAAAGTGTCTATTGCTAGAAAAATAAATAGCAGAGGTTTTGAGACAGAAATTGTACTAAACTATGTATTGTATTACAAAAACTGATTAAGCTTCATAAAGAACAGAATTGAAAAAAAAAAAAAGGTTTGGTCATTTTTACACATTCAGATGACTATTATTACTCTTTCATGGTTCTCCTTTTTTCTCTGCACAATGCCTCCAAGATGCCCCATTATGAGACGATCCCAACAATGAGGCAGTTGGGTTTCCACGGGTTTCATTTCTTCTTCCTTGCAGAGTTTTAAAAGAAACAAACGTTCACATCAAAACAACATGTGCTATAACTCGAGAGGGCCCTGTGATTTCAATATCATCTAGCTAAGGATGTCCTTACAAAAAGCATAAATCCTTATTAGCTCTTAATAACAACCATAACTCCTCACCAGATACAGAAGGACTGGTGTAAGCCATTTGGAAAAAATAATTTGGAGTGAACTTAAGAGTAATGTCAATATATAAACATGTGTTCCTCTCCTTGCACGCTCCTTGGGAAGAGTTTCTCCTCCTCCGTTCTCTTAGGGCTGGATTTTCAAAGCATTGTGCCTGGGCCACCGGAGTGTAAATGGGACTCCAGAGACTGCAGCTCCACATGTCGCTTTGAAAATGTGCCTCTTAGCAACTAACTCAGCTGTAACTGAACACAGTGACTCCAGCAAGATGTCCAGCAACCAGAACAGCCCAAAGGGAGAAGGAGATGCTTTTGAACCCGAATTAAAACGTAAAAGGATAATCCTTCAATAATCCTTCTGTAAATCACTTACAGAACTTTTACTTCCATATTTGTAGTCACTTCTTGCATGTATAGAATATAGGCATGAAAAAATATTGAAACCTCATTTTTCTCATATTACTACCCTGTTCAGTAGTCGACAGTTAATATTGATGAAACATGCTGAAGATAAAAATAATCACATGGGCATTGAGAGCTCAAGTCCATAGATGGCTGGTTGAATCAAATTGCGCAAGGATAAATTGGAGAACAAAAGGAACTAGACAACACTAGATTTGAAAAGTGCCTCTAATTAGAATTATTTTTCTTTATCTGCTCTTATTATACTCAGTTTAAGACATCCTACAGATTTCTAAAGCATTTTGGAAGTTAATGAGAACTGAACACACGCTTAAACGACAGGGGTGGTTACAGCAGCTGAATTTATTTGTAAAGGAATCAAATTCTACTGAAGCTGTTGGACTTACAAAAAACTCAATTTGGCACACAGAATTATGTCATCCTTACGCCTGTTAGGAATGTGCACTTATGCATCCAGGTTAATGATTCTGTACAAAAAATCACATTTTTCATTAGTAGTTACAGCCTAAATATTCAAAAGGTCAGTAAATGCTGGATAAAATCAATGTTTGACAGCTGTAAAAGAGATCAAGTTTAGGAAAGCAATGAACACTCAGACCCTGAAAATTAAGTCTAAGCACACAAAAATGGAGACTTTCAAGACCATTAGACATTCTGTAAATATAAAGACAAAGGAACATTAGCAGTAGAGAAAACAAAGAGACCAGAAGCTCTACCATAGGTATTTCTTTGTGTGCTGGTCTGATTTACAGGTGAATGGAAGAAACTATCAGGGAAACAGATGACATGGAAGTGGGGTTTTTTGAAACACCAATTATGCAAGAATCTCATTATTGATTGTGTTGTAACATCATCTATCACACTTAAGACACCGATGAGAGGTCACTCTTTTGTATTATTCCAGAATCTAGACCAACAAAATAGCAAACCAAATGTAATGATGAGAGACTCTGAACAAGTCTTGTGACTCCCAAATCTCTTTTATAAAAAGAAACATTTAAGAACAAGGACGAGACATCCTTGGCCTACAAATTAAAGTGTTACCTAACTTCGTAACACCACACTCCCCAATCTGTCATTGTGGCAATCAGAAGAGTTCATTTATTCTTTGGATTCAACCTTAATGTAGCTGAAATCACTCTTTCACTTCTGGTATATGTAACACATCAGCAGATATTGCAGTGTAGCCACACACAAAGCACACATGTTGTTAGAACACTTTGAAGTACTTGCTTCAAAGTACTGCAGAAGTAACTGTACAGCTAATGTTGCTTCTGTGGCTTGTGTATTTCTTCAGCACGCACTTCTATATCCATAGTTATCTTTATAAAAATAACATAGGACCATTCCCATCTTTTGTCATTCTTTAGTTCAAATCGATTATAACTATTTGATAAATAACATTCAATTATGATTCTATTTCCTTTTTTAAAGAATACACAGCTGTTAAAAATTATGTAGGGTTTATAAAATAAAGCTAATCACTTTAAAGAAGCTGAGAGGAATTACAAGTAAAATAGCATTGACATTAATTACTTCCATTTGCAGGAAATGTTACAGACTGGTAACATACCTTTTTCATAAATGCTACAAAAATTACTGAAACTCTTCCCAGACCTCCATTGTCTTCACAGTAATAATGCAGCATTGGTGTGCATATACTTTTATGATAGATAAACAAAATTTTTCCTCAACTGCTACTGATTGTGGCTCTGCGGTGAGCACAATAGGTACTCTGCCTTCAAACAACCATAACGCGAAGGTACACGCGCTTCCACAAACACCATTTGCGTTAAGAAATGCGCCTTTCAGACTAGTTTGGTGCAAAATATACAGATGCTTGTGAAGGAATAAAACACCGAGGGGTCAGTGCAACGTGAGCAAGAGGCAGAGGGAGGCAGAGGAAGGGTGATGCACCGTTACTGTCACCACTTCCCATGACTGGCAGCACAGGCAGGCACAAGGGACAACAGGGACGCTACAGCAACCAGGCACATCCACGACCTTGAAAACATTATATATACTAACTTACGGAGGTTATTTTATATAAAGCTCCAAAACACCAAGTGCTTGATTTTGACAAATACCATCATTTACAAGGTGAAATGAAGTAAATGGAGGGATGACGGAGCGATGCGCCAGCACGTCTATCTGAACACTGCAGCATCACATGAATGCAAACATTCTGCCCAGGTTTCACTGTGTTCTTCAGCATTTTGCTTGACTCATTTCTGAGTTTCTTTGGCTGACAATTTTCACAAAAACGTAATGCAAAAGACACCAAGACTTCAGATGTTATTTGGTGCCATTGAAATCGATGAAACTTTGGCCATTTACCTGTCTGGAGATGGCTTCATCTTCAGCTTCACATGAACAGTTGTATCTACTCTGGTTCAGTAACTTACATTAAACAAAGGAAAGCAGCAAGGTCTAGGAATAACTGTTTGACGCCTTATCTTGCATGAATTTTTTGTTACTTTTCCTTTAACTATAAACAAGAAAATACCTTTGAAATATCAGCACAGTGAGTTTCCCCATAGAGAACCTGGAAGGATCATCGCGATGGGCTGTTCCATTGTAAACACAAATTAAATAATGACCAATAAGAAAGTTACTGTCTGGCCTAGGTTTGGCCTTCAAGATAGTATATATTGTATTAAATATTAGTACCTACCTAGAAGTGCCTGAAACAAGCTGCTCTTAAAGATGCCCATCACCTTTCTGATGGCTTTTTTCAGTTGTTGCTCTTCCGGCTTCCTTAATTTTTTACAATATTCTTCCAGCAGCACTAAAGCTCGGTCAGTATCTAAAACAAAATAAATACAAAAAAAAGTCTTTTGTTGGCTCTGGAAAATATTTAAATGCTCAAATACTAACATCACACTTCTAAAGGCATAGTTCACACATGTAAGGAACATTTATGACAGATGTTGTTGCATTCTGTCTTTAGCTGCATGCCATGAGCAATGTCGGCAAAACGGTGAGACTAACAAGTGTTCAGCTTTCATTTATCCAAAACCCCCAGCTGGAAGCTACGGGGTTTGGACCAAATTCCAACTTGCAGAAGCTACAAAATTATAGACAATAACCATTACGGATACCCATGCAGGAAAACTGGTCTTAAAACATATTCAGAGAAGACATGAAACTGTTTGCTTTGCATCTGCAGCACTCCATTCTCTGTCCTCTGAATAGTAAATGTGTATCTGAAAGGCAGGTGTCCAAGAGTGTGGTTTCTTTTTTTCTGTTCTCTCAATACATAAAATTGCTATCTACCTCTTTGGGAAAAATGAGACTCTGATAGCAGACTTTCATGCATGCCGGGGCTCAAATTTAGCAATCGAGCCTTTCTGTAGGAGTCCAGAGAAACAGAGCTCTATTTCTCCTGCTGCTGTTATCTTTGTATAGTCATTTGCCAAGAGCATGAGTGACATATTAAATTGTATAAAATCCAAACATCACCATCTTACATATAAAAAACCAGAGGAAAATGCAGAACCAGGTTTTACCTTTCCTTCTCCCCATCCTAACTAGCTCATAGAAATGTCCACCCACGTAAAAAACTACAAATTAACAATTACAGCAAAACAAGTGCCTTGATCTAAAGCTCTTCTAGTAGAGCTCAATGCAGGCTTCATCACCAGGAGAGGTTCAGACTCTTTAGTTAGGTTAAACTCAATGAAGTACTATAAAAAGGCTTGGAAAGGCAAAACAGACTTTTTTTTTCATTCTTTTGTCTAAATAACTGAAAGAAAACTTCTTTTCCACTGTATAAAAATTTATTGTCTTGGTTCATCCAAGGACCTTGATGAATATGTAACATGGGCCTTGTGGTGACAAAGAGTTCATAGAGACATGACTTGTATTCTTTAAGTTGATAACATTCTCAAATTAAAAAGGGGAAATATTTAATCAATTAATGTTTAAGAGGATGCAATTTCTTTCCTTTCTCCTCAGAAATTCTGGCTGTTCACAAGCATTTTATAAAAGAAATGAAAAACATAATGAACAAACAGGACTAATATTTAAATGTGTCCATATATGCACACACAGATATAAAAATATATGTATAT
The DNA here is from genome assembly GCA_013400335.1 of Eurystomus gularis. NCBI lineage: Eukaryota > Metazoa > Chordata > Aves > Coraciiformes > Coraciidae > Eurystomus > Eurystomus gularis. Next base: position 39,239 of record VZZY01001012.1, on the reverse strand, counting down.
ATCATATATACAAAGATTAGGGAGAATATTGCAGCAGTGTAGACATTTATACAGTAAAGGAGCTCACAGGTCTCTGCTCCAACCCCACCTTGAGGAGGCATTCGAGAGGAACCCCTTCTTTCTATGAGAGCTGTCCCTGGGGCAGGTAAGGGTTGGGCATTTGCCTTGTTTTCACCTAAAGCCAGTAGTGCACCCAGAACCCACTTAAAACCTATGGAGAGAGATCAGCTCTTGTAAAGACCAGGTCACAACCCCTGAGCTGAGCTCCCACCACGGATCACCGAAATCAAAAGCACAGCCTCAAAACAAAGTTCTGGTCTCAAGTGGGATAGAGTTAGGATATTCCCAACAAATGGCTGGGAATAAAGAACTAATTCTACATGTGAGCTCAGCTCTTTTGCCTTGAAAACTCCAATCACATCATACCTTTCACTGGCCTCATGTTTGTTTCTGACCCACCTGTGCTTTCACTTATATACTGAGACTTCTGCCCGCCCTCAATACAATAATTAGTTAATAAATTAAAGCATTAATTGGAATCAGGCATTCACCTTCCCCCCATACAGACAGGCATATGCAATGAATACGTGATTGTTTGTGTTAAAGTGAAGCAGCAGTGAGTGGTGGGAAACCACCGCAAAGTATCCCGTACAGAAGACACTTTTCAGAAGTGGACTATCTGAGAAATCAGGAAAATGAGACTTGAATGCTCCACACCAGAAAGACACCCACCACTCCCTTTTTCTTAGTCACTTGGTGAAGCGTGCTGACATCTCCTCCTTCATAAATCATTCCTTCCCTGAACTTTATGGTTCTGATTTTAAGAAACAGCTATAAAAAAAAAAACAGGCTCCTTTGAGAGTATGAGCAGGGTTTTTATTTTCACATAAATCATTATTTTTCAATTACTTTTAGTTTACCACAAGATGATTCTAAACTCTACAAACTGAACCAGCAAGAGAGCACAGTTCTAGTGTTAAAACTAAATCCTGGCTAAATCCCAGATCAAGCAATTATCTTCTTGCCTAATTTTCCTCTCTAGCTTTAATAGGATACATTAACGTTTACTCCCTCCCTAAGCTCCTGCATGGAGTTGCAGCTTTTTCCCGCAGTGTATGTAGTTTTCCAAACAACCTGTGATGGTTTGCATGTGCTGGGAGATCCATTCGCCCTCAGGCTGCCCTGCTTTTGCTGAAAGTCACCACTGATGTTCTGGTATCAACTGGAAATATATCTTGACCAAGAGTATTTCAGCATGTCGGGGAGGGAGGCCCTGCAACCACTGCTACTGGAGCACTTCTGAAAAGCCGAGGGGCTCATGGAGACTATCCGAACCTCCAGCCACCTTGGCACTAGATTAGACTTTCAAAAAAGCAACTTTTAGCCTTTTTGATGAATTTTACTGGTTATAAACTACTTGAGACTAGATCTTTATATGGATTTGTACAGTGTTTAGCATCATAGGGCATAACTTGTTCGGCACTGCCACGCAATATTTGTACCTCTGTAAAACAAAGAAAAATATGAAATAATACAATGATATGGCATGTCTGATGAACACAAAGTAGTCTTTCCAAGATAATCACCATCTTCAACACCAAGTTATACCAAAAGCAGATGAGGACATCCAGTACTGTGCCTTTTGGGGCTGTCTATAAAGCTTAAATAATAGTCAGCTGAAAGAACTGACTGCCTGAACTGCAGCACAATAGTCAAATAAGAACCATATTCCCTGCCACCCAAATTAAAACAAAGTTCCTGAAGCTGAATTCCCACATATTCTTCTCATCAAAAAGAATGGCAGACTGGTGGCTTTCATGAAGGACTGGATCACTGTAGGCATGGGTTTACAATATCCAATGGAGCACATGGTTAATTTTAGCAGCCAAAATAAGTCCTGTGCTTTACAGTCAGAGTATATCATAGAATCATAGACTGTATTGGGTTGGAAGGGACCTCTAAAGGCCATCTAGTCCAACCTCCCTACAATAAGAAGGGACATCTCTAACTAGGTCAGGTTGCTCAGAGCCCCATCAAGCCTGACCTTGAATGACTCCAGGGATGGGGCCTCCACCACCTCCCTGGGCAACCCGTTCCAGTGATCAACCACCCTCAGATTAGAGAACTTCTTCCTAAATCTAAATCTAACCTAAATCTACCCTTTTCTAGCTTCAAACCATCACCCCTTGTCCAGTTACTACACACCCTCAAGAAAAAAATCTCCCCTGCCTTCCTATAGGCCCCTTTCAGGTATTGGAAGGTCACTACAAGATCCCCCCACNACTTTCTTTGATTCAGCCCAGGATGCAATTGGCCTTCTGGGCTGCCATTGTGCATTGGCCTGGCTCATGTCCAGCTTTTCATCTACTAGTACCCCCGAGTCTTTTTCCACAGGGCTGCTCTCTCCCAGCCTATATTGATATAGATAATGGTTGGTTGCCCCAGCCCAGGTGCAGGACCCTGCACTTGGCCTTGTTGAACCTCATGAGGTTCACCTGGGCCCACCTCTCCAGTCTGTCCAGGTCCCTCCAGATGGCACCCCATCCCTCTGGTATATCAACTGCACCACCCAGCTTGGTGTCATCAGCAAACTTGCTGAGGGTGCCCTCAATGCCATAGATACCATTAATGAAGATATTAAACAACACTGGTCGCAGTATGGACCCCTGAAGGACATCACTTTTCCATCTGGACATTGAGCCATTGACCACTACTCTCTGGATGCGACCACCCAGCCAATTTCTTATCCACTGAACAGTCCACCCATTGAACCCATATTTCTCCCAACTTAGAGAGAAGGATGTTGTGGGGGACTGTGTCAACAGCTGTGGAGAAGTCCACATATCATAAATACAACCAAAAAAATCTTTGTTCTATGGTACCACTATTCTTCAGTGCTGATATCAAAATCAAATTCAAGCAAGACCACAAATTCGCTGACACACAGTTTAATATCCCAAGTTGTGGGCCTCCACATTGAATCTGAGTAAGTCCTTTGCCTGCTAACAAAAGACTACGGAAAAGTCAGTATCCGCTATGCCCCATGAGGTCTACTGGACATAGTCCTAGTTTTTCTTACTGTTTATTTGCATATTATGACACTATTTTTAAATGGATCCTATTGACCTTGAAAGATGACAAGAACCGTTCAGAAGATACATCCAAAACCTCACATATATTCTAGACAGTATATGCATTACTGTTTTGTTTAAATAAATCATACTCAAAACATCTTAATACAGTAATAAGAAAAATTTCTGTAAGGATGAAACAGCATTTATGGTCCTGCGGTATCTTGTCCAAGAGGTCATCAGGTAACCCAAACTAACAAACAATTCTGTAAACTGCATTTCTTTATCACTCCATAATTTTTTAACCGTTTCATAAATATTTGTGGTTTGTTACTGGTCAGGGAATGGGCAATTGCTACAATATAACAAATCAGAGATAAGTGATACTGAAACAAAGGTGTAGCTCAGTAACTTTGCTTATTGGATTTCTTCGGAAAACTTTTTCCTCCCTCAAACAATCTGAAGTTTTATCACACAAGAAATTACTTAATTTTTCTTACACAGAATGAGTCTCTGTTTAATGTAATGTACTGATCTATATAAGAATCAAGAAAAGGCAAATCCTTCCCTTGGAGCTACTATTCTAGATGAGATCATTAGAGAACAATCCGCATTTCATAGTCCCCACACTTTATAAACACACTTCTATGCAATTTCAGTTTTTAAAACTCCACAAGTAGGCAGTTACACTAAAAAATCTGTTGGGACAATGCTAATACATCAGGTGAAACAAATAATAAAATTATATTTAAAAGGTATTGTTTATACAACCCAGGTTATATTTTAACACAACATAGCTTCAGTATAACTTACAGAGAGAGTTTCCCAGGGGTGCTGCCAACAAGAAATGAAGCCATGCATACAAGCAGGTGCAGAGAAATGTGTATTATATATCAGGAGAAATTAAATTCTCACCAATAAAAAATTGTTTCCTAAAGCATTGCTCTTAAAACATAAGCTACCAATATGAAAGACTAAATGCCATAATTATACATACTTAAAAGCAAAAAAAGAGAAATTCTGCAATTAATTTATCATCCACTTTGATAAAACGATGTCAAAATCAATTCTATCTTGGCTGCTTCTTAAGGTCCATATCTGAGAACTGGATGCCACTTGCTACACTAACCCGTACCTTGAAGCAGGATTCCCTTCCTTTTCTGCTTTATTTCTGGCAGGCTGAGAGATTTGGGGTTGTTCAGCCTGGAGAACAGAAGGCTGTGGGGGGATCTTATAGCGACCTTCCAATACCTGAAAGGGGCCTATAAGAAGGCAGGGGAAGATCTGTTCTCAAGGGTCTGTAGTGACAGGACGAGGGGTAATGTTTGAAGCTAGAAAAGGGTAGATTTAGGTTAGATATTAGGAAGAAGTTCTTTAATATGAGGGTGGTTGGTCACTAGAACCAGTTGCCCAGGGAGGTGGTGGAGGCCCCATCCCTGGAGTCATTCAAGGTCAGGCTTGATGGGGCTCTGAGCAGCCTGACCTAGTTAGAGATGTCCCTGCTTATTGTAGGGAGGTTGGACTAGATGGCCTTTAGAGGTCCCTTCCAACCTGATACATTCTATGATTCTATTCTTCTATGATTCTGGGTCTTCGCTATGCTCTCATTTTTTGCAACACATTTTAGAATCACTGAAACTCCATATAGGCAACAGGACACAGAAAAACTCAAGATTCCATTTTTTCAGTAAGAGTATACAGGTGAGCTCTGTGCTTTTGATTACATGAATGTGTTTAGTTGACTGGAAATCTTACAGGAGTTATGTATACAAAATCTGAGTTATGTGCTTACGCGGTGCAGGTGCACAGTCCTTGTGAGGACACCCACACAACTGCCGAGTGAGTAAAGAAAAGCACATAAATGCTGGGAAATCAGAATGTCATTATTTTAAGTGGACTTTACACTGACCTAAAAAATTACACAGCTGCAGCACTGCAGAGGAGCAAGCTCCATGGCGTACTTGGAAATATCTGTGCATTAGTTTGACCCTGTAGACCCAATGCCCTTTCTAGGGCAAGAGGAAACGGCCTCAGGTTGCACCGAGGGAGGTTTAGATTGGATATTAGGGAAAATTTCTTAATTGAAATGGTGATCAAGCATTGGAACAGGCTGCCCATGGAAGTGGTGAAGTCACCATCCCTGGAGGTGTTCCAAAAATGTGTAGACATGGCACTTCAGGACATGGTTTAGTGGTCATGGTAGTGTTGGGTTGTTGGCTGGACTTGATGATCTTAGAGGTCTTTTCCAATCTTAATGATTCTATGATTCTATGCTCAGCTATTAACTTAAGAAAAATATAAACACTTCTGGGAGTTGCACTTCCTTGAAGACAGAAGGATTGGACTTCACTTATATGCCAGTTGAGTTCATCTAACTAAACTTACTGCAGGTTTTAAAGTATAGCATTGGTAGAACTGAAGCACTGCAGCTTGGCTGGTGTGGAGACAGTTGCGTTCATTCAAAAGTCTTTGGTGCTTATTGTGCCTTCATATGGGACAGAAGATGATACAGCCATGCCCACCCATGGCAGCTGACACAACGTGACACCTATGGGAATAGCTACGGTATACAGGAAACAGCTGTCCTAAATATCTCCCAGATGTTATTCAAACTTTTTATCCTTTAGGTGAACTAAATATATAATAAAATATATTAGATCTGAAGATAATTTAGAAATATCTGTGAATTTCCATAATTAAATTGGAAAAGATTTGACTAACAGGATTGAAACTCTAGGAGAAAGATAAAACGCATTCACAGAATCACAGAATGACAGAATTGCCTAGATGGGAAAAGACCTTGAAGATCAAGTCCAACCATTAACTTAACACTGACAAGTCCTCAACTAAACCATATCCCAAAGCACGTCCACATGACTTTTCAATACCTCCAGGGATGGGGACTCCACCACTGCCCTGGGCAACCCGTTCCAATGCCTGGAAACCCTTTCTGTGAATAAATTCTTCATAATACCCAATCTAAACTTCCCTCGGCACAACTTGGGGCCATTTCCTCTTCTCCTAAATTCAAAACCAGTTTCCAAGAAGCTCCATTTTCAAAACTCTTCAAACCAGATTATGTTGAATGATGATGACTCAAAACAAAGAAACAGATGATGGAAGCATCACATAATTAAGGTACCTGTTTTCAAGCCCTGAGAGCTCCCTCTGGCCACAGTAGAGCCATACAGGCCGAAGTCTATATGGACCCCTGGCCAGGACCGATCCCTGGGTTTGCAGAAAAATTGCTATGCTTTGAAGACTGTCAAGTCTGCTGAGAGATGCTGCTGCCTTCCGTGGGGGTATGACTCTGTCACCCAACTTCTGCTATGAAGCAAGGTAGCTCAGAAAATGGATTAAAAAATGCAAATACAATTCCAAACGCAGCAAGAACTGGAAGCTTCTGCCTTGAACGTGTCAGAAATCACAGTCAGCTGGTTAACGCTGCCTTGCACCAGCACAAGGTAGCATCAGGCGGCTGCTGCCTCTGAGGAACACCAAGCCTACACAGGTCTGTTTGTAAGTTTAGGCTCATATTTGCAGTTCTTTCCTCCCATTGGCATCAGAGTTGGTGAACAAAAAGACTTTTTGGGTGTAACAATATGGAAAAATGTTGACTTAAATGACAAAGTTTATTGTTCCATCAATAGGAAATATTTAACCCTAACTGATTTGATGGATTAAGTGGGTTTTAATTTCAATTTTTGTTTTCCTAATTGTATCTGCTTCCTTTCTTAAGAGGGATTTTGACTTCTGACTTGTGAATTCTGTGGCATAGGTCACTGTTAAAATAAAAACACCAATACATTTCAGGAGACCCTTTCCAGCTTTTGGACAATCAGAGTTGGGAAAATGTAGGGCACTGAAGCTGGAAAAGGCACGAAGAATGGGGGAGGAAAAACACAGCAGCCAAAATAGAAGTGAGAAATGCAATCAGAGCACTGGGAAAGAGAGCAAGGAAGTTTTCTCAGTGAACATTGGTAACTTTAGAAGAAAAAAAATCTCCAAAACTTTTGCTTTTAGAGAGTTCACACTTTTGTTTAGATGACCACTGACAAAAGAGCCAGAGGTCTGAGCAAACACTATTCCCTGCCTCAATTATTTTAAGATCTCTTGATTTGCTCACTTGCTCTGGAAAGCTCAAAAAGGGAGCTTTTTGAAGCATCCCTTCATCCCCAAGAAGGGATGAAGTCGTTTTATAAGAAATTTCCAGGCACCCTGCCTTGGGATTGATCCAAGCTGAAGCCATCAGTAACTCATTTATTCACCTTTCGTAATCTTCACACCCAACAACAAATACCACAGAATAAATCCTGTTATACACAACGCTCCATACACACAGAGGAGGTGTCAGCCAGTTAAATTTTAGAAAGAAACACAAGAAACAGCACACTAAGATGGCTAAGAAAAACACAAGCGGTAGGCTCCAATGCTTCAAAAGGCTTTAGAATTATTAGACAAATGACAATCATAAAATACATAAATGTGAACATCAATGTGAGACGGAAACGAATCGAGCAGATGGCGCAGAGGGAGAGCAGACAGGGAATACGTGGCCCTGTACACACCAGAAAGCTCGCAGTGTCTCAGGGCCCTCATATCCACAACAGGACTTTAATGAACTATCAAGGGAAGGCAACATATGGGTTATGCAACTTCAGGGAGTCATAAGGCATTACGTATGTGACAAATACTATCAGCCAGTGTGATGAACACTCACAAAAAAAAAAAAAGCAAAAGGGTTAAAAATAACAACTCCTGAGAATATGCATGATACGTAAACCCATCTTCTGGCCTGCTGGGGAAAACAAATGGACAGAAAAAGTTGGGGTTCATCATTACAGATATTACCAGGCAGTCTTCTTTCTGGGGTTTCAGCATACAGAGGTGACTGACACAAGGTCTGTGAAGATTAACCTTGGGCCAGTGGAGAGACTCTTTCGAGGAATGATATTTAAACTTAAGGTTGCATTCTGAGTTGCCCTCGCTCTCTGATAACTATAAAAAGAAGTGCAACATCCCTAAATTAACTGTGGCCTCAGTGAATTCTCTGCACAGACTGCTTTCCTGCAAAACACAAATTTGGGAACAGTTTGGTAGTGAAGCGACGTTATTCCAGACTTTGATGCTGATGGCAGACAAGAAATGGGCCAGATACTCTGTGAGAAGAACGGTTACGCAAGTACCAGAGCAAATTTCACAGAACAAGGCAGTGCTGTACGCTCAGGTACATCGAGGGGACACCAGGCATCCAAACGCCCAAGGAAACTGGCCTAGAGTCGGGAAAACAAGCAGCTCTGCCCTGAGCTGTGTTAATATGTGGTTGCACAAAGAGCCAGTGCAAAAGGCAGCAATCAAGCGGCAGAAGTTGCACAGCAGTCTCTTGTTACAGAATATTGATTTGCGTGGATGATGCAATGAACAGGGCTAAATGCCCCCTGCAAGTCAGATTGCTTTGAAGGGCATGAGTTATGCCATGATGTGTCAGCTGAATTCTCTGAGAAACAGGAATTACGGACACATAGAGCCTGGAGGAGCCCTATTGGCTTTTCAGTTTTACCTCCCTGCTGTGCAGATGGACCCAGACTTAGATCTATCCCATAGACACCTGTCTAACTTCACTGGTACCTCCTGCAAAGTCCGCAAGCTCCCTCAGTGCTTAAAGGTTCTAGTGGTTTTTTTCTACTATATAACTTCCATCTTTTTTTGCTATAAATTGGGACAACTACTCCTTGTTCTCCAGATGTCAACGTGAAAACCAAATCACCACCCCTATAGCCTCTTCTACAGTGTGTGACTTGTCATGTCTCTCCTGCTCAGCCTCCCTGTTCCCAGGCCCTGAAACTTTTGTACGTGGTTTACATTTCCAAAGCCTCTTATTCTCTTTTGTGCAATTAAATGTGTCTTAAAGGACAATCTCTAAACTCTACCTGAAGACCCAGTAACGCCACAGAACACTCACTGGTGGATAAAGCTGGACAGAAGCAGCCTCAGTTTTATGAAAGACAGAACCATAGAATCATCTAGGTTGGAAAAGACCTCCAGGATCATCAAGTCCAACCTTCATCCCAACATCTCCCTGACCTCTAGACCATGTCACGAAGCACCACATCTACTTGTTTTTTTAACACCTCTAGGGATGGTGACTCCACCACCTCCATGTTCCAATGCCTAACCACTCCTTCAGTGAAGAACTTCTTCCTGATATCCAATCTAAACCTTCCCTGGCGCAACTTGAGGCCATTTCCTCTTGTCCTGACAAACACACACACAAACGGGCAGGGAAGCGATGATAGTAAGAGTGCGTGGGTTCTTCTTTTGCTTGTTAAGAATTGGACCTTTTGTCTAATTTACTATAAGGAAAACTGGCTCCTTAAGAAAAAGTTGAATTATCAATGATGATCACCTGCAACATAAGTTTGCTAATTATCTTCATGCTTGATTTTACAACATGTAACCACACATCTACTCTGTTAGGCTGCAGCCTTTACGTATTTTATAGTTTTAATTATATTATTTTAAACCTGACTAAGTGTACTTACCCAAGGAACAGGAGTCATATTCTATGATTCTATGACAACTCTATAATGCTCAGTTAGTGGCTGGATTAGCATAAAATCACAAACTTTTCTCCAGCATTTCTGCTTATCAAGAAGCATTCTGACAATCAAGCTGCATTCCTGCTTTGGTGCCCTCAGATGGGAACATCTGACTCCTGCAATCCCACAGATACCCCTCCTCTACCCCTCCCTTCCTGTAAACTACAATTAAATCTTGAAAAATTACATATTTAGTGTTCATCTTACATGTCGTGCTTTACCATAATATGGGTGAGGCCACTTATTTCTTCATTGCCAGTAGCTCGCTCAGGGACCTGGATTCTTCCTACCACATCACTTCTTTTCAGGGACCACAGGAGGGCTTTAGCAGCTGCCGACAGCAGCTGCTCATCCCACCAAGGCCATTTTTTTCGGTCAGCAATTTTTTCCCAGCCATGTTGGAGACAACGTGGGGCCTGCTCGTTAGAGATCATTGCTCAGATTTTGTGACCTGGCTACACAGGCTGTTCGCGCCTCAGACACTACAGTGAGCAGATGGTGGGGCCCTGAGACTCCTTCTAAAACTACAGAAACCCTGCAAATATCAGTAGCTCCACCCAAACTTCTTGTTTCTGCCTTTCAAGTGTCACAATGTTATAACGCAGGTGTACAAATGCTAATATTAAATCAGCAATGCAAATATGAAGACGGAATGATAAATGAAGCCACAACCCCCCAAAACGATGTAGCTCCAAAAGAAAACCTCTTATTTATGCAGCAGAATAAATGTAAATTGACATCTTCACAGCCTAACATTATTAAAGGGCCCTGCTTTGAAGAGCTTACAATCTAATTGTAAGTAACACACTGAACTAGTGGAACTTGATGTATCATTGCAAGAATAGAAACTAAGAGTAATACACTTAATACAGCTGCTGTGTTTGCTTTTTTTGCTTTAAGAGAACATTCAACATCAAAATCAACATCAGGGTGAAAATTGGAATGAGACAGAAAGCTAACAAAAGGATAATCATTCAGGAACAAATAACTTCCAAACCCCTACAAAAGAAGTATTGTATCACACAAAACAATGTGGAATTAAGAAAATTCGGCTCTAATTCACACTCACATCTTTCTAGAGATGCAAAAAAAAAAAGGAAATGGAATGGGATTAAATCACCTTTATTTATCACCAAGATATTCATTATGCTCTTACATTTTCTCACATTCGCGGTGGAATTTTTCATTTAAGAACCTTTGTATGATACTAGAGTCTCTGAGCCAACCAACACATCACATGCCTCCAGGCAACACCAGAAAATTAATTCTACATTTTGGACATGAAACAACTGAATCTGTAGACCTACAAAGTTTGGTTTGGCGTTTGTTTGAGGTACTTTGGGGGGTTTTTTGGTAAAAGCACAGCTCAGGAGGCCTCCATCTGCAAGCCAGTATCATGTAGTGACCACCACTAGGACTGAATTGGAAGGTGACTAGGATTATTCCACTACAGCATAATGTGATATATGACATATAGTCAGGGCAGAGAAAAGCACTGTAAACATAAAATATTGGTTTCTGTTTCTTAAATCATAAATTGTCCAGATTCCCTCTTTCCAGGAAATTCTACATGATTCAATTCCCTGATCAACGTGTTTTGAAGGAAGCGCTGACTTCTTCATCCCCAAAGCGAAGACAGACTTAAGGATATTTGCACTAATGTATCCTGGTGAAGAGAGTTTAATGGCCACCCAAAGCTCCTCTGGACCACAGCCGTTAAAAAGCAAACGGTTCCTTCACATATTTTTTATGCTGGTTACTACTGTCATGACCCATCGCAGAATCACAGAATGGTAGAGATTGGAAGGGACCTCTGGAGATCACCTAGTCCAACCCCCCTGCCAGAGCAGGGCAAGTCAGCTCTGCTGGCTATTTCTGGGATGAGTATGGCAAGAGAAAACAGGATCTTTATTTTTATAAAGATGTTATTTGGCATTATTTTAATCCACAGTAACTCCAAGAAGATACCATAGTGAAACAGACCTGAACTACTTGTAAGAAGCAAGAACCTGGCATGACCTGACCCAAATAAGCAAATCTGAGTAAGGCAGATTTTTCTCATTTTGCTGAAGCAGGGACTGCAAAAATAATCTTTTAACACGTTTGACCACTAGTTACAAATTCAGCTTTTTCTCCATGGTCACCCTCTGACATCTAACTTGGCCATCTGGAGCAAATTTAGAAAGAAAGACGAGAGGATGAGGAGGAAGAAAATATGCTTATGATGCAAGACACTGTTACTTCTACTGAGTGCAATATGCACTTAGCAGGAACGGAGGAGAGGATGAGCAGCTGCCTCTTGTGTCTGTAGCAACGCTAGTCCAGCCTCCAGTTCCAGTGACTAACCGTACAATAATTTGTAACACTTTTTCTTCCCACAAAAACTAATGAAGAGTGTTAATTTATAGCACTCATGGAACACACGTCAGCTCTCACAAGCATCTCAGATAAGGAGATGGGCTTTCCACTAAAATTTACATGAGTGACTGAGACATAGAATCATAGAATGGTTTGAGCTGGAAGGGACCTCGAAGATCATCTAGTTCCAAGCCCCCTGCCATGGCAGGGACACCTACCACTAGAGCAGGTTGCACAAGGTCCCATCCAACCTGGCCTACATCCAGTGATGTAGCATCCACAACTCACCTGGGCAACCTGCTCCAGTGTCTCACCACCCTCACAGTGAAGAACTTCTTCCTTACATCTAATCTAAATCTCCCCTCTTCCAGTTTGAACCCATTACCCCTCATCCTATCACTACAAGCCCTTGTGAAAAGTCCCTCCCCAGCTTTCTGTAGGCCCCCTTCAGATACTGGAAGGCTGTAATAAGATTTCCCCAGAGCCTTCTCTTCTCCAGGCTAAACAACCTCAAGTCTCTCAGCCTGTCCTAGCAGGAGAGGTGCCCCAGACTTCATCTGTGCTCCAGACATCACGTAACCGAGGCAAGTGAGTTGGTGTGGTTACCCATGTTCCCTCTACAGTCTATGGAGAGAAAGAAGGTGACAACTGCCAAGAAGACAATTCAGACCTTAGATGGGTTAAAATGCCCTTTGAAGGTGGATCTCTCTCTGCTGACTGAAGCAGTCCTCCAGGACAACAAGCTGGGCACCCTAGGTAGGTGAGGCAACTCAAATGGGATGGATCTGTATTAAACATCTGACCAACACCACAACAACAGCAGAGCTGGAAAAATAATCAAAATCTTATTCTTCTCAGTCCAGAGCCCGCTCAGCTTTGTAGCCTGCATTTATATAACAAAGCCTTGTTCTGGAGAATGACTGCTCCTACCGTCCTTTTGTGTGCAGAATATCTCACTGTTTCTGACAGAAGAAACTATGGCTGGCTGGAAAAAGATTACTGCTATAAAAGCAGCTACATGATTAAATTCAAGCTTTACGGTGAAAGCTGGCAAAGCGTAGGTAGCAATTTTCTGCCACTTGTTTGTTTAACTCTCAGAAAACTAAAATTGTTCTGCCCACAGCCTGAAACATAACCTACAACTTTGCACTGCTCCCATCCATCTCACTGTAAAAACTGAGAGGTAGTTGAACAGAACTTGGAGTTAAAAATGTGTCCTTTTAGCCACGTATTTCAGCAACTGAAAGGACAAAAAGCCTGTAATACCAACAAATTATTAGAAGTCAAAGGAAAATAAAAATTGCCAATACGTGCTAGATTTCCTGCTGTAAACTGAAAGGACCCTAACAACTACACTCACGAAGATTTTTGAGTACAAAACATTATGATTCTAAATTTAGATTCTGTTATCTAAAAAGAAGTTACTTAAAGAGATTTAGGGCATGAAGCATTCGTGTGTTAATGGGAGCTGGCTTTCTCCGCCCCTTCGTGAACTTTGCTTTAAAAGTTCCTGCTGCCTTGTTTTTAGACCCTTCCTTTCAACAGACCAGCCACATAAAGTTTGCATTATCACTACACAGACCAGCATTTCATAAAGCGTTTCTGCCACGTTCTTCTAAAGGGCACAGAAGTTGTCCACATGGGGTCAGACTGGCTTTTTGATTCTTGACATTGACGTGCTTAATAAAACACATCCTTGGAAGCATTTCTTTATATAAGAGGTATGATGAAAGATATTATTGCGTGGCAAAGAGAATCAGCATGCCTTTATAAACTGGCTACAAGGTGGAGTGAGTCAAGATGGTATTAACAGCAGCCCACAGGTTTCAGCTGGCTTAAGATACAATTCTTCTCACTCTCGAGGACAGAAAGCGGGATAAATCCCAACATTCAAGTATCTCTCACTGCCTGGACATGGCTAGATGCATAAAGATGATGACAGTGCATGTGCAGCCAGGCAGATAGATGTGGGGGTTCCTGCCATCTCCATGTGAATCACATGCAGGGCTCCAAAACTGGAATCTGGTCGCCACCACAGAGGAGCATGGATTGAATTAGTTCTTTCCATCACTGTGAAAGACATGAATGAATTACACTAACATTTTATGCTCCTAACTATTCTGTTGATGAATCCAAAATATATGTAATTACAGAGCTAAATATAGCACCTTCCAGTCAACGGAAATCAACTCGGCTAAAAAACTCAGGGAGGGAGGGAGAGAAGACATCTAAAACCACACAAAAACCTGACTTCATTTCCTCTGTATGATAGTACTATTTTACTTTGAAGGGAAACTCTTCTCAAGAAGTTCCAGATCTTTTGTTAGGAATAGTTGTATTCAAACATATCCTAGTTTGTTAAAGGCAAAGTAAAAATTAAGCAAAAAATAACACATTTCTTTACTTCTCAAATTTGTTCATCCCACATTGCCTCTAAATGGCACCGTCCAACAATTAATTTTGTAACTAAAATCAAAAGTCTGGTTTGATTTAAAATTTTAAGTGTACTTAAGTGAAAGATGAGCAACCGAAAGCCAAAGAGGCTGGTCATTTGTTTAATCACGCAGCACTACTGCAATAATCCATACAATGTCTCACACCTCATGGAAAAGGGGCACATCCAACGCCTGCAGGGTACTCGGCTCTCCCGTTACCAGACTCACTTTATTTTTTTAAATTCGCTGAGACTGACAGCGAGCGTGCCAAATCTGTGAATATTCTTGGGAACGTGGAGCCTTCATTGCCTCCAGAATGAAGTGAGAAAACAAAATGCTTTCACTCTAGCACACCAGACAAGGGCAACCATGACACAAACATGGTCAGGACCAGGAGTAGGCATTATTTGCCACATCCATAAGAAATCGATGCTTCCTCTAAGTTATATGTTTTTTACTATTAAGTAAATTATTTTATTCCTAACTGAACAGGCCTAGACTTTTAAAAGAAAGCTGGCAGACACCGTATCAAGCAGTAAGGTAAAGTGCAAATTAATTTAAAGTGCAAATTAATTAATTAATTCAAAGCTAAGTGAAATCTGAAGAGCAGTACTGGACGTGATGCTCTTTCAAAGGCAAATTCTCAAAATGCACTCACTGCTCCTTAGAAAGACCCAGAACCAGTCAATGCCAATTACCAGTTTGGTAACAACCGCCAGTGGTAAACACCAGGATATTTTAAAACTTGATTTTACAGGTTTCTCAGTCTCGATACTGATTTTAGGAGACTATTCTGATCAAATCCAAAATAGCAACCCATAAACAACTGCTGAAAGGGAGAAGGATAATCCTGTCCTTAATGCTGCTACTGAAATACACACTTGTGCGCAGCCTAGAAGAGAGTAGGTAGAAATCCGCACCAGGATTTCTACAGATGGCATGGGTGGGAAAGACAGTAGGCCTGAAATCCCAAATACATAACGCTAGAAAGGGAAAATAAATCATCAACAGAAATACAGAACTAGTCTGACACTGCTGTCAAAAGCATAAAGCCAGTAAATGAGGGGAAAAAAAACCAAACAACCCAAACATCTCCCTAACAAACAAAAAAATCCCTAACAAAAACCAAAATCTCCCTAATATTCATAGCAGTAACAGGGAATACTTGTAACAATAGCAGAGTTTTAAGAAAATGGTAGCGTGTTTCAAGTTGCCAGCATGCTTTTAATTGCATTTACAAAGTTTAAGTCTATTGCATGAAGTAGACAAATTCAGTCATTCCAAATAATAACGTTGCTGGTTTGGTAGCGTTTTTAATCCCGCAATTTACACGCTTAAAGACTTTTTTAACAATATCCCTTTATTACTCAAATATGTTCACACTGACAACTTGAGTACACTGACTGATGTGACAGTTTCAATTACTCCAAAGGGGATATTTGGGTCTCTTGAGTTTATATTTTAAAACTGTCAAACTAAATATCCTGGTAAGACAGAAGAAGAAGTTAAAGGCTTGATGTACATTAAGACTGAGCCAGACTGTCTTGAAACAAACAGGAAATCCCCAGATTTTTAAGGCCAGAAGGGACCGCTCTGATTGCCAATCTTACTTCCTGCACAAAGGAGCCCACCCAAAAAATCCTGCAGTAAGTATTTTGAAACTGAATCGCAGCTAAACATCCGGCACGGAAACATCCTCAGTGTAAAGCACCTAATTCAGGATTAAAATACGAAAAGACAGTTAATTTTCCTTCTGTAAACAGTCAGAGTACGCAAGCCTCACCAGTCCATCAAGGTGACAAGTTTACAGCACAGCAGGATGAATCGTTAAGGGACAGTGCTCCTCCATACATGTTCTCATCTTTACTACACATAATTGTAAATAATTACAGGAATGACAATACAATTCATTAAATTTCTTGTTTTGAAAATTCCTTTCTACGCTGCCATCCGTTAAAAATGGAATCACAAATTCCCATTTATTGTTTTTAGTACAAAAATAACTAACAATCTGCATGGTTTTGTCATTATTTACGGAGTAAATGTTCACTTCTAACTAATAGTGAAGAGTTATTCCTACAAGGTAAAGAATCTGTAGTTACAGGGACTAAATCCCCATTTCTGTTGTGTAACATTCACTTTTTGCTCCTTCCCCCCACGTTTTGGTATCATCAGATCCAGGGATATTATCAGATCCAGGGACATCTGGCTAGATGAGCTGAACAGAAAAGGTTCACATGCCATTTATTCTATCAGCATATTCTGAAATTTGAAAGCTGCGTCATATTTGCAAAGAACCAGAAATAACCTACGGTCGAAAGTGTTTTCAGAGTAAGAATTTGTTCTCATATACTCCCCAACTTTTGCCTTAAGACTGGAAACAACATTTTCCAAAGCTGCTTCTATACTTGCTGTAATCACAAACTTTAGAAGTGGCAAAACACAAGGCTGGTCGTCTTTCCTGAAATGCTGCCATACTACAGACATAAAGATAGTACTTTTAGATTGTATTAAAGCATGGAAATCAAAGCTCTTTAAAAATCACATTAAAAAAAACACCACCACATTCGAACCACCTTCAAAACACAACTCTCAGAACTTTTATTTAAAATTAGCCTTAAAACTTTGTTATTTATTTATGCTACTACTGATGGCTGATGTTTATCCGCCACACATGTAAAGAATAGACAATAGACTCAAGCTATGATTTTAAAATTCATTAGCAATTGTAAGAGAGGCTTCTCACAAAATTCATGCCAAGCTTTTCTCTTGGTGTCTGTTCAAGATCTCTGATGGTTGATCTTTACAAAATAACTGAGGCCAAAACATGACGAGTCTTAAAGCATGGCATAGAAATACTTTTAAAAACTATTATTGTAAGTACACAGATTTTTCTCCCATTTTCAGCGCAAAAAAAAACCCAAAACATTTCAATCCCCCATTAAAACACTTTTAATTTGAAATTGTTAAGTACTAGAAATCAACAATCTAACAAAATGAAGACACAAAATTAGATATGAAGCTTCATAGCCCACCTTTCTTCTTGACTGGCATTCTTCTTCCTACTTCTGAATCTGCTTGCAAGCACTTATTTACAACGATGTACTACTGGAACACTTTGCGAGGTCAGGAACTGGCTAGCTATTGCAAAACACTTTTACAGTTCAGTTAGGAAACGCAGCTTCAATCTTCAATCTTATCAATACTTGCAGTTTTCTTGTATTGGACTTCCGATGCTTCCCACGTGTAAGAAAAAAGGGGGGGAAAAAAAGCTTTTTGATTTTTTTTTTAAGAGATGTTTTCAATTTCTTTAAAATATATTTGAATCTATAAAAATACAAGAGAAAATGTTCCTTGGCAATATAAAACCTTATTATAACTCCTCTTCTGGCAGCAAAGTTTGAAAATTAAAAGATTTTATGTAATACAATTAAGGCACAGTCCATCTCTAGGCAGCTGTCTTAATACTCCACCTGTACATGCTCAAAAACATATTATTTGCAGGACAAAAATGCCCAAATAATCCAAATAAGGAGGAAGACAAAAACAATCCAAAGTGACTCTTTAACTTCTTTCACTTCTTGGATGAATTTTGCTAGCTATGTATTAGGTGACTACACGGAAGACTGAAAAGGTCCCCTTTGCCTCACCAGACACCAGCCTTCAAATATCACCCTCTTACCCAACAGAAGTCACTGGACAGTCACTTTCATTTTTATTATCTGCAAGCCACCCAGCCTTATGGTCTTTAATGTCCCTCTGATCCTCCCATGTATTAAAAGAGAGGATTGAAAACGAGGAAAGCAATCCCTTGACCTGGAATTATTAAAGTGACAGTGCTGATCACCGGGCACTTTGGCACAGCAGATTGCTTTATAACTGGAGTCGTTTACTTCATGCCATTTCTTCCCTTGCACAGCAGCCACCTCGTGAGGGAGGAATAAGGAGAGTTAAGAGAAGAGCTTCACAAAAGGTTCATTTTCAGAGATAACGAAGTATTAACGAAACAAAAAGCGAGCCATGAGATCAGTCCGGAGTTTCCCACTCAGAAGCGCAGCTGGTTGGCTTCAATACGAGCCTCTCTCTCTCTCCCCCTTTTTCTGGAAAAAAAAAAAAAAAAGAGACAAACAGAAACGAGATAGATTTTCGTCATCTAGCTCGTTAAGAAAAACCACGATCAAGGTGGACAAGCTTCAAACGCTCCCCGTGCCCGCAGGAGGAGCTGCGACGCAGATGCCAGGGCTCTGCTTTGCATCGGCTTCTTTAGGAGATGGCAACTGTGTTTGTGACAGGGGCGGCTCTGTTTTGCTCTTTTAATGTTCACAGTCGGGATCTGCCTGTCCCCGTTTCCCCCCGAGCAGGGGCTGCCCGCTCCCCCAATCGCTTCTCCCGGCCCGAAAGGGACTGTCTGATGCTTTCCGAAGCGGGACGAGACAGAGAAGGGCTGGTTTGGTTGGCGGAGGGCTGGGACGGGGGCGCAGATGAACTGGAGGGGCTTAAGGAAGGGGGTGATTTTCCCCGGGTTGCTGAGGGGATGAGGGAGAGGATGGCAGGGCGCGGAGCTGAGGGGCTGAGGGAGGGGGCGAAGCGAGACGCAACCCGGGCGAGGGGGGCCACTGGGATAGGACGGGGAGCACAAAGGAGCTGGTGGAGAGGGAAGAGGCCGGCGAGGCGGGAGGCGAGCGGGCGATACAGGGGCTGAGGGGCAAGGGGGAAAGGGGCGCGGGGCCGAGGGGAAGGGGCCGCGGGCAGCGCCCGGAGCCGGGGCCCGGGTGAGGGAGGGGGGTCAGCGGGTTACCCCAAGGACTGGGCCTCCCCCCATCGAAGGCTCCGCGCTCCGCTAGGGGGAGTCCCCGCGTCCCGGCCGCCGGCTGCAGGGTCCCCGCTCAGCCCCGTCTCCATGGAGGAGCCG
>VZZY01001012.1:4270-19749 GCA_013400335.1 Eurystomus gularis | reverse complement strand
AACCAGCCCCGGCCCGCTCGCTGACCCCCCGCCCGCCGGCTGCCGGCCAATCGGGAGGCGCCATGCTGGCCCGGCGGGGAACGCCCAATCAAAGGCGTCCTCTGAAGGCCCCCGGGTCATGTGAGTGGGTAAGATGGCGGCGCCCGCAAGGCGAGGAGTGAAGTGGGAGGAGCCATGTTGTAGGCGGCGGGGCCTGCTCGGCAGGACCGGCTCGGTAAGGGCGGGAGCGGGACGGTGTCCGGCCAGGACAGCTCAAGGTCGTGCGGGTCGGGGCCTGGCCTGGCGGGAAGGCTGCGAGGGTGAACGTGGTGCGGCGGCGCCGAGGGGGTTAACGGCGGTTGGCGGTTTTCAGCGGCGTTTAAGACACAGGCGGGGAAGGGGCCCTCCCGGTGTGAGGCCTTCGGCCCTGCACCGGGCCCGAGCTGTGCTTGCGGGCCTCCAGCTGCCTCACAGCGGCTTGCAAGGGGACAGGGAGGGCCGTCTGTACGTCAAGGGTACTTACAGCTCCGTGGCGTAATGTCTGCGGTTTACCCAAAGAGCAGGTTTGGAGACCCTCCTCCTCAACGGGGCAAGAGCGAGAGGCTTCAGGGCTGGCACGCTGATTCCCGGTGAGGTCCTGCCTGCTTGCCCCTGCTTCCTCCGCTCCTGCATCCTGCCAAGCCTGAATGGAAGCAAGCACAACCCTACAGATAGGACTTAGGACGCAGCCTTAAAATTACAAAAGAAACTTAAGGTAAGTATGACTAGCGGAGTAAGTTTGGGAAATTTCCTGTGGGGGAAAACATCTAGAAAAAGCATTTGAATCACTAAATGTCGGGTTTAATCAAAAGCTGTTGTGGTGGGTTGACCTCGTTGGGCTGCCAGGTACCCACCAAGCTGCTCTATCACTGGCCCTGCTCGGCAGAACAGGGGAGAGAAAATGTGACAGAAGGCTCATGGGTCAAGATAAGGACAAGGAGATCACTCACCAGTTACTGTCGCAGGCAAAGCAGGCTTGATTTGGGGAAAATTAATGTAATTTATTGCAAATCAAATCAGAGTAAGGTAATGAGAAATAAAAACAAATCTGAAAATGCATTCCTCGCACCCCTCCTTTCTTCCCAGGCTCAACATCACTCCTGATTTTCTCTACTTCCTCCCCCTCAGCAATGCAGGGGGACAGGGAATGGGGGTTGTGGTCAGTTCCTCACATGCTGTCTCTGCCATGGCTTCCTCTTCACACTCTTCCACTGTTCTGTTGTGGAGTCCCTCCCACAGGAGGCAGTCGTTCATGAACCTTCCAACGTGGGTCCTTCCTACAAGCTGTAGTTGTTAATGAACTGCTCCAGTGTGGGTCCTTTCTATGGGGTGTACTCCTTCAGGAAAAGACTGTTCCAGCGTGGGTCCCCTGTGGCACCACAAGCTCTGCCAGAAAACATGCTCTTGCATGGGCACCTCTCTCCACAGGTCCTGCCAGGATCCTGCTCCAGCACAGGCTTTCCATGGGGTCCCAGCCTTCTTTGGGTGCCTTCACCTGCTCTGGTATAGGGTCCTCCATGGGCTGCAGGTGGATATCTGCTCCACTGTTAACCTCCATGGGCTGCAGGGGGGCAGCCTGGTCACCATGGCCTTCACCACAGGCTATAGGGGAATCTCTGCTTCAGCATCTGGAACACCTCCTCCCCCTCCTTCACCAACCTTGGTATTTGCAGAGTTGTTTCTCTCACATATTCTCACTCCTCTTCTCCAGCTGCTGTTGCGCAGTAGTTTTTTTCCCCCTTCTTCAATATGTTATCCCTGAAGTGCTACCGCTGTCACTGATGGGCTCAGCTTTGGCTGGTGGTGGGTCCATCTTAGAGCCAACTGGCACTGGCTCTGTCGGACACAGGGGAAGAAGCTTCTAGTGGCTTCTCACAGAAGCCACTCCTGTAGCCCTCTCCTGCTACCAAAACCTTGCCAGGCAAACCCAGAACAACTGAATGCTTTATGATTTAATCTGTCTCTGGCTAGGAGCACTATTAAAAAAAAATAATAATCTTATTTGTGGAATATAAAAGCAGAGTAGATATCTTTGTGATTTCTTTAAATCTTTACAAAACATGGTTTTATTTGGGATTTTTTCTTATGGTTCTACTTGACGGTCAAGTCAATTTAAACCTGGAATATTGCCAAAAGCCATTGTCCAATGATTGTCCTCCCTTGTGCTGCCGGCGCCGGGGATCGTTGTGTTAGAAAGTGATCCAGCTGGAAAAAACAAGCACGCTGCCCACTGTTCCTCTGAGCAGTTTTCATCTGTATGCTTTCTGATCGAAGCTGCATCTGAGGACTCTGCCATGAGAGACAGGAAGGGTGTTTGTGATTGTGTAGTGCCGAAAGAGGCTAAATGTTTATTTGGTACGTGGTGGGGCTGTGTAACTTTGATTACACTTGTTTGTTTGTTCGTTCCTCGTGATGCAGGACTTCAAGATGACAGGAAGAGAGTTTCTTGAACCAGATTCTCCACGGCACAGACTATTTTTGGAAAGACTTAAGTGGGCGGAAGTCGTACAAAAGACGCTCAATGAGCTTCCTAAAGCAGATCAGTAAGTGCTGGTGAAAGAAATGAAGGGCATCAAACATTTCAAGTTTTGGGGGGAGCTTTGCTTTTCCCTTAGTCTTGTATTGCAAAGCTTCCTTGCAGTTACAAAAATATTCAATTGTGAAGATGCTTGTTATTGTCCAGAATAGAAAACTTCTGTGTTTTTAAAATATAGTTAGTTTAGTGTTCTCTCTGGTCCTGCTCAGCTGGTTTCTTCCATGTACTCCCTGACACTTGAGGTTCTGGGATGGCTTCTCAGCCCTGACCGGCTCAGAGCATTCAAACAGTCCTGTGCTAGAGATAAGAAAGTTTCTAGGAGACTGAAATGTCAGAGAGCATAAGCCAGATACTCTTGTGATTCTGCAGGAGTCATCTTGTGTCCTGCAGGGCTGGCCTGGGGCCAGAACTGAGTGACCATCAATCTGTTAGTTCCTGCGTTTCATTCTACAGCGCTCCCTGTTTCAGGAAGGCAAGACTGAGGTGCCGAGATAGTGGTGGTGTATGAGTCAGCCAGAGTCATGCAGGCTCACGGGCAGGGTTCCACGCGGTACAAAAGCAGCTAAATGTCATCTGGGCCTCACAAACATCGAGGTGCTGGAGCAGTTCAGGAGGAGAGCAATGAAGCTGGTGAAGGGTCTCGAGAATTATGAGGAGTGGCTGAGGGAACTGGGGCTGTTTAGTCTGAAGAAGAGGAGGCTGAGAGGTGATCTTATTGCTCTCTACAGCTGCCTGAAAGGATGTTGCAGGGAGGTGGGTGTTGGTCTCTTTTCATAAGTCACAACTGATAGAACAAGAGGAAATGGCATCAAGTTATGTCAGAGGAGGTTTAGGTTGGACATTAGTAAAAAAATCTACACCAAAAGGCTTATCAAAGACTGGAACAGGCTGCCCAGGGAAGTGGTTGAATTGCCATCCTTGGATGTATTTAAAAGCTGTCTAGATAGGGTGCTGAAGGATATGGGGTAGAAGTGGCCTGGTAGAGATAGATAGCGGTTGGACTTGATGATCTTGAAGGTCTTTTCCAACCGTAGCGATTCTGTGAAACAACCTTTTTGTGTTTTGCAATACTGCATTTCACTGCAAAACCTCACTGGACCTGAGCTGGTTCTGTAAAAGCAGTTTGTGTGTGTGCCTCATCTTGGATAAATTCTGTATAAATAAGAGCAATCAGAAGCTTTGGGTTTTTTCAGTTGGACTAAACTGCTGGCTAAACAAACTGCCAGTAGTAACACAGGGCCTCCCCACGCAGGTGAGAAGGAGCAGTGCCAAGACTTTATCCCTCCCGTTACAGTCAGTGCTGCAGCTTTGTGTAGGATCTGCCGTGCTCACGTTCAACTTGCAACGCTTCTCCTTCCTCAGAACTGGGGAGCTGAGAGGCACATGCGTGGTAACATATCACAGAGGTGATGTGGTAACGTCCTGATAGCAGCTGTGGTACCAAGGGACTGCTGGGCCTTGAAGGAAGTAGCTGCCAGGGTGTACACCTTCATTTGAAACTGCCCTGGCAGGACTTGAAGTTTGTGTGTCCAGAGGTGTGGTCAGTAATGGCTGGAAGGGAAGAGGAAGCGTCCTACAGTCAGGTGGAGATTGTTCCTGCTCACCAAAGCTCTTTTTTTAGGACTAGGGAGCTATTAAAGAAAGAAACCCATATATATTTTTTTTCTTTAAAAAAAAAAAAAAAGGCAAAACCAACAAATCCCCACACACAAAAGAATACCAAACCCCAGCTCTGCCTTTCTGTCCTCTCCTGCAGTGTCACAGTTCTGTACATAGAATCGTTAAGATTGGAAAAGACCTGTAAGATCATCAAGTCCAACCATCAATCCAACACTAACATGATCACTAGACCATGTACAGGTTTTCTGAGCCCCTCCAGGGATGGGGACTCCACCACTTCCCTGGACACCCTGTGCCAGGGCTTGACCGCTCTTTCAGTAAAGAAATTTTCCCTAATATCCAATCTAAATCTCCCCTGGAGCAACTTGAGGCTGTTTCCTCTCATGTTCTCGCTAGTTACTTGGGAGAAGAGACCAACACCCACCTCTCTACAACCTCCTTTCAGGTAGTTGTAGAGAGCTTATGTCAGTAAGCCTGAGTAGATTCTGCTGGTCCTGGGCACATTGACGTGCGCTACTTTGGATTCTCAACTACACTGCGAAGATTTTAGTCTCGGTCATCTACACGTATGTAGATGCGCACGTGCATTTCACTGCCTGTGATTTTAAACGTGAGCAGAAGAAGGGCTGGATTGCAGACTCTGTGCTCTGGGCACATGCTGCGGGTGACATCCAGTACTGGAAGAACAGCGACTGAAAAGCAAATAGGCCCCTTTCTTTTTAACCCCCCAAAAAAGAAACCTGGTTCCTAAATAAGGGCATGAGAGAGCTGACCGGTCAAGTTCTTTTGCTATATAGCATCAGAACTGAAGTGTTAGTAGCTTGTTTTCGTGTGTGAAAATCTGGTAGGTACCAAGAACAAAGTATTTTCCTATTCAAAATGAGAAAGTTGATCGCAGATGTTTTTAATGTTTTAAATTTTACAGAATTAACACCTATATTTCCGCAGCCTCTTTTGTATGGTTTGTCAGTGCTTAATGCTACCCTAAGCATTAAAATGTGGAAGAATTTTTTTTAAATCCTGTATTTTAATTGCTAAATGACTTAGAGGTTGTCACATCTGATAATTTTGCAAATAAATATGACATTTGGCCTAGCATAATTTTTTTTGACCGGTTAAGCATTTCATTTTCTTTGGGGCTTTAGCGATAAATCCAACTTATGACGCATTTTTAAAATACACTTTTAGGATAATAATATTGGCACGGCCTCGGTATCAGAGTGGCTTCCTGTTAATTGCTTTGCCTAGCGATAGCTGTCATTTCAGGAATTTTACATTTGTGGAAATCCACAGCGAAGAGTCGTTCCCACTGATCAGCTGCCTGTGCCAGGTATAACGCTCAAGACAACGCACAGCTTCCTTCTGCGAGTCAGATGAAATCAATCACAAACTGCTCCTCAGGCTTGTAAAATTGGCACGCTCTCCCTTCCCTCTCTCGCGCTACCTGCTGTGGTGGAACGGACTCAAATGGGAACTGTTTGTCAAGATATTAAGTGCTGACTGTCTCTGACCAGGCTTTGTTCTATCCTTCGCCATTCTGCAGATTGCAGCAGGAGCAGCTGCTCTGAACCGGATGTTAAAAACACGGTAGACCAGAACCCGGTCCCTCTGTTGTAAAGGGAAAAATGGAAGCTCCATTCTGTAAACTAGTCTGTAACCTTTAACTGGTGTAACCTCCCAGCAAGGGAAGGCCTTAAACTCAGTGTTCCATGACGGCTCTTCAGCATCTACAGGGTCCCTCCAACTGACCTGTCAGCAGCTGCTGAGATCGTTACTGCAAGATTATTGATCTGTCCTGTAAGCTCTTAGGTTGAAACTGAATGTCCCAAGTAACTAGCGAGAGGACGAGAGGAAACAGCCTCAAGTTGTGCCAGGGGAGGTTTAGATTGGATATTGGGGAAAATTTCTTTACTGAAAGAGTGGTCAAGCCCTGGCACAGGGTGTCCAGGGACATGGTGGAGTCGCCATCCCTGGAGGTGTTCAGAAAACGTGTAGACGTGGCACTTCAGGACATGGTCTAGTGGTCACGTTAGTGTTGGATTGAGGGTTGGACTTGATGACCTTAGAGGTCTTTTCCAACCTTAATGATTCTAAAAAGAAGTAGAAAAGGCTTCTCGGCCTTTCTGTCACCTTATTTGTGAGGCGTGTGTAAACTCCTGTGTGTAGCAAAGGAGGATGCTGCACGAGTCGCTTTTGAAAGTAGTTACTCTCCGTGTTGCACCAGCGAGAGACCTGCATCTCTTTCACCATACTGTAGGATTCTCAGAAGTGAGTCACAGCACTGAGTAAACCAAACTTTTTTACAGTTCTTAATTGCTGAAGCAACTTTCCTTCTTTCGCAGGAACCTTTGTAAACATGGATCATACTTCCTGGCTGCAAACGCAAGCTTATGTGGCTTAACAGCAAATAACTTATTCAGGAACATCCTACATGTCAGGAGAGCTTCCATCGTGTCTGCTCTGCCAATGGCTGTTATTCCATTTCTTTCAACGGCAGCAGTTTATGAAGTTTTTGTGCGTGAGCCTTTATTTTCAGGTAAAAAACCTCATTATTCTGTGTTTTCAAAAGGGCTTTGCGTTCTGTACGTAATGTTACCACTAGAGGAGCTTTTTCTGTCACAAAATCCTGGTCTTGAACTGTTGTGGCCTTGGAAAAGCTCAGTTGGTAAAGCAGGGTTTTAAAAACAGACCATTTAACGCACTGGGCAGCAGTGAATCCTGGAATGTGAACAGGAAAGGGAATACATGTGCGCATTTATGTTTGTAGAAAAATTTCTATTATGCATCACTGATTTTTTAGCGTTTGTCACCCAAAGTCATGTAAAAATGGCTGTGACAAAGCAGTTCTCTTGCCCCCATCTCTATGATTTCATTTGAAGGTCAACTCAGAGTGACAAATTCTTCATGGGTTGGAATGGGTGGTTTTCTTGGTTTGTTTCTTTGTTTGCTTTGCAAAAGGAAGAGTCCTTCTTTCAAAATCTCTTGCACACGGGCGCAGCTTGGCTGTTTCTGTCAAGCGCCTGTTTCCGTGTTGTTACACGCAGCTTATAAATGGATGTGGTGGAGCTACGTGGGGATCACCAGTGAACCGTTTTGTCTGTGCTGCAGGTGAGCTGAACTGTGAGGTCTGTGCTGTGGTCAGAGGAGGGTTAATAGGGGCCCTTGTGGGCGGTCTCTATCCTGTGCTCCTGGCTCTCCCTGTGAGCGCAAGCCTCGCAGCCAGGTACGTCTCCTTAACCTGCGATGACTGAAATGTATTTGTTGGTCAGATCTTCAGTTCTCAGTGGAAATGCTGTGGATTTTGAGTCTATGCACACCTGTCTTCTTGTGGGATTTTAGTATGTGGAAGGGGATTGACATTAAGATCATCTGATGACGAGGCAAAGTTCGTAAGAGCTACAGCAAGCCTCTACAGTGAAATGACATCTGCAGACTGATACCCTGTAAAGCACTTGTGTTTGCTGGAACCTTACGAGCTACCCACTGGAGTGCTGGGCCCTGAGTTGGAGTTGACCTGTGATGAGTTGCAACCCAGCAGAATGTTTTAGTTTTCTTATTGGCTTCATGTTCCAGAGGCAGAACCTGGCCCACCTGTGTCTCTGTGGCTCTGCCCTCACCCAGGTGGTCGTGGTTGGGGTGGTGGGTGAGGCCAAGATTATATTAACCAGGAGCTGATCAGTCAGAAGAGCTTCCTGTTGGGTGTGGCTTCTGTTGGGGCTGGTTGCATCTTGCTGAGCTCTCAGTGGTGTCCTTCCACATGAAGGGTCAATGAGGAGCCATCTCTGCCTGTTGTGTCCAGCAGGCGATGGTGGCACCTCAGTGGGCAGCAGAGGAGCTGGGCCCACAGGAACCTGTGGCAGCATTGTTTGAAAGAGAGTTCCGGGGGGCTGTTGCTGAGTTCAGTGTTGGCCTGTGTGATCAGGCAACTGATGGCAGCATAAAATGGTGATGGCTGAACTGGCACAACCCGTGATGTGCCTGAGCTGTGATGTTGTGGCTGCCATCATGCCAAGTGACGGAAGATCGCTGCTTAGTGCTGCCTTGGCTGGATGGCTGAGAGACATCCCAGACCCAGCAGCCAGACTCCCTGGCAGGTGGAATTCTGTGGATGGGGTCAGGGCACAGTGAGGGGCTGGTGAGAATTGGTGGGACAAGTCAGGATGGTTTTTAGCATTTGTCCAAGAGAGCTCAGTGCCACCAAGAGACCTTAACTGAGGAGAGAAAGGAGAGAGTTAAATCTACCTCAATATTTTTAATGACTTTAATGTTAAATCTTGGTGCTTCAATTGGATGGGGGAAAAAAACCCATAAAAACTAAGTTGTTACCTGTTTGTGTTGTTTAGGTATTCCTCATCCCCATTACCAGGGAAAGAAAATCTATTACGCTACTGGCTCACAACTTCTCAGCCTGTCTTCAGGAAGATGAGTTTGGCTGTTATTGTACAGGCTCTCACTGGATTATATCTTGCCACTAAACACCACGGAATATACATCAAAATTCTGCAGCAGATGAACAGTAGCAGGGATCCTGAAGAGTTGCAAGCATGAAGTAAAGCGATTTTTCAGTTGCCTTGGATAATAACCATAATAAAGAAAGAAGTTGTTGCTTGCTGTCCTTTTTTAATAGAAAAAACAAAGTTAAGCCTCTGCGCTGAGATTCTTTTCAGTCTGGAACTTTAAATGCAAGTTGTTAACGATTAATACACCTCAATAACAGTTTTGTAAGAGCAGGTGTTTTTCTTTGGAAATAGGGGGGAAAAAACCTATTTCTATTGCCTGTTTAGTGTTTGGCTCCAAGGTGATGCTACGTCTTTTAGAAGCTGTACAAATCGGTGTTATTGAAAAAGGGGGGTTGCTTTGTAATGCAAACCATAGAGATTTAAAAAAAGAAAAGGGGGGGGGGGCAGTTCATGGCATGTTTTTTCTAGAGATTCTTCAAAATCTTTAGTGGTTTTCTCCCTGAACTTTCCTCCCTTCTGCTAGAGCGGAGTTTCTGTTACAAGATTACCCCCTTTAGGCTGTTAGTTGGGTCACAGGATACACCGTGGAGAACACTGGTACTACAGAGCCATCAGCAGTGATTTTTGGGTCAGACTTATCAAGTGACCAAAAAAACAAAGCTTCAGTCAGGACACACTTTGTCCTTGCAACCAGTTTGCCTTGAAATGACTTTCCCTGAAGCAGGGAACAGTGTTGAGAGGCTACAAAGGCCTGTGCTGTTACTGTGGCATCTCAGCTACCTCTGGTTTTAAGATCAGCAGTCCAGAGTAATTCTTTTGAGTCTGGCTTGTCTTCACTGCCTGATCTAGAGTGATGCCAATTGCTAATTTTCCTCCTGTGTGAGATGTCTGTGGCGTATCCTGCAGTTTGAGAAGTAAACTGGGATTTTTTTCAACAGAAGCCATCATCTCAATCTGATGTGTGCTCTTAGCTGTAAAGCCTGTACAGTTACAGGTCAACAATCACAGATTCTTCAATTAGAATTCTATTATCCCCTGAGATACGCACAGAAGTAGTTATTAATGAGAATTAAGAATTCAGTGCTGAGACCCTTAATTAGCTTGGTTTAAAACTTATGCTCTAGCACTGCTGAAAAATGGATGAAAGGAATTTCATCATGTTTATCTCCTTTAACAAATTTGTTGTTATGGCAGGAAAATAATTTCCTCTTATCTCTCTATAACGAGGAGTAGCATCCTGGTTTGTGCAGGGGAGCAGCAGCGTCCTCAAAATTAAGTAAGTTGCAAAGACTGATGCTTGTTTTGAGCGCAACAGATGAATAAATGAATTGCAAATAAGTATTTTAAGTATTCCGTGCTCCTTAGGCCAGAAAACTTGTGTGTCTATGAAAATGGAAGGTCCAGTTGTACACCGTATAATTCTCCTTAAACTAGGGAAAAAAATAGTTCCTAAAAGTTAAAGAATGAAGACTGAAACTGCTTGGGAATTCAGCAGGACACCGAGGTGCTGCCTGTGAGCTCCAGCATGTGCAGGAGGAACGTCCTCATGGAACTCTAGGAACACCCCCTCAGGTCTCCATTTCGTACAGGGGGGTACAACATTGTACCGCACTCTTAAGAAGTCAAAGGGTGAGATTTTTACCAGTTCTTGGCCTCCTACCAACCGTAACAAACTCCTTGCAAAAGTTTGAACATCGGAATTTGAAGACATTTTAGTTGTATCCTGTCTTTACCATTTTAACAGAAGCCAGTCGCACACTACGTGTCGCACTCCTCTGCACCTGCCCTACTCCAGCTCCTGCATCCTCCAGCTAATGAGCAAAGGTACAATTAGTTCTCCAAGTCTGTGTATCCCACATAAACTGGGAGAAAACCTGTAGAATTGGCTACTGTCAATGTGCAGTTTTTGCACAGGGTGTTCTTTAAACACCCAGCCCGTTTGAACAACTCGCAGACCTCAGACATTTACAGTCTAATAATAAACACAACCCTATAAAGGGAGCGTTGAGGATTCCAGCAGAAAACCTTGACTACAAGCTCTAGAGAACCTAAGTTTTTAAAACCCCTCAAGTTTACAAAAGTCCTTTGTGTTTTGCAAAAGACCTTAGTGCGTCACGGGGAAAACCAAATCTGGTTTTGTTAAGTGGAATGAGAAACATGATCATCTGGAAGTACCAAGAGATAGATACAAAGAGGTGGAACGTGGTTCCCTGCATTTACTTTGATGTCATCTCTCCATGCTGATAGAGTGCAGAAACACAGGTTTGTTTTTCCCCTTAAGACTGCTACTAGGAGTCACAGCACCAAAATCAATCTGGAAAGGAATCGGAGAGACCTGAACATTAAATTGTTTCTTACTTAAATGCTAAATCGTCTCCAGGCGGCTGTGGGTTGGAGCACTACTGGAAAACCAAGGTAGCACAACGTGGATGGCATCTAGTTCCGTGGCACGTTCAGTTTAACAAACAGAAATTTCAGTGCTGAACTGGCTGTTTCCTACAGCTGGAGGCCAAAAAGGCAGAAGATGCCAGTAGGCTTATAAATTTTTAAGCAATGTTTTTTTTATCAAGCTGCAGACTACATTCACGAGAACTCCTGGATGCTGGAAAGCCAGCACACCATTTTAAACTGCTCTCTACAGATAAAAAACAGAAATCAAAGAGCACAATGCATGGCTCGCTCTGGAGCTTTAAGATGTCCTATCCTTTCAGCACCCTCAAACTTTCTGTTACTCTGGTGTTTAGCATGGAAATAATTTGAACGATTATGGTTTAACATCATATCGTTAACCGGTCATCAAAATTCAGAACCTGAAACTGGGACAGAAAGGAGGAAGATGCTAATAGACCGCAGAAGCATTTCTCTAAGTATTCTACTCCTCCATGGTGTATTGATTGAACAAATCCGCATTAATAAAATATTAAGAAAGAAAAACAACTCTAAAATACAGAGTACAATTTGTATCTTCACTTCAAGGAATAGTTTGTTTTGTCCTCACCAGAAAAACTAACTTGAAAGACAAGTAAGATCACTTCTCCTGCATGCCTTGATCCTCTCATTTGCCAGCTGATGACCCCCAGAGACAGCAGCAGCAGCACTTCCCCCTTTCTGGTCCCCCATTTTGCGTAACGAACCACACCATTAAAGCAAGGCATTCATGAGAAGAAAGAGATGAAGAAACATTTGAGCCCATAAACTGAAAGATCAACAAGTCTGGTTTTATTATGAGATTGTGTTCTTATCTGGATGGCACATAATTACAAAGAAACATTTACAATATATTTTCAAGTATTAAGTTATGTCATTTCAAGGCTTCCACTTCAAAAAGCTACATTAATAATACACCATACAGATAGGACAGTCGGTTAGAGCTTCAAATAACTTCCTCCCCTCTATTTGGTTTAAATATGATTCAGTAGGCACTAGAAATGCCTGCAGCCACTTACTGCCTGGGGACTTGACCTTGTTCTTGTACCGCCATACACCCGTTCTGCATGTCAGAAAACCAGCTGTTCTCAGACACAGCTCACAGGTAGTTTCACGGTTAAAGCAATGTGCAAGTTCACAACAGAGACCAGAACTACAGCCCTGACCCCTTCCCTTTAGCAGTGATGCAAAAGAAAGAATGCATATTTAACTTCTAAACCACTTCTGCACTGAAGTAACACCGTCGTAACATCCCACGCTTGCTACATTAGTGTTTCTCTTTTCATCAAGCATGTTAAACTTCAAAATACAGCACGCTCCTGAAGTCTAGGCTAGGCAAATGGAGCCTAGGTTGAGCCTAACTGGATTATTTCCATTTTGCGTATCAGTCAGTAAGGATTTTGATGGTTAACTCTGATTCCCTGCACTGGTATAACCCGTCAGTTACGGCAGGTTACCCAGTTCAAGACTGAGACTTTGAGCAGTCCCGTTGATGCCACCACAGAGGTGTAAGGTAGCACATACCCTACCACGTCTCTTTTGTGCTGGCAATATACCCTGAAGGGATGGAATTCTGCATACAGTGGAGTAAAACCTGTTTGAAGGATATTGTCTTTTAAAAATAAACATCTCGGACGACAGTAAACGATTCCAGCATTCAACTTTTTTTTTTTTAAAACCAAAGACAGCAAATGCCCTGTTACCTCTTTATTCTCATTTCTTATACTACCTTTTAAAATAAAGCAGGAAATGTGGCCAGCAGCTGGTCCCGTCTCTTCTGCCCCAACACAGCTGAATCCACTTTAGCATAAAGAAAAACAAGGATGCTAAATACACATATACTTTATCACACAGTGATGTTTCACAAAGAAAAATCAAAACTTTTATACTGTTGGGACACTTGATCGAGTCTAGCACCGATAAAGCACAGCACTGGGAGAAAATGCTTCCACCTTTACTCAGCCTTAAACCCAAAATTTAAGGCTTTAAGCAATATGACTTCAGAAACACTAAACAGAATCTTTTTTTTAAAAGAAGTTAATAAACCGTTTTAGGAAAGTCTGTTCTTTGTGAAACCTCACTTTACATATTATCATTTTCACAGTCCTTCTTCCCCCACTGACATACATATAAACATTATAATACAACTGAAAAAGCAGCCCCCTCACCTTTTGTGACAGGGAGGAACACTGGCTAGTACAAGAAAACACACGCTGTTGTTTGTCAAACTATTTTTTTTCTCCTATCTCAGTGAATCATGGAGCACTTTTCAAATCATAAGCAAATACGCATCTTGAAACTAATCTCCAAACTGTGCTTAATTATATATGAAGTTATAGATTCCTGGATACTGTAAGAGGCTAAATTAAGAACTCTACAGTAAAATTAAGCACATGCATATACATGCAATATCTGTAGAATTTAAAGCTACTTTGGAGTTAACATCGGAATTTCAGTGATTTCAGAGATTTACTCTTGGGATGCTAAAGTAAAGAGTTACTTCGATGCACCGCATTCTTCAAACCGCAATTCTTGTTAAGAGGTCCATGCAAAAAAGTGAATCCTCTACATTAGGGTTCCACTGTACAGATACAGCCAGTGCTCAGGTTCTGGTTAATCAGACAGAACTCCGCGTCAGGAGTTAGTACAAGCTAGAGAAGGGCTTTTTAAAGGTACCGTGCATCCCTGACACTAGGCAGTATTTTAAACCAACAGGTCACAAATGCTTTTTCTTTCCCATTTCAAAAGCAATTTACTTATACTTCTGGGGCAGCCCCCTATGATAAAAGGCTGTAAATGTCACATCCCCCTTATTAGCGTATTTTCCCTTTTCAGCTCATCAGATGCTTCGTTTAATGAGAAATTTCTCTTTCAAATACCACAAGCACTTAATTTTTCATTCAGAACGTAGCTACTACGTTCGCTTTAAAAAGGAAAAGCGGAAAACAGCTAATTAGAATGACATGATTGTAATTTTCACTAGAAGTTACTATCATCCAGAGCTAGAAACATTTTGGCAGAGTAGGCCAAGGACCAGAGAAATAATTTCCTG
This sequence comes from Eurystomus gularis, assembly GCA_013400335.1. Lineage (NCBI taxonomy): Eukaryota > Metazoa > Chordata > Aves > Coraciiformes > Coraciidae > Eurystomus > Eurystomus gularis. Next base: position 5,636 of record VZZY01001012.1, on the reverse strand, counting down.
GACCAGTCATTACAAGAGACTGGCATAAGCAAAGCAAGCTGTCTGATACCGCATTATGGGAATATATTGATCCTTACCAGGTTGCGAGGTGGGAAACGACTGTTCTTTAACCCCTACACAACGGAGCCTGGCAGGGCAAGCACCTAAAAGAGAAACTGTCAGAGAGGTTTTAATAGTAATGTATAACTGAGATTATAACTGCAGTACAATTTTATATGCATGCTTTCTTTTGCCGATCATTACTATTTTTCTTAAGTCTGTCCAGTGACGATGCCTTAACGAAGTTTTTTGGTTTGGTTTTCTAAGCAAGCATTTTTCGGCTCCTCAGGATAAGCAGGCTAGACATTATGTGACTCAGGACCGCACAGTCAGCGTTATCTTTACTGGCAACTGCGAAGCGGAACCGAGCACACCTTCACGCGTCAGGCTGGCATGATCTTTTCACCCACGTGCTGCAAACAGGCTCTGGCGGCACCTCTGCGTGTGTATGTGCGTGTCAGTTTGCACGACAATGACCGCACTGCTGTACACAGCTCTGCACGACTCTTGTGCCAAACAGGCTCAGACCACTACCGTCCACACGCCAGATTTACGTGACCTTTAACCAAGGCCACCATCTGGCTCCCAATATGCTGTTCGAGAGATTTAATTTTTTTTTTTTTCCTTGTTACCCCGGCCACTCAGGTGCCAGGTTCCCCCTCCTCTGCATCTCCCCCAGTACCACCCCGTCACCACTGTATTTATCCTTTTCCTCCGCACCATCGCCTGCTTCCTCCGCCGCGACGCGAGGCCCCTAGGGGCGAGAACCCCACGAGTACTTGCAGCAGGTACTTGACCCTACATTTTGAAGGAGGCCGCTGCCCGCCGAGCACAGATGGAGCAGAACTCCACCGACACCTGATCCCGGTCCACGTGGAGGCAGATCCCGCCGGGGGCCGCCCACTCCTCCTCCGTCTCCGTCACTACAGCCGCCTCGTCCAAGCTGGGCGGCCGGGAGCTGGGCAGGGCGTAGTCGTGGTCGCTGCTCTCGCTGGCGGGCTGGAGGTGGTGCTGGTGGTGATGGCGGCGGGGGCTGCCCGTGTCCCTGAAGAGGCTGGTGCTGAGCTGCAGCCCGCCGGCGCGGATCCCGGCCAGGCGGCTCAAGAGCTGCCCCAGGGCGCTCTGGTTAGCCAGCACGGCCCGCAGGTAGCTGCTCTCCCGCTCCAGCTCTCGCAGGCGGCGGCTCAGGCCGCGGTTGCGGTCCCGCAGCTGCCGGTTCTCGGCAGCCAGGCCCTGGAGCCGGCTCTCCAGCCCCAGCACGTACTGCTTCTTCTTCAGCCGGTTCAGCCGCGCCGCCGCCGCCGCCTTCAGCCGGCTGCCAGCCCCG
>VZZY01001011.1:81394-174656 GCA_013400335.1 Eurystomus gularis | reverse complement strand
TTTTGCTTTGAAATTAAAGCCCTGGCTGGACCCCTCCCAGTCCGGCCACGTCTTCATCGCTCACCCTCCTCATCCTCCGCAGCCGCAAAGCTCAGCCTAAACCCGCAGCCGCTTCGCTGCGCGGCCCCGATTTGCCTTTTCCTCCCGTTTCCACGCCTAAAATTCACTCAAACCCCCCAAAATAACCACGGGACAGGGGGTAAAAAAAAAAACCCCAAAATCCCACCAAACCCCAACAAACCAAACCCACCGAAACCCAACGATACTGAAAATCTTCCCAAGGTGTCAAGTTGCTCGCAAAGTCTCCGGCGCAGCCCCGACTTTGGGGCTCCAGCAAACGAAAATAAAGCTTTTCTCCTGCCCTCCGCCCCAAACCCGCCAATTCCCCAAGTTTCAGGCAGAAAAAGAACGGGCAGAGCTGAGCGGGACCAGGTCGGAGCCCCTCGCAGCCCCTTCTCAGCCGCATTCCTCCAGCGCGGCAGTAATTCAATTATTTGCCTTTCATTTGCTTAGATTGGGGGGAGTTGGGGGGGGAAGAGCCTGGGAATAAAGTTGAAAATTAAATGTTTCTGCTCTCCCAGCACCGGGGGAAGATTAAACTCCAGAAGCCGAGCCCGGAGTCCTGCCTTCCCTGCCGCTCTAGGGTTACCTCGCCGGGAGAAAAATATCTCACATCAAACACAGCATTTGTTTTCCCTCCACCCCCCCCCGCCCCCGACTTTCCTCGAATTGGGGTAAGATTTGACACTTTCAGGCAAAAAAAACACCCACCCAACCCCATAACACCCCAAACTTCACTTTCTCCTGCAGCAGCTGCCGCCAGCTCCGCGCAGCCCCTCGGCAAAGAGCCACCTTCATTTTATTTTATTTGGGGGGGATTTATCCTGATCCCGGCGCTGCGGTAGCGTGTGGCAGCAGCCCCGCTTGTGGGTCGGGGGGGGGATAAGGGGGTGACAGGAGATGGTCAGCGCCGGGGAAGGGGGGGGGAGAAGGGGACACCCCCGCTGGAAAGCAATTTCACAAATCATTTTTCTAACAATTAAGGAGTGTGCAGGGGTGAAATGGCGATTTCACAAGCAGGTCTGGGGCTGGAAGGGTTTGGGGGGGGGGGAATGTTACCTGCGCACACAGCTGAGAAAGGGGGAACCCTCTTTTTAATTTTTTTCCCCCCTTCCCCCCCCCCGGCGCTTTGCTTCATTACCCATGTTCACAAAAGAGAGACCCCTTCTTTTCTCTCCTGGGAGCAGCGAGCAATAGATTAAAACAAGCATCAATCAGGAAAGGAGCAAGTAAATGCTTAAAGGAACCGGGGCAGAATTCCTGCCGCTTCCCCCTTTCCCTGCGCATCTCCATGGTTTCCTAAGGTATGTTTCTGGTTGATAAATGCCGTATATCGCTATTCCCTTTGGAGAAGCGGCTTGTAAATCAGCGCTGAAAAGCCAACTCATAAGCAGAAGGGAATGGAGTCGGCTTTTCGAATTATTATTACTATTATTTTTTTAGGAGCATCTCTCACCCCCAACATCCATCCCCTGCATCGTGTGGGAGAGGAAGAGGCTCTTCAGGTGGGAGATGTTCCCTTGGAGGGGGGAACACCACCAAGCCGGGGAGGAAAAGGGCTCTACGGCCAATTCTCGACTGGAGAAAGAAGCACACAGGTTAGCTAAGCCTGCCCAGAAAAATCACCAGGGCAAGAGCGCAGCACTGGAGGCCAGCAGCCCCAGCACCAATTATTATTAATTATCTTTCTCCTCAAAAGAAAGTCCTACTTGTTTTGTTTTTTTTTTCCTCCTATTATTTTTTCTTTTCGGGATTCCATCCCATTTCTCGAGCAATGCGGATCTAGAAATGAGAAATCCCCTTAGAAGATAAGTCAGATGTGTCTCATGTGGTCAACTAAAACCTGAAGAATTTGATCATCTTTCTCCCCCTCCTTCTCCTCCCCAAGCAGGATGCAAAAGAAAAGCGCCCGGGGATGAATTATTTAATGAAAAGTTGCTACCTTCTGCAATTACAAGAAGATTACTAATGTGGGAAGGTTTTCCATTTGAGATCCTGGAGTAATAAGCATTATTTTTTTAAGCGATTATCCAATAAATCTCTCTTTAAAGGGCGATAAATCCACCTTGAAAACCGGGGATTTAAAAAAAATATTTCTGAGGGACTTCCGCATTTTTCAAAATGACCATTGAAAGAATCGTGAAGGGAAGAGTAACACATTCAGCCTGAAGTGTTTGTTTTCTCAGCAAACCCAGAAAGGGGAGAAGGAATATTTGTGGCAAAGGCAGGCTCAGGAAAAAACGGCTGCTTGCTCAAAAAGGTGGCTGAGAAAAGCAGCTCCTGGGCCAGGACCAGGGCAGGCAAGTCCACCCATCCTCCACATGGCCAAAAAATTAATTTCTCTTACATTAGAGCTGCTGAACGAAGCAGATGGGAATTCTAGTGCAGATATTTGGTGCCTTGTTCCACTCAAGCCTCTTGCAGCACCCCTGAAGCACTGATGCAGAAGTGCTCTCCCGTGTCCCAGGTCTCAGAAGACCCGAAGCATCCTCAGGTATTGGAGGTCCTTGGCCAAGGCAGCTCCTCAGAGGGAGTTCTAAGCAAAAAAATGAAGGGTTGGAAGAAGCAAAACCAGGATAGAGAAGGGAAATTCCAGGTCTTGGCTTGGTTGCCCAGCTCCAGAGCATGGCCCTTGGGTTGCGTGTTGGTCTCAAATTCTCCTCCTTTCTCCCCTTTCTTAGGGGAGCAAGCCTCTGCTTATTTGCCAGAGATGCTCTGAACTTCATTGCGGAAGGGAAAAAAGTTCCATGCAATCAGACCATGGCGGGGCTTGAAGCCCTGGAGCAAGGAGAAAACACTTTCCACTTCCAGGATTATTTCTAAAAGGAAAGTTTAAAACTCCGAGTGCTCCTGCACCATCACCACTGACCCCACAGCTTTGCGAGGATCCGGGTCAGCCATGCTGTTAATTTGTGCGTGTAACAGGAACTCATTTCTTCCCCCCCAGCCCAGGAAAGGCAAGACCCAAACCCAAGAATAAAACTCCTTCAACTCCACTCCCCGTCAGGGTGCCAAACAAAAGCTGGAGTGTCACAACAACACCGGGCTCCCCGGACCTGCCCCTCCACTGGGTCGGGTTTAATTTGCCCAGGGTGCAGCATTAATAGGATGTAAGCTGCGCCCTTGGCCAATTACTTTATCAAAGCATAACATCTATGGAATGAGCAAAGTATTTTCATTAAACAAATCAAAATAATAAGGCAGGCAATGGCCTTGTTCATTCTTTGAACCTCTAAGTGGCTTTAAAGATATTCAACAGTACTGCACCAACTTCTGTTCCACTGGTAGTCCCTGCTTAGTTTTTCTAAAGCAGATTAACTACTCCTTGCTAACAGGCTCAGTTCTACTTTTGTCAGGGTGCACAGACTAATTGGGTTTTCCCTGCATACAACGGGATTCCTGTACTCCAGCTACCGCTCTCGCTTCCCATTTCACGTGGCTTTCCAAGACAGAGAACTCTTTCCTCCCTGCATTGGATCTGCTCAGTGCTGTGCAGTGGAAATACCCCAGGTAGGACCTGACCATGCAAGGAGAGTGACCATGTTGAGAGATGCTGCTGCAGCAGGGTAAGGGAGCAAGAAGAGGGGATTTCCCAAACTTGTACCTTCCTGGAGCTTAGCAAATAATGTATTCCAAGGGAAGAGGCTGTCGGAAAAGGTGGCAAGGGACACTGCTGGTCCCAGGGGGGAAGCCTGTGCACCTTGGGGCCAACAGGCTTTAAGAGGAAGGAGGACAGTCTGGGAGCAAGGGGGATCCTGATTTTAGGGTGCCTTTCTTTTCGGGACACTCAGCTTCAGGCACGCTGACGATGGATTTACAAAAGAGAGCAGAGCACCTGCCCTCAAATAATTCAAGCTGCCTCCACACTGGATATACATCCAAATCCCTCTTTATCTGGCTCATAACTCACCTGTTCCCAGATTAGTCCCACTCCAGCACTAAGGGCCAGAACATTTCTCACCCCCATAAAGACATCACTCTTCCTTCCTTCCACTGGGGGGTAAGGAAAGTACACCCAGATGCCTGTATCTAACAGCCCTGGCTTCTCGCAATGCTTCCACAGCTGTCGGAATTTTCTGGGAGCTGAATCTACCTTTATGTAGGCAAAGGGAACATCAGGCTTGATCAGGCCCTTGGAGAGGCAGGTAAAGCAGAGCACAGGGCTCAGACCTCACAGCCTAGGCTGGCTCCAGGAGGCTGCCAGCACGGAGAAGACCACGGCGGCAGCAGCAGCGAGAAGCAGTCCTGGAAGAAGTCGTGAGCACAGAGCAGAGAAAACACAAAGGGTTTGGTGCCGTCTCTCCTGAAGTGTAAGGAATCAGATGGAGCCAAGCTGCATATTTGTCTGGGTGAATTAAAAGCACAATCCTCTCTTCCCAGAGGGAGCAGTTGCTTCATATTTATACATTTAGTCTTACAGGTGTAAAATAGCTTCCCTTTATGCTTATATAATAATTTTTTCATTTGAATTTCAAGGCTTTATTCCCTTCTTTGGATTCAAGTCTCCTACCTGAGCCTGATTCTCTGCATTGCCATTAATTCCTTCATCACAGAAATGAATTCCATTTAATTCTCTATAGCAGTTGTTAAGGTAGATCAAAAAGTGCATTTGCAAAGGTTTCCCCCCCCCCTTCTCCCTTGTAGTTTCCAGCTCACCTGTGTCCTGAAAAGACTTGAAGCCATAGCACTGCTCACCACCAGCTCCTCTCCCTGCAGAAGAAAGAGGAGGACAGGAGATGCTCTTTTTCTCCCCTCCCAGTTCACAGCTGAGGTATTTTACCCTGACTGGGATTAATAAGGTTAATTATCAACACCAGCTGCTGACACAACTTACCTGTGAGTTATCATGAGGTAAGACCTGGCCCCAGCTCAGCTGGGGAGCTGAGCTCCCAGCAGAAGTCAGGACTTCCATTAAGGAAGAGGATGAAGGAGAAAAAAAAATGGAGAGATTTAAGGAAAAACTTTAGCAAACACACAGGTTTTAGCAGCACCAGTCCTGCTCTCAGAGGCACCATTTAAGCAGAGCAAGCACAGACTTGGGATTGCTCATTGATGAAAAGCTCAACAATGTGCCAGTGCAGCCTGGGCTGCATCCCCAGCAGCGTGGGCAGCAGGGCAGGGAGGGGATCCTGCCCCTCTGCTGCGCTCTGGGAGACCCCCCTGCAGTGCTGGGGCAGCTCTGGAGTCCTCAGCACAGCAGAGACATGGACCTGGTGGAGCGGGGCCAGAGGAGGCCCCAGCAATGATGGGAGGGTGGAAGCCCTCTGCTGGGAGGCCAGGCTGGGAGAGTTGGGCTTGTTCAGCCTGGAGAAGAGAAGGCTCCAGGGAGACCTTCTGGTGGCCTTGCAGTATCTGAAGGGGGCCTGTGAGAAAGCTGGACTTTTTACAAGGGCTTGTAGTAATAGGACCAGTGGGTGATGGCTTCAAAGTGGAAATGGGAAGATTTAGACTAGAAATTAGGAAGTTCTTCCCTCTGAGGGTGGTGAGAGCCTGGCCCAGGTTGCCCAGAGAAGCTGTGGATGCTCCATGCCTGGAGGTGTTCGAGACCAGGTTGGACGGGGCTTTGAGCAACCTGGTCTAGTGGGAGGTGTCCCTGCCATGGCAGGGGGGTTGTAAAGAGATGACCTTTAAGGTCCTTTCCAACCCAAACCATTCTATGACCCCTAGGCAGCTCACACTGGTGGCAGTGGGAAACCAAGCAGAGCTTCCCTGACTGCATCAGGTGCTTCCCTTTCTGATGGAGAAGGGCTTTTCTCAAGGGGAAATGCAGCTCATACACAGGCAGTGGTTCAGGGCAGCTGGAGGATAAAGGAAGGAGCTCAGTGCTGTGCTTTTTCACATCCATACGTAACCCATGAGGTGACTGTACCCACGTGGCACCTGGAAACCAGCACATCTTCACACCACGGATGGAAATGCAGCGAGAACAACTCAGCTAACAACATACTGGCAGAAATCGAACAATAACAAAAGACTCAAGCTATATCAACCTCCAAGAAAAAATTACGTGATTTTATCAGCATTGCTGCTGCAACCCCAACGTTACTCAGAAGCTCCTCATTTGAAGCCCTCCATTTGAAATTGCTTGGCATCCCAGTATCCCTCTTGCTTTTTATTCCCATTTCAGTTTGGGACAGGCACTTAGCTCTGGCATTGTATAAATGGAGCTACTGGGTTGGACTCAGTGATCTTAGAGGTCTTCTGCCACCAAAATGGCTCTGTGGTCAGACAAATGTGTTGCTACAGCAATAGAAGAGGAAAAATAAGATCCACGGGAACCCTCTTTTAATCACTAATTAAAATAGTGAGGATTAAAAACCCCACAGCGCACCTTCACAGCTTAACTAGAGGCAACAAACTTCAGGAATACACGTGACAAAACAACATCATTTTCCTTAAATAGTTGATGGTTGAGAGAAAAGCACCCACCCAGAACTGGAGCCCAGGATGCTGCCTGGGCACGGGGAGGGGAATTGGAGGAACCATCAACTTGTACAGCCCTGGAGCCCTCTCTGGAGCTGGTCATGTAGGAGGGGGCAGCACACCTGGGCTGTATCAGCTCCATGTGCGGGTGGTTGTGGGGCTGATGAGGGAGGTCAGCGTCTGGGGCAGTTCCTTTGGGGCTGGCAAGGACTGCGGGCAGCTGGAGCGAGCTGGTGGAGAGCACTTTATGTAATTCTTAACTTCATTTCTAAGGCTGGTAGAGAGTTGAGGAGAAACTATTCGTGAAGCAGTGGAGCTGGTCAAGCCTTGCAAGCTCTGGAGAGCTTTTGTTTTTCCTGGGGTCTTTTCTCCAAGCTCAAGGTAGGTGTTCTAGAATTCCTTGGCTTTTTTTTGTTCAAAAAACTAGTAATTTTGTAGTTTTGTAGTTTGTGTTCTTTGGTCTCTGAACTCAAGTTAGACCTTATATAATGGTTCTATTACTGTAGGTAAAACAACGAGAGTTTCTTTAAAAAGCAGCGTGTTGGTTTTTGTTCTCTCTAATTTTACGTGGCTGAGCTGACTATTGTCCTCCCCTTCTAGGAGTTTCTGTGCTGGCTGGTGCTCAGTTAGTGCTGGGAGGGCAGCTCAGGGGAAGGAACACACGGTAGTAAGTAACCTTACAGTGAGTAAGGCAGTAGTAGGTAAGGTTAGAGCTCTATAGGTGGCTTGAGACAGGCTGGAAGGACTTTCTGCTCTCAGCCATGTGCTGTTGCGGGGGGGAGGTTTGGAAGAGGAGGTAAAAAGGAGGTGTAAAGAAGTGTAGATAAAGATGTGGATGCTGGAACAGGCTGAGCTCCCTGGGGATATTCCTTATATCAGTGATGTCTTTTCAACATTCAGCTACAACTCCCTGGGTGAGTAGAGGGAGCCTGAAACAAAGCTGGTTTAAAACCAGTGCAAGCTGCTGTTGCTGAAGGCGATTTCCTTCTAAGGAGGCTTGTTTGCAAACTTCTTTTGCGGTGGTAAGAGAGGACCTTCTGGACCTTCCTTCTGGTTGAGAGACTGGGCTTCATCCTTAAAAGAATTGGTTTAATTCTTCCTTTTGCTACAATTTCTCTATTTAACTTTGGTGAGACCTTTCAGCAAAAGCAGGGTAGCAGTTCTGTTATCTCCTTGCTGCCTTGTGCCCAAGCTCTACAGGGCAGTGATGGTTTGCAGACCCTCCCAGGGGCTGCTCCTGAGCTTCCAAAGAGCAGTTTCCCTGGAGTGATTTGCACGAGGTTCTACATCATGCAGGGTAAACCACAGAAACCCGAAAACCAGTTGGAATTTGGGATGCTTCCAGTGCGGAGGAAAACAGAAGCAACAAACACAGGGGAAGAAAAGGTTAAATCCCACCGAGCAACCCTCCAGTTCCCCTCTTTCATTCCCACCAGGTAGCTTCTAATTACTCCAAGAGGAAAAAGGTCAGGAGGTGGGAGGAGGCTGCCACAATAGGGAGGAAAATGGTTTATTAGCTACTAAGTTAAGGGCTCTCACCCCCTGCCCAGGCATACCCTGCACCCCGCTACTCCCTGCAGGCTTAAGGCTCTCAGCAATGCTGAGCTAGGTCTTGGAGGTGATACCTTTGATGGCCAGGTATTTTTTTAAGTGGAAAGAAAGTCCCTATATGGGTTGGTTTTCTGTAACTTGAATGTTAAGAGATTTCCATGAAACCTTAGATTAACGTGCTGCAGTAAGCTTGGGTGATATTACATGGAGGAGAGCAGCTCTCTCCACTTTGTAGCTCTAGGGATAGGACAAGAGAAAATGGCCTCAAGTTGTGCCACAGGGGGTTTATGTTGGATATTAGGAAAATTTCTTTACTGAAAGAGTGATTAAGCCCTGGAACAGGCTGCCCAGGGCAGTGGAGTCACTGTCCCTGGAGAGGTTTAAAAAACGTGTAGACGTGGCACTTCAGGACATGGTCTAGTGGTCATGGCAGTGTTGGGTTGACGGTTGGACTTGATGATCTTAGAGGTCTTTTCCAACCTTAATGATTCTATGATTCTTGGAGCTGTGCCTGGTTTTAGTAATGTTGCACGTGGAGCCTGAAAACCATGTCTGTGTTTCCTTCTCTGCCCAGAAGTGCTGGGGATGAGGGATTATTTTCCTCCCATGCAGGCATGTCCTGCTTCTGTAGGACGCTTTCTTTGAGCGCTGTTGTAAGCCCTTGCTAAACTTGAGATGAAGCTGTTTGCTTGCCTAAATGTGACCCTCGGTGTTTTGTCTTCCTTTTAAAATGTATTTTTTCAAGCCATTTTTTCTCATCCTATAGTAGCGAATGCACCAATTCACAGTGAGACGAGACATTAAAGGGGGGGATAAAAAAATCCCTGTTTAAGAAATGCATAGTTTTTTTGTCTGAAGGAGATAAATCTTCAGAAACACAGAAAGAAATTTGCACGCAGCTCAGCCCTGTAGTGCTTAATCTCATGCAATAATCGCTGCTGCTTGGGTTGGCAGAAGAATAATTAAACAGATATTAAAATTGCAATTGTCTGTCACTGAAATCTAATAGGAGCCCTGGGTAATCAACATCTGAACTGGAGAGGAGTCAAGGGGAGCTTTCCCTGGGTGGGTTTTCCCCATCCCTGGTGCAACAACCTGGATCTGGAGAGCAGTGGTGGGGGTTGTGAGTGCAAGTTCTGCAGCCATGGAGTCCATGGGAGTAATTGGTGGCATAAAACCTCTTGAACCATCTAAAGTCCATAAATAAGTCAGTGGTTTGCTTGTGTGCCCAGCCTGGACACAAGGTCTCTGATCTACCACAGCGCATCAAAGATGCTCTTGGCTGGGCTGAGTCTGGTGCTGAGGTGTCAACTGGTGTGCTAAGTCCGTGAAGTTCTTTGCAAACTGGCTTTAAGTCTGAAAAAGTGTTTGAGAAGAGCAAGAGAGGGAACATTATATTATATTGGGACATAATATCCTATTAAAGGATTGACTTTGGCTCTGAAGAGCCCCTTGGTGTGCATCTCGTGGGGCTTGCTTTAATTTGGCGCTGCCTTTTAAACATAATTTCTTTCAGTTGAGACCAGTTCAGCGGCCTGAGATGAAAGATAATCTGGTCACTAATGCACCGTAAAGTTGGGGGGGACAAAAAAAAAATCCAGTAAATAAGGCAGGAGGGTATTTTTTTTTTTCCAAGAGTCAATTCCAATTTCCTGAATTTTCATTAGGAAGGAGGGGAGAGGTTTATTCTTTCCTCTTAATTCCTCTCCATAATCAATTGTTTTGCTTTCATATTTGACAGAGGTGACAAACTGCTGAAAGCAGGGAATCGAATTGCTCTGCCCGCAATGTGCTTAAGTCTTTAAAGAGTGGCCTCGCGTTTTGGGCACCATTGAAGCCTAGCAAGATGCCAGCCCTGCCCTGGGCCAAGTCATGTCCATGGTGCCGGTAATACCTGACTCCTTGGATGGCAGCGGTGCAGGATCAGGTCCCTGCAACACAAACACAGGAGGAGATTTTGATCTGAATTATTTTGGCCTAAATCCAAAGTAACCCGTTGACTCCAGTGCAGTTGCTCCGGCTGGATGGGTGCCCGGTGTAATGGAAAGCAGGGTTGGGGCCCCCTCTGAAAAGCTGATATTGAACATTCACAAGTTACTTCTCAGCATTAAGAAAAACAAATTAACAAGCCTCCAAAAGGATTTTCCTTTTTCAAGCCTCCCAAAGTAGAATTGTTATCCCCCCACCCCCCGGCTTTGTCCCTTAAAACTAAAATCTTTCAGTCTGAGACACTTCTTTTTAGTTTTGGGATTTTTTTTTTAAAGCTATTACCTGTATAATTTTTTAAGCCCATGGTTATATTAGCCTTGGATGATGCGCTATCTGTAGAAGAAGGGTCTTTTGCTCTAACGTGCTGGCTGCACTTGACTGTTTCCTATTGATAGGAGATAGAGCAGCATGGAAAATAGCCCGCGCAAGGCCAGGTAAAGGGAGGGGAGCCAGTGAGTCTGCTCAGCGTATAAAAACCACCCGCTCCCTTATCATAATCCAGGGACCCACTTCCCTAACGTCACCTCGGCTCTTCTGGGGAGAGGTAGAGCTATCTTCCCAGGCTGGGGAGAGCCAGATAGGAGACGAGCCGCACACTTATCGCCCAGCGCAGCGGGCGTAATGGGAACTGGAAATTGCTCTAAAATAAAGTTGCTGGGGAATTAACTTCTAAAGGGTGGAAATCCTCAGAGGAGGGGGTGCGGGATCTGTGCAGAATTGAAATCAGGCTGGTGCTTGGTCTTGCTCTGTTCCTGGGGAGTTGAAAGCCTCAGGTTGACCAAGGGTGATGGGGTTTGGGTTTTTATTTCCCCCTGAAGGCTTCAAGCTTTTGTGCAGGAGCTCTGATGGATCAGGCCCTGGAAACACTCCTAACAAAGGTGAGAGGGTGATGTAAAGCTATGTTTCAACCCTTGGCCGCTTTGGAGTGTGTCTTTGGGCTGGCCTTGCTGGGCTGTGCCAATGCTAAAAGCAACCACCACCTTGCTGCATTCACCTTTGCTGTTGGGCAAGGCTGGCAGAGCTAAAACCATAGTGCAGCTTCAAGCTGAGCCCTTCCAAAACTGGCTCCTGGGCCTTGGTAAAGCCATGTAGACCTTGTGTGGGCACCGGAGACCTCTGTCAAGAGCCCTGCCTCCTCCCTGTGCTGGCTCAGCAGAGCATTTTGCTCAGCCAGCAGTCCTGGATGCCTCCAGGGTGTCCTCTGAAATTCAGGGGGATTTAAGCTGTGCTTAAAGCGATTTTGATGGAGCAGGGGAGGGAACCCACTGGAGGTGGTTGGGCATTTTGTGGCTGCAGGGCATGAAGAAGAGTGGTGCTGAGAGGAGACAGTCATGTAGAACACCAGGGCAGTCAGGAGAGCCAGTAAATCCTTTTTTTTTTTCTCCAAATTTTTAAATCTGGAAAGTAAAGTTGCTTTGTTACCATTTGGCAGTCAGAAGCTGGCTCGGTCCAGCATTTCATCCACTTTTCTTCCTGAGATCAGGCTTGGAATTAAGTCCAGAAAAGCACCCTGGTGTGCGGGCTTCACCCACCCCACCTCCTGGAAAGATGCTTTCCTGAGTGGGGCAAGACCTATTGGGCCAAAGAACAACATCAAGCAAAAAAAAGAACATTTGGAAGTATATTGACCATATTATAACCCCAAAGAGGTCTCGGGATAGAGCTGCCTTCAGCATGGGAGTCGCTGCCATGCTCCTTTCCCCTACTGCAGCAGTCGCCCAGCTCCGGCGAAGCCAAGAGACGTTGTTAGAAGCACTGTGTTGAGGGTAGAATAGAAAATAAATTGCTAATAAAAACTCCTGGGGCTGCCGCGTGAATGGGGATGGAGACAGAGCCTGGCGTCCGATTTTATTGGCTTCAGCGGCGTTGCACCATGTTGTCCCCACACTTGCTTTTGGTGATAAATCACAGCGCGTTTCTGACGGGGGTAGAATGATTAGGCTCAGATGCCTTATTAAGATCTCTCCTTTCCAAAATGTCATGTTGCCTTGATGTTTAAAGGTCTCTGTTGTGCAGCAAACAGGGCATTGTGGCGAGCAGCAGGCTCGCTGGTGCAGGCAGGCAGGACCTGCGCGGTCCTGCTGGGAAGCATGTGGAGGGGGAGGATTGGCAGCTCCCCTCTTGCAGATGGACTCCTGACTGCTGGGGTCCCACCAACCCCACCCATGGCCCCGAGAGGAACGGGATGAGCAATGTGGGGCCTGGGGTGGAATTTCCCGGTGCTGAGAGCCAGTAAATCCCTGTGCCAACGCCACCACCGGTGCCTTCAAATGCAGCCACCAAACTTTTCAAAGCAGATTTGCAGCCCCTCACTGTTTAATCTGACTGCACACACCAAGTTGTGTCAGGGGAGGTTTGGATTGGATATCAGGAAGAAGTTCTTCACTGAAAGTGTGGTTAGGCATTGGAAAAGGCTGCTCAGGGAGGTGGTGGAGTCACTATCCCTGGAGGTGTTCAATAAACAGGTAGCTGTGGTGCTTCAAGACATGGTCTAGGGGTTAGGGAGTTGTTTGAAGAAGGTTGAACTAGATGATCCTAGAGGTCTTTTCCAGCTGAATGGTTCTATGACCTCCAGCCTGATGTCCTTGCCCTGTCCCGTATTGCTACCTGAGGGATGCATGTACCTGGAGCTGCAGCTCACGCAGGACCTGAGGACTATAACCCTGTTATGTCCTTGGAGCTGCAGCTCATGCAGGACCAACACATTGTCCAAGACCTGTGCCCTCATACACAGCTCTCCACGAGGGGATGGAGGAGTGTTTGAAAACCTTCTTGAGCTTCCTGCCCCTGCGGCCGGCCCTTTACAGAGCCTGGGACAACTGTAGGCTACCGTATCCTTGCTGCTTTTCACTGGGCAGTGAAGATGGGATTCCAGTTCAAGTCTCTTTGTAGCATTAAGAATATATCACTGTCTTTTTAATGCTAGAAGTTTAGTGTGTGGTGAAGCATCTGGGTACACCAGGAGCTTGGCAGCAAACCAAGTCCAAAAGGGCCATACAAGGTGTAGAGGAGGCTGGCGGCTTGGTTGCCTTCCTGGCCATGGTGTCTTTGGCCGTGCTTGCCCACCTGCAGGGAGGAGGGGGTTTGGGAGCCCGTAGGGAGAAAGGGGCTGTACATGGAGGTCACTAATGTGCCCCCTTCATCCTGCAGAAGTGACCAGAGCTGTTAGAAGATGCTCACCTTCTCTTAGAGGGAAGATCTTCACTCTGCTCTACCTGAGGATTATCAAACTGCTCCTCAGTTCTCACCTCCCCAATTTTCCTGTGGGGGGAGCAGAGCTGGTGGAGCAGCGCATCTGCCGGTCCCTGGCTGCGTGTCCGGCTCTCCATCAGCAGATCCCTGCTGCCACCCCGTGGTCTTCACCAGGAACTTTCGAGGAACGCTGCCCTCCTGCCTTGCTCCCAGCCATCCTCCTCCTCCCGGGCAGCTCCAGGCTGGACTGGGTCAGTTATAGCCCCGTCACCGGGAGGCAGAGGTTTGGGGGGTGCTGGCCCTGGCTTTCCAGGTGCAAGGAGTCTGTAGTGGTGAACAGGGAGATGTTTTGGAGAAATGGGGTTTCGCTGAGTTCTGGGCATCTTCGGAGCAGGGTTGGTGCGTGTGACTTGGGTTTAGAGCTGAACTGTCTGAGGGTCTCATATCAACCAGCTCCTCCAAGGCCTCCTCTTGCACGTTTTTTCTTGCAGTCTGGAAAACTTGGAAGAAAAAAGGGAGGGAAGAAACCTGATGCTTTATATATAGATTTTTTTTTTTTTCTAAGTTTAGTGTGATTTGGAGACTTCACTTTCTCCTGACTGGTTGAACTTTTCCTTATCTCTCTGGTTCGTCTGTCTTCTCCACTTGCAGTCTGGGGACCTTTCCGTCTGTTTAACACGGTTTTTTGGGGTGGCAACAGGGTCAGTTGTCCCCTGAGCAGGTCTAGGGGAAAGGGAATTTAGGCTGACTACCTGTGGGACAGGGATGAAGCTGCTTTTGTTGCAATAGGGATGTGTGAATAGCCTGGTGACAAGATTTTTCTCTTCCTCCTCCAAGGATTTTAAGGGTTTGCTTTGAGTCTGTCTCTGTTCTATGATTTTTGGGGAGTACTTCAGCATGTACTGACTCAGACCTCAAAAGCAGGTGCTCATGTGCTGTGCTAAACTTGGCTTGAATTTGACCGAAAAAAACCTCCGTGCTTTTTCTGCTCTTCGCAGTTTGATATAATAGAATGGTTTGGGTTGGAAGGGACCTCAAAGATCATCTCATTCCAACCCCCTGCCATGGCAGGGACACCTCCCACTAGACCAGGTTGCTCAAAGCCCCGTCCAAACCTGGTCTTGAACACCTCCAGGGATGGAGCATCCACAACTTCCCTGGGCAACCTGTGCCAGTGTCTCACCACCCTCACAGGGAAGAATTTCCTCCTTATATCTAATCTAAATCTACCTTCTCTGTTTGAAACCATTGCCCTTTGTCCTATAATTACCCTCCCTGAGAAAAAGTCCCTCCCTATCTTTCCTGTAGGCCCCGTTTAAGCACTGGAAAACCACTATAAAGTCTCCCCAGAGCCTACAAACTAAATACAGTGGTACAGAATAAGGGGTGGGAGGGCCAGGACCACCCTATGTCCCGATGCCTCCCCCGGCACCTGCCAAAATCACCTTGGAAGGGGCTCTGTGTGGGTCCTGGGTGCTTTGACAGGGGGTGGTCACCCTTCCCTCCACCTCGCCTTGGAAATCAGGAGCTGGGGGTGCAGCAAGTCCATGGATGAGCCGCAAGCGTGGCTCACGTGTGGTGGGAAGTCACTCATTTCCTGCCCTGGGCTCCTCCGGGGAGAGAAGCTGCTCTTTGACAAGCTTCTTAATTAGCCAGAAAGTTGGGTCGTCACCACTGCTGTGTCTCCCCTTGTCACGGTTAGACTCCAGGGTGTGTGAAAAATCGGACCAGTACAATGAGCGTTTAGAGGAGCTCATGTTAATTTTAGAGAATGAAAGGAGGAATTTCTGTTGGGTTTCTCTTTTTTTTTCCTTTCCTCCTGTTGATAATGATTTTTTTCAATACCCTCAGGAAAGGAAGAGAAAGGGGTCTCTTTGGAAACAGCTTTAAAAACGTGTTCCTCCAAAGCGCCGATGGCTCGGGAGGGAGGTGCTTGGCTCCTGGGTTGATGCAACAGGCCCCTGGAATATCGGAGGCTGTTGGAGCTCGGGCTTTGCTCGCTCTGTCAAGGCAATGCAGTGGAGCCAAATGCATTTTGTTTAACCCTTTTTTTTTTTTTCCCCTCTTGGCAGCCCAGAGTGGTGCATTTAAACGGTGAGCAGGATGATTTGGGCGAGCTTTTGGCTTGGGGTCAAGGTCACTAAATCCCTGCAGACCCTGATGCTTGGTAAAGCATCTGCTGTGATTCCTGTTTTGATCCCACTGGCTTTGAACTTTTTTTCTCCTCTACTGGCATTTTGCAAAGTACAAGGCACGCTTTCCATTGCCGGGAGTTTGTTGGCAAACCTGAGGACTCATTGGAGTCTGTTCTGGTCTAGAAGGGAACATTTATGACTATAACAGGGTAGATTTCCAAGATAATAATCCAGACTTGACCAGTGATTCACTTTTTCTTAGCTTGTCTTTTGCTATGCTTGAATCTGAAGCTCCTTAAGACCATGGCAAAAGCTTGAGGTCATTGAGCCCTTTAAGCAGGATGGAGGGATGGCTCCTCTTGCACTTGGGTATCCTTGGTACATCACGTGGCTCTGTCATTGATGTCCTTAAGTGCCAAAACATGGTCCTGGTTGCTCAGGCTCTTCCTGCAGTGCCCAGTAGACTTGATGGGTTGACACCCATGTGCAGTGAAGATGGGCTGGGGCTGCTCTGAAGATTATGGGGTCTTGGATTGCTCTGCCTTGCTCTAACACGGTTCTTACCGCAGTATTGATTGTGGGATGTGATGGTGAGGAAAGGTACTTGAGCATGCTTTAGATATTCTCCATAACCCTAGGTACTGAGAAACCCCTGAGAAGAGATGTCTTGGGCAAAGGGCTTGGTGTTCTGTGTGAGAGTGAGGCCTGCCAGGCTTGCCTTTGATATGGACCTGGAGGGTGCTGGACTTGGTGTAATATGTAGAAGCCCCACATCCTTCTTCTCAGAGCACAGAGCCCCTGGCTTTGATGGGCTAAACACCACTTAATTCCTTAGTCCTTTTGCCATCCTTGTCTGGGGGAGCTGGATGACATTACGTGGCCTCAGCTCTTCCCAACCCCTGTGTCTAGATAATGAAGCCTTAATACCAAAGCTGAGGAGACTTTGCTGGATGCTGAGTTTCACTGTGGCCTGTAGCAGGAGCTCCAAGCAGAGTTTGAGCCGGGCATCAGTATCTAATGTACTTGTGCCACAGAAGGGAGCTGAGGCTGGGAAGGACCTGCCAGAGGTGTCACCCTCTGCAAAGTGAAGAACTGAGTGTGGTGGGACCTGTTTTTCCAGCTTGGCTGCATTACTCTTGGCGCAGAAGGAGTCATCCTTCAAAGTGTGGGAGGGTTCAAGAGCTGCAGCTTGTTTGTGACCCCGCTCTGTTAGCGAGTGATTTGGGAAAGCGGCCCCAGTTCTTGCTCAGGCCCTTTGGGGATGCAGAAGGAGACAAGGCATGATACACGACCAAGCTTTATCCACCTTAGCCCCAACCCCCTTCTTAAACCACCTCGGCCAAGTTGTTTCTGGAGCTCGTGCCTCCTTTAGCTGCTATAACGCTCAAAGCTCTGTTTATACAACAAGAGCAGTTAAAATAACAGCAAGAGCTGTGCACAGATTTTTCTCAAAGGCATGGGAGTCCAGAAAAATCTGTATTCATTCAAAAAAAATTGTAATTACATGGGAGGCTTCGGCAGCAGTGAGAACAGCCCTGCAGTGTTTGGAACTGGAAGCCTGTGCCAAGCTGCTGAAGGTGAACGCGTCAGGTAGAGTGAGGCTGTCTCCTTGCATTTCTCGGTTATTGGCTTACCCTGCCCTGGGCACGCTGCCATCCCTCTCTACAATGTCAAGCTCATGTTCCCTCTTTCTCCAGAGCCACCGAGCTCCGGTGAGCGTGTCCTGCCTGCCCTTGGGTCTCTCTGGGTCAGATTTGGGTCAAGGTTAGGTTTGGACTTTCCAAATTCGTCGTTGACCTCCAGCAGTTAACAAGACTGCTTAAAGCGAAGTGAGAGGTGGAGCATTGCTGGCTCGTCTTTGCTTTTTTAGATTCTGTGTGGGGGAAGACCTGGGATGGAGCGTGCTGGAGACCCTCTTCTCTGGCACCGCAGAGCTCTTCAATGTTGCAATGAGGACATCAACCTGCAGGAGTCATCAAAACTGATGGCAAAAAGATGCTTACACCAAGACACTGGGGGGGGGTGTGTTATTTTATTTTTTAAGGACAAGCATAAAATAAGGTGCACAAAGCCGGAAAGCAGCTTTGTAATGTAGAGGATTCAACAGATGTGTCAGCTATGGATGAGAGCTGGGGCTCAGAGGAAGGCAAATCTCTCCAGAAAGTCTGATTTGGCTAGAGGAGATGCAGGCTCTTTGCTCCAGTCTCTTCTGGAGTTAGTGGGTTGCCTGATGCCACTGTTAATGCAGCACGTCAGACCCAGAAGGTATTATTAGGCACTAGCTCTTAATTAACCTTCCTTAATGGTATTGAAGCGGGAAGAAAGCTGCCTTGTGATGGGACTCTTCTCTCTTCCTTCCTATGGAGACACTTATAAACACTAAAAATGGGTGGGAAGTCCCTGTTGGTACTGGGAAAGCAAGTAATTCCTGCATCTTCATCACACAAGTTCTGGCTGTGGTCTATTCGCTTGGGCAGGTCTCAGAGCATGAACAGGGAGAGGAATTGCCCCTTAAGGCTTTTTTAGAGGGAGATGAAAGTATGTAGGAAAAGGGAATTCACCTCACCCGGGTAGATTTTTACCTGTATAGGAGAAAACTAATTGAAGATGTGAAATCTTTTGCCCGAGCTCCCAGTGTTGGTGGTAGAGCAGGAAACATCTCACTGTGGGCATGTTAAGAGTGGAAATGGAATAAATGTCCATTTACCACTTGCACTACGGACTAAAAAGCTCTAATCTGGGCATTTCTCTTCTCTGAAGCCTGGTCCAAGCCAGCGCAGTCTGCTCTATGGGGTAGTTTGGAAAAAGAACTGTGAATAATAGTAATGAAATGGGCCTGGCTTCCAAGGGCAAAGCTCCTTTCAAAGGATGACTCTGTGTCTCTCTTCTCCCGCCTGGTCTTGCTAGAAACCTCGCTTCAGAGTTGGTGTTGTGCATTCAAACAATGAGTTCATCTTTTCAAATCCTGTCAAGAAATGTCATAAATGCTGGAGAGACATGTCAAAGGCTGAAGTTTTGCCCCATATCCCTTCCCCAGAGCGACTTCAAACGCTTCTCCTCAGTGGTCACAAGATGATAATTGATTTAAAACCCTTCATTCCCCCTTGACCTTCTGACAAAAGCCAAATTGTGAGTCCCTGAGACATGTGCATGTGCTTGCAGACCAACACCACCAGGCCTACAAGTGCACAGGAAACTTGGCTTGTGTTTCTTGCTTTCTAAAAGGCCAAATTCCGGCAACTTTGAGATGTTTTGCATTTGAGATTTGACCTAGTGCATTTAGGAGCTGTGTCCTTCAGGGTGTTTCTCTTGCTTTTTAAGATGGGTGGCTCATGTGCAGTGAAGAGAACATAGATGCTGGGGGGAAAGCTCCTCAGAGCTTGTATCAAGCCATCTGTGTGGAGGTACAGGTGAGGGTGGAGATGCCAGAGCATGAATGCTGGTGGTGGTGGTGGAGAAAGGGCAGCTCCTCTGCCAGGACAAGTGGAGATAGGGAAGCCAAGCAGCAAGGTGACTTAAGGAGGGATGGCTTTGAGCCAAGACTGAAGTGTCCGGGAGACAGCCAAGTGCCTTGGGGCAGGGGCTGAGGGAAGCTGGTGGGTGAGCTCCCTTTGCAGTGAGCCAGGAGGTACCTTGCCCGTGTGGTATCTCCATAGCTTGCCATCAAGGAGAGAGGCCTTGAGGGTAGATGTTGCTGGAGATTCAGGACTTGTCACCTTGGGCAGCTCCATGAAAAAGCATGCATCAAGGTGCTGCTGGCTTTGGAGGAGACCAGGAGAGTTCTGTCTTCGTACCAGGTGGCACCAAATCAGTGCAGTGCACAAAGCCCCAGTAGGCTCTGATCTGCTGCAGTGCTCAGCATCATCAAAGCACCAGGCAGACACTGGGAAGCTGGCCACCTCCAGAGCTAGGCTTGTGTGTGGGGTGGGTGCTTTGTGAGCTTCTCATTGCCTGTGCTGTCAGGGAAAAACACCTGCAAGGACTTTATTTGCTGGGTTGAGAAGCACCCTCCTTGTGTCATTCCTACTGCTTGTCACATCCTGTGTGAAACATCTCTGCAGGATGGAGGGGTGGGGGAAACATGGTGCTGCCAGAGCTGCTGTGGGGCCAGGGGGTTCCTGTCTGCACGTCACGTTCCACTGAGAAGCTGGAAAAGTGCTTTCTGGACCTTCTGAATAACTGGAAGTGCATTTACAGCCAACCCTGGGATGTTTGCTGCTAACGAGATGCACTCAGGGCTTCGCTCATGAGTCAGTGTTGACGTTCTTTGCTCCACTGATCCATGCTTGTTGCTGTCAAGGGCATAAATAAGAGAGGGGAAAAAAACCTCTGGGCTGCATCTTTGGGAGAGTTGGTGGTCCAAGAGACAAAATACAAAGCCTTGGGGGAATAATGAAGGTGCCTGGAGGGAAAGTGGCTTGTGCCAGGTTGGTACAGGGCACCGGATGGATGCGTTTGGGCATCTGTGTTCATGCTCTCCCCTCCTCGCTGTCAGAAGTGCACGGAGGTAGCAAAGCTCAGCGCGGGGGTCTCTGAGGATGTGTCACCAGAAGGTTCATGTGGATTCAGTTAAGGGCGTGAAATAGCGGTGCTGGTAAGAGTGCTCCCATGCCATTCATCACTGTCTGGCTGGAGGGGCGTGGGAGATGGGTGAAGCCAGCTGACAGCCCTGCTTGGTAGCTGTAACCCGGGAGTGAATAATGACAAGTGAAATCCCACCTAACACCCAGCCCCGTCCTCCCCCTGCTCAACCACACGCATTTCTCCACTCAATCCTGTCCTCTGCTTAGCACCTGCAACACCTCCAGCCTTGGAAACAGGAGCTGGGGGTGTTTGTCAGCTGCTGTGAGAAATGCCCTTCATTCCTCCTCTGAGCTCCTGTTCCCGGGCAGAGTCATTTGTTTCTCCAACAGAAGATTTTTTTTTTTTGGTCTCCCACGCCAAGATTATGTCAAAAGGGAGGTAGGGGAGCAGGCGAATTTGCAAGACAGATGTCTCACCTGCTCTGTCATGTTAGTGTCAAGGCGCAGGGATCAGTGTGAAGGGATATTAAGCTGGGAAATACAAGACAAGGGGGGGAGAAAAATAAGGTGCAGACATAAGAGAAAGGCGCTGTCACACTGTCTGCTTGTTTGATGAGGAAGGCTTGGAGCTGTTCCATAGTGGCTCATGGACGTGGTGTGCTGGGCTGCTCTTTGGGGGTTTATTTATCATGGTTTAGTGTAAGGGTCACTTGAAGGCAGGAAGCAGCATTGTTGCTTGGGGATGGGTGCCTCCTGCCAAACACAAGTGGTCTGATAAGGTGGTGAGCTTCTGGTGAGCCGTAGCCTTTGTATTCATCCAGTCTGGGCACGAGGAGTGAAGTGCAGGGCTGGCTGAATATGAACTGAGCTAAATAAGGACCATATCACAGAATCCCAGCATGGCAGGCATTGGAAGGGACCTCAGGAGTTCATCGTGTCCAACCCAGAGCAGGTTACACACGAACACACCCAAGTGGGTTTTGAAAGTCTCCAGAGAAGGAGATTCCACAACCTCTCTGGACAGCCTGGGCCAGGCTCCGTCACCCTCACAGCAAACAAGTTTCTCCTGATGTTGAGGTGGAATCTCCTGTGTTCCAGTTTGTGCCCATTACCCCTTGTGCTGTTGCTGGGCACTATGTTTGCATTAAAAGTGAGAGATGACAAGGGCTGGTGGGTCGGCAGCTGTACCTCTGCCTTGTAAGAAGGAGCATCCTTCACCTGCAGTCCCACAACACATGTCTGAGAGGGTTTACTTGCGTGTTCCTCACTCTCTGGGGTTGGCTAATGAGGCATCACCTCTCTCTAATCCCTATCAGGCAACCAGGGGATGTGCTTCTGTGCTCTGAGCAGCATCTTTGGCTGTTGGGGATGGAGGCAGGCGGAGGTGGGCAGAGGTTTTGGGCCTCCTGTTTTCGGGGGGGTGAGCAGATGGCACAGGGCGTTCTTAGCTTGAGAAATCCAAACCCTCAACAAGAAATCCTCAAATTCTCTTTGAGTCGAATAGCGATGGTTCTTTAACTGCCTTCTGTGAATTAAGCAAGGAAAGGATAAAATCCTTAATTTTCCTCTTGCTATTCCTGTCTTTGGTGTTCTGCTTCACTCGGTTCCTGCTGGACTGCCGTGAAGCCTCGGTGCTCTCCTTCATGGGCTGTGGGCAGACGGAGCATGTCTAAACCTACGTAAGCACCAACTGCAGGGTCCAGAGAGCAGCCATCTCCTTTTATCAGCAGAAGCACCTCTTGAACAGCTCCAACAAGCAGAGCAAATCCAGCAAATGTCCACCAAGTGTACTGAAATCAGGTTAAGAGGCAGGATACAGGCCTGTGGGAAGGTGGTGACAGGGATGCTGTGGTAGCCACTGCTTCTAATCACGTGCTTTGGGAGTGATGAGGTATATGGAGGAAGATTATTTGAGCTAAGACAACAAGTTTTGTAGAAGCCCAAGGCAGGACCGAGCAGAGAGGCTGAGTCTTGGAGGCTCTGACTCTTCTGAAATGCAAGGCTTCTTGACTTGATGTATTCTACGAAGCTCTTGTGCAATTATTCATCAGTAAACCAGGCTCTAGCCCCAATTATTGTCATCTGTCTTGTGCATGCTGTGTGGAGCAGCCTCTGCTGATGTGGGAGGGAAGGTTTGTGTCCTACTCTGGGGAACTTTGAGTATCAATTTGTGGAATCAAGCTGGTTGAGCCAAAGGCCTGAACAGCCTTGAGCAGTAAGAACATCAAGCACCAATTCAAAGCATCTTGGGTAGGAAAGCAGTTGGAGCTGGGCTAGAGCCATCAAACTAGTTGAGACTAGCTGGTACACAAAGGTCACATTTGTAGCTTTTTCTTCCCTCTGGTGTGTTGCTAGACCACAAAAGCCTCTGAGAATTTTGCCCCTAATTAGCCTGCTGCCTGTCGAACAAACAGCTGATGAGTCCCTGGGTCTCCACTGGCTCATGTTGTTCAGCCCCTGGCTAAGGGGTGTGGGAGACAACCATCTATCAAATGAAGTGGTTTCTATTTCAGCTTCAGGGGTAGCGGTGATCAGCTCCCGGTCATGGCCAGGGATGCTTGGCAAGCACCCAACCACTGAAATGAAGCAGTCTGTCATGGCTGGGTGCTACGTTGCTGCACAAAATGCTGCTGAGTCCAGAGGAATCAACAGCAGAGGCTGCCAACAAAGGGCTCTGATTTTGTGAGTTTTTCATGCCCGTGAGCACTAATGGCCTGAAGAGCAGAAGCAGTTGGTGTGTTCATACCTGGTCTATGGTTGCACTGTGGAAATAAGCTGATTTATCTTTGTGTTAGAAGTGGTTAGATACATAAATGAGAATAACTTGAGTCATTGGCCGGCTCTAGTTCCTTTAAGCCATGATTTGGGACCTAAGAACATGACCATAGCTCTAAGTAAGCAGCGCTACTTGTGAGCTTAGCAAAGCATTTGCAGGATTGGTGCAGAAGACCTGCCTGAAACCCACCACAGCGAAGGGACAGCACTGATTTGTGCTCAGGCCCTTCATCACTAGCTAGGACAAACACAAGATGACCACTCAGAGCCTGTGGTGTCGACATTTACATTCAGGTAGTCCTATTAATGCCATGAGACCTGCTCTTTGCATAAATAATTGATAGAATGGTTTGGTTTAGAAGGTGTATCTCGTTCCAACACCCCTGCCATGGCAGGGACACCTCCCACTAGACCAGGTTGCTCAAGGCCACATCCAGCCTGGCCTCGAACACCTCCAGGGATGGAGCATCCACAGCCCCCCTGGGCAACCTGGACCAGTGTCTCACCACTCTCACAGTGAAGAACTTCCTTCTTGTTGCTGTGTGTTTCAGCAGTTGGAGATTCTGAAGAAACTCTTGTGTTGCTGCTTATCTGATGGTACAGACTTGCACGGGCCAGTTTGTGGTAAAAGCTTCGTGCCAGTGGCTGAATATAGCTCATGCATGTCATGAGGGGATGCCATGTGACGAGGAGAAATGGCTCTGTAGGACAAGGTTGACCCCCTCTTGTTACTCAAGGCTATAAAAAGTTGCCCTGACCCAGGTTTTAACTTGTGCGTAGCCTCTGGTCTGGTGTCTGTCTTGGCTAAATGGAGCTGGCATCTACATAAGGGTAAGGAAGAGGAATAATTAGTGATCTGAAGCTATTTATAATGACTTTGCTCTTCATCTCCTGTCCCTGCAGCCGTGCATGTGACCAAGCCTCCACACAGGATAGACTTGTTATTGTAGTGCCTTGGTCACGGTGGCTGCTGCTGACACGTGACAGAAAGATGTCATGGAGGCCATCAAAGCCAGCTTTTCACAGGGATCCCTTGTCTGCATGGAGTCCTTTGGACTGACATGAAATGAGTTTGGGTCAGCAGGGGGGGAAGCCTTTAATGGGCAAGATAAATTAGAAAGGCTTCTGGTTATTAGATAAAATAGTGTAGTAGAAAAAAAGTGAACACAGGAGTCTTTGCTAGATGATGAGGTGGGTTATTGGGCTGACATGTGCATAGGGATGCACGTGATGGGGTGTAGAGAAATAGGGGGTCATCTCTTGCAGGCACTTGGGGCATAGGCAGGTGGGGTGGAGGCCCTCTGCCCACGTGGCTTTAGGCAAAGCCCTTCCCTTGGAGAAAAAACAGTGGGCACGGGAAGCTGCATTAAACCCCTAAAATTCAAATATGCCTCCAAGGGTGGCTTGTCCAGCTTGGGAAAAACCTTCCTGATGGTGCTCAGGGTGTAGTCATCCTTCTACAGGAGAGCCTCTGCTTTGGTTAGGAGCAGAGTTAATGAATCACAGAATCGTTCTGGTTGGGAGAGACCTTTAACATAGAGTCCAACCATTAACCCAGCACTGCCAGGGCACCACTAACCATGTCCCTCAGCACCACATCTCCATGGCTTTGGAACCCCTCCAGGGATGGGGACTCCACCACTGCCCTGCCCAGCCTGGGACAGCCCTTCACAACCCTTATGGGGAAGACATTTCTCCTCATGTCCAACCTCAGCCTCCCCTGGTGCAACTTGAGGCTGTTTCCTCTTGTCCTCTTATTTGTTCCTTGTGAGAAGAGCCCAACCCCACCTGGCTCCAACCTCCTTTCAGGGAGTTGTTGAGAGTGAGAAGGTCTCCCCTGAGCCTCCTTTTCTCCAGGCTAAAGTTGTGTTGCTTTATAGGGAAAAGGGTGTGGAAAAGCTACCTATTAATGCAGGCTTTTAAATTCGGATTTATTTATTTTTTAATGATTGCTCTGCCGCTGTAGCTCCTGTGTAAGCACTGGGTGTCGTGGTGCTTGGAGGAAGGCCTCAGTAAAGAGAGCAGAAGATGAGGTTTAACTGATGGATCACTTGAAGAGTGAAGAGTTAGCTGGTTAAGATGGGCTCCAAGTCAGTTACTCCTCACAGGCAGGAATGGTGAGGCAACTGGAAACCAGCTGCTGGTTCCCACATGCATAAAATTCTCTAACGTTTGGAATAACGCTTAGTTAAATATAATCCTGCTCACATCACTTTCCCAGCTTGTGACTTGCTTCTTCGTCTCTTCAAACAATCTCACGTTAAAGGCACACCAGGAGGCACGCAGCCTCCCTTGGGGAGGATGAAAAGCTCTCAGAGCTATCTCAGATGCCAGTGTTAGAAGCTTATAAAGAGATATTTTGGCTCCCCTGAAATACACTGTGAGCATAAATGACACTGGATTGTATCCAACAGTGATTCTCCAGATCTGTCCTGTCACTGATGGGGGCTTGCAGTGATGCTGCCAGCACCAAGACCTTATGGATGTCAAGCTGGGTCTCCATAATCCCGTGAAAGAGACGTTTGCCTTGTAAAAGCTTTGGGTTGGTAATAAAGATCCATGTTGGGTTAAAAGCCACTGTGGAGTGGAGGGGTTGTAGAGGTCTGGGTATCTAGATCTTGTGCTGGAGCTGCTCATCTGACAATTTGGAAGCTGGTAGCCAAAGGGTAGGTGGGATGCTAGAGAGGACTATTTTAACAAGATGAGGTGACTATCTCAATATATCCTGTAGGTTGAGCTCAGAGCAAAGTACAACAGTTGCCTGACCACGTACCCCTGAATAACTTGTGGGACCCTTTGACCTAAGGAAGGGGATGTGGATTTGTTTGCTTTCAAAAGCATTGACTTGGCTCCAACAGCTTGGGTTTGGCCAGCTCAGTGCAAACTTACCACTACACCAGGTAGGGATGTGTGTCCTCAGGGAGAGCCACTCAAGCTCTTGTGTTGCAAACAAGTCAGAACTGAAGACAGAAGCTACAATATTTGGCTCTGCTGCTCTCTTCCCCATCTGTGTGCCCTTGTCTTCAAGGAAACATGACTGGACCTAAGACTTCTCCCAGGGCCTGGTTTAAAACCAGTTCATTGCATGTTAAGAAGCTATTGATTTCTTCTGAAATTAGGAGTGAGATCTCTTATCTAGACACTTAAGGGAGTGGAAAATGGGCTTAGAGGAACATCTCTTCTCTCTCCTGATCCTCTTCAGGCTACAGTAACCATTCCTCCTGGTTTGCTGGAGCAGACCAAGATGCTCTTTCCATGAGTGCATCCTAACCAGGGTCAACATGTCTATCTGGCCTTGGCTAAGTGGTGATCTTAACAGGTTGCCCAGAGAGGTGGTCAATGCCCTCTGCCTGGCACCATTGCAGGTGAGGTTGGCCGGGGCTCTAAGCAACCTGCTCTAGTTGCAGATGTCCCTGCTCAGTGCAGGGAGGTTGGACTAGATGATATTTAAAGGTCCCTTCCAACCAAAACCATTCTATGATCCCGTTTGTAGCAGCTTATCTGGGGTCTCTTCTCTAGGTGGCTCTGGTGAATCTTCTGCTTCCTTCCCCTGTGACCTCTTCTGCACTGTGACAAAATCTCATGTACCTGCCCTGACTTCCTCCTCTGCTGGAGGCTACTTCAAGGCTTGATTTCCACTGGAGGTTCCCATCAAGCCAGGAAAGAAGAGCCAATGTGACCATTGCTTTGATGATGACCAGTAACTTTTGATATGTGGCCAGTATCAACATTGCACGTGGGAAGAGATGGCCTTTAGAAATTTCCAGACAAGACTGGCTGGAGGTTTTTGCCCTTCTTACCTTCCCTGGTATGTTGTGGGATTTCCTCCCAGGCAATCCCATCTCTCCTTCCACATTGCATAGAGATGCCCTTTGATTCTCATCTATCTGGCTGTGCCTCGTTGATTTACTAAGCTGCATTTCTCTTTAGAGGAATGAGGAATTCTTTAGAGGAATGCTTCCCATTCCCTGTGTTTAACTTTGTTTTGGTGCTTGGCTTCCTTCTAGAGAACATCTGCAGCAAGATTGTGTCTGATTTTTCTCCCATAAACAGCTTTGGAAGATAAATAGAAGGGGTTAACTGTTTTCTGGCTCCTTAAAAATGAAAATACATAGAGAAATGAACAGTGAGGTCCATACACCAAGGAGGAGGAGTATTCTTGCACGCTCACTTAACAGCAGCAAGTATTATCTTGTTCCCAAACATGGTTTTGAGTGAGTTGATAGGAAGAATATGCCACCGAGTAAGCACTGAGCCTTGTCAAATAGTGATTTCCAATACAATCTACATGCCGGCAGACTAAGGCAGGCTATCGCCTGTGAAAAAGCTTATTAGTATGCTGTGAAGTGCTCTTTCTGACAACTTCTGGGCTGAACGGGGCTCTTGGGAGGGATGAAATCACCTGACACAATGTACATGGGGTATCCTGGTCCTCTAAATCCGCCTTACCATTCTAGAGCCAAGGGCAGACCAGAAATTGGCCAAAATCCACTGAAATTATAGTTTGGTGGGGTTTTTTTAACAGCTATGCTCTGCAATTTCCTTTTATCTATGGTGTGAACAGCGTTAAGACATGAGTGTCCTTCTCCATAGTGGAAGGGAGAACAAGGTTCTTGGTGTGACCAAGGTTTTGGGAACTGTGGTGGGACACAAAAATTACTGTGAGGCTTAAAAGATTTTGGCAATATGGTTTTATGGCCCAGCCTGAGCCTCGAGGTTTGTACCTTCAAGCTTTTCCTGCGGAAACATTCAGCCTTAGGAAACCACCAACCGTACTAAGATCAATAGAAGAAAACTTCTGAAGGTAGTAAATAAAGTAGGAGAAAATATGGGTGGAAGAGCAAAGTTTTGCAATGTGTCTTCTGGTCTCATGCTGCTTCAAGACAAAAATAGTGCAGGAATTTTTAAAATTTATTTTAAAATAAATTAAAATTTATTTTTAAAATCCCATTTTTTGTGTTTGCACTCAAGCGAGAAGCCACTAGATGGCAAGAACACCCTGCCAGCGGTTGGCAGCTGGGCTGCACTGCCAGGATGCTCTGGATGGTGAATCTTGGGGAGATCCTGAGCCACATTTGATGTCTGGATGTCTCTTCTCCCCAGCACCATCTCTGAGCGCATCTGGCACATGGCTGTGACGTGTAGCTTAGGGCTGTTGCATTTTTAGCATCTCTGATGTGGGCACGGGAGGGCTGGGGCAAAGCAGTGCTTTAACTTCTCCGCTCAGTTGAATACCTGGGCGGGGAGGAATCTTCATCTGATGCTGCACTTGGTCATAGTCACTGACAAAAAATGCTGTTTGGAGGAGGATGCTGCAGTAGAAGCTGCAGTGATGGAGAGATGGTCCATGACTTGGTCAGAGGCCTCAGCAAACTTTAAAACCCCTTTTCCTGCTTATTCTTGGGCTGCCACAATAATAATTTTTCCTTTCACTATTTTTTTCTTAGGGAAGATCCTTCATTTGCATCACAAATACCACACTGCTAATGAATCTGGCCCTGACAAAGGCTTTGGGAGCATCTGGGGCAAGATGCAGGTCAAGAGGGTCCCCAGCTCTGTGTTAGGGTACTGACCATCTGCAGGAGACCTCCCAGCTGAGCTGGGCTGGCTTTATCCAGTTACATACCCTCTTTATAAAGTCTAGTTCTTGTGAGGGAGGAAAAGAGCATCAGCCCGGCTCTTCTAGCCATGTCTGCTGGCTCCAGAAGCCTCATAGCAGAGTGCTTCAACCCAGGGCTGAGAGGTGCAGGGATACCTGGAGTCTGTTTAAAAGATACCTTGACCTTGGTAGGTTTTTTTAACCTAGGACCTGCGTTACTCAGGGGACAGGATCTCAAGCACTTCTGCATGTGGTGAACCACAGCTGGTATCCCTTTCCCTCTGGAAGGGAGACCTGTGGCTCCATTTTTCCTAATGCCCCTTGCTAGACGGTGTTCTGCAACCTGCCCTGAGGGTATGCCCCAAACTGGGAGGTCCTTCTGCACCGCCCTGTATCCCTGGGGAAATGTGGGGATGCTCAGGGTTTATTTGGCATTTTCAGGCCCACTGAAAGCAGTTGAATTTTCAGGCATGTGTGGAAGGGGATGGAGCAGGTTTATGTATTTATAAACCACTGAAGACATCTCCAATCAGTGCTCTGCACTTTTTATTGACCATAAATCCCCAGTCCTGCAACGCTCCATTGCACCATAAGCAGATGGGTGGCTGCCCCTTTCATCAACCCTTAAAACACCACGTGTTGCAGTGGCTTTTGGTCTTTGTCCTTTTATACCTCTCCAAGGAATGGAAATGCAGGTGTTGGATTAAAGCAACTTTGGCCAAGTGCTAATAAATGGCAGCTGGGAGTCACCTCCCAGGGTTTGGACTTGAACCAAGGCGTATGGAGAAGGAGAGGGGTTGCTGCACATGGAGGTGATAAACACTTGGACTGCTTTCCTGTCCTTCATGTCAGCTGTGGGAGAGGGAGATGAGGGCATTGCAGGACCCATGGAGTACCAGGGTTGGGAGGGAGGAGGTAAAGCAGACATGTTTTTGGGGGTCTCCAGGGCTGAAATGGAGTTGTGGTAGCCATGGGGAACAACCTGAGGGTTTGGGCTTCTCTGTGCCATGTGTGACAGGTCTGCCCTTGACTGGCACTCATCCATCAGAGGGTGTCCCCGTGGCTGCTTAGCTGCTGGGCACCCAACTGATGCTAAATTACCTCTGCAAGCAGCCGTTCAGTGGTGAGTGCAGAAAGGCTGCAGGTATGGACTGAGGCTTCTTCTGCAACTGATCTCTGAAGTCCGGTACTTGCTTTTTAATGATTTCTCTGGCAGCTGCTGTTAAAGCTCCGTTCAAGTGCCTGCTTCTCTCTGTGCTGCGCTCGGGAGTTCATTATCTCACTGGAGGGTAATGACTGAGATGAGGGAGTGAGCAGTGGGAGGTCTTGGGAGATGGCAACTGTGTCTGTGCCTGTTAACTTCTACATCCTTGTAGTATCTGTTTGGTCTGTGCTGTAGAGCCCTCAGTCCCCCCTGAACTGATGCTCATCCAGGACTGCCAGCATCCGGTGGTGCTTTCTGTGCTGTTAGCAGTATATGCTCTTCTCCTATTTTTCCTTTTATTATTGTTTTGGGAAGGGGGAGCTAGAAAACCTGATGGACATCTCACCTACCCAGTGGTCTTCCTGATGTCTTTTGGCTGGTAAAGGGCTCTCCAGCCAGCCCTGGGATGCGGCCAGCACGGGGGGAGCATCGAGGCTGAGAAGTGCATGGATGCCTCGGCCTGAAGCAGCCCCTGCATTTTCTCTGGAGAGAGGGGAAGAACTTTTGGGGGCGGGTTGAGACTCACTCTCCAGCTTCCAATACCAGGAAGGAAAGAGAGACTGCTGCTTGTGCAGGCTGCAGCCCAGGAGGGGTCAGCACAGCCCAAGCATTGGGAGGGGAGCAGGAGAAGGGAGAAACCACAGAGCACTTGGTGTTCCACTCCACCGTCACTCAGAGCATCGCTTGTACCAACCTGTGGGACCACACCAATACCTGTCAGGATGGTTAAATGAGGACTCTCAGCTTCCCCTGGGGAGCCCCTGCATCCCTTTATCCCTGCAATTAAATAATGGGCAAAGACAGTAATCAAGAGCAGAGGTGGTGTGGGTCAGGTTGGTGATGGGGATCCTCAGCTCCTGGCTCGCGCTCTGCCAAACTACCCGGCGTATGGGCTTCAAAATGCCGCTGCCTCCTGGAATCCTGGCTGGGATGCTGGTGCTGTTAATTACTAATTGCTGCTCTATCTGAATCCTCTTCTTGTGGTGCTGCCTTCTCCAGCCAAGCTCCAGCAAAACATCAAAGGCTTTAGGATGCAAATCTCCATCGCTGAAGCATCCAGCAGCTGGAGAGGGCTGGGAGAGAGACGTCTTCTGTCTGTCTGCAGCCTGTCTGTCCTTCTGCGGGGCACAGGGATTGAGCACAAAGGTGGCTTTTTCATTTTCTTCTCCTGCAGAAATGGGAAGTGGTGGTGCTGAGTTTGGGGTCTGAACAGATGGCTTGGACCATGCCAGACCTTCACACCAGTGCTGGCTGGTGAGGGCAGGGAAGTGACACAGACCAGTTGCTAATCAGTAATAAACCAGTGAACGGTGCTGCAAGCAGGAGGCTGCGGCAGATGACAGGGCTGGGTGTCGGGGGGACACACACAAATGGATGGTGCCCCCAGGAAGGTGCAGATCAGGTGTCTGCAGACCTGGGATTTGCTGCTCCACATCCTCCTCCTGTCCTTGCTGGGTGTTTGCCCAAGTGGCTGGTTTTTAGAAGCTCAGTCTGGGCCACTGGCACAGGGCCTGGGGGCTGCTTTGGAGCAAGCATCCTCTTGCTATGACATCCATCCCTGCTTTGCCGTCTGGTAGAGGGACAGGAGGAGTTTTCCTTCTTTTTGGTGAGGCAAAGCCCTGAAGGCCACCTCTTAGAATGGGAAATGAGTAAATATTTCTGGACTTGACCATTCAAATAGAGGCATGGCCATTGCTCAGTACCTTAGCAGTGAAAGAAAGTGTTGGAGGTGGTCTGGTACCTGTCCAGCTTCCCCTGCACAGCTCTTCCAGTACTTGGTCGATCTCTATGAGTTGTGTTAACCTGCCAGGATGGAGACGGAAATTTCTGTCTTTGTGTCCTGGTGTAATGCCTTTGGATGCACTTCACCCTTTCATTTGTCCATTCTGGTTACAGAAGCCTGTTTGCAAAGAGGGATAATGACCCTCCAAGGCTGGCTCTTGCTGCAAGCTGCTGGTTTGGGTACTCGGGGATGGAGCCACAGTAGATGAGTGGGGGATGCAGCAGCGACTGGGTACCCAGACACCCCCTCAGCAGCCCCCTGGACCTTTTCCATGAGCAGTGGGGATGCAGAGCTGCATCCTTCCCCTGCAAAACTTTTCAGGTTAACCTGGAGCCAACTCAGCTTTTCTTCCGCTCCTTGGGTTTTGGTTCTGCTGACGTTCCCCAAGAGGCAACTTTGCACCTTCCCTGCAGCAGAGCAAGGAAAAATAAAGCGGAAGAGTCAGTGCCGAGAAAGCAAAAAGAAAAAAAGGCTGTAAAGCAGAAGTGACTGGAGTGCTGAGGCGGCTCTGAGCGCGTTTTGCTGCCATTTAAGGGCCAGAAGTACCTAATGTATTTGGACAGGGCTGGTGATGCTCCTGCTGCTGGCAGCCCCCAGGGCCCCCTCCTCCAGTTCTGCCCTGGCCAAAATTGACTTCTCTTGGTCCAGCAGTAACTTTACCAGGGAGCCCAGGTGGTTCCCAGTGTTCCCAGCTCTTGGAAATCCCAGTAGCTCCTCCCAGACCAGCAGGCAAGGGATTAGGGTCTGGCCCATGAGCCCCCAAGAGACGAGATGAGGTTTCCAGGTCTAATTACCAAGCCAAGTCAGGGACTCTCCATTTTCCAGGGCTCCTGAGATACCAAGTCTTGTACCCATCCATCTCCTGCATTTCTGTGGCTGTTTCTGGCCTTTTATCTTGGGATTCAGTGGCCTGAACTTGGCCAGGCTTTCTTTGGGGCAGAAGAAGACTGCAAATGTGCCAAGTCCCCTTTTTTCCATCCCTTGTAGTTGCTTTGTTCTGGAGCCACAAAAACCAAGGAAAATCTTCTGGCTGATGCATTTGTGCAGTCTGTTATCCAGTCAATGCTGGGTTGGCATCGGAAGTCTGCAGAAATAGCTGAGAGTGACATATTTAAGCAAAAAAGGGCCGTGACCTCGCAGCTCTGCTCTCCTGATCCTGATCTGGGCTTTGCTCCCCGCCGGCTGCTAAATCCCAGTGAGGTGCAGGGACTCGCTGCAGATGCAGGAAGCAAACAGAGCCCCTTGCTCTCTGCCATCCGCCTGGCTCACCCCAAATCATCCTCTATCTCCTCTCCCTGCATATGTTTATCCCAAATCTTGGCTTAAAATCCATGTTTATGGAAGCGGCTGCCGGCTGCTCCCTGCCCATCCTGGCAGGAAAGCACCCACCTGCTGCTGTTCTTTACCCATCCAAATACCCTTGCAAGCAGCTGCATGCTGCAACGTGTCGTTTTTTTAGCTCACTGACCCTTTTTCTGAGCTGGATGCTCTGGCAGAAAGGTGAGGAAAGAGGAAAACTTCCCCTGTCCCATAGGGAGCCAAAGGGCTGGTGGCTCGAAGGACTTGGGACGGATGCAAAAACCTTGGCTCACAGGGAGCTGGGCTATTAAGAAGCTGTTTCCACATGACTCCTGTTTATTATCTTTAAAGCTAGCACTCTGGAGAGCTGTGTTTCTTGCCTGATGTGGATTAAGGTGTTTGGCGATGATAGAGTGGCTTAAACAGCCCGATGCCCTCGTGTTGCTGATGGAAACATCAAGGCAGAGAGGCCCCTGCTAATGAGCCACCCTGCCCTAACGAGCTTGTGTTTACAGGCTGGGGAAAGGAAAAAAAAATAAAGGAGAAAGTCAGAAAGTACAGCCATGCATCATTGAGACAAGATTCTCTTTTATTAAAGGCTGGTTTATATTACGGGTGCTTTTTCCAGCCATCCCGACCTGCTATTTCAGCCCTCATCTGTCATCCCAAATGAGGAAGGGAGGGGAAAAAAGAAGAGAAAACAATTAACTGGAAACAAAATACTTGTAACGGCTGCATTTTAATTACAAATAAAAAGCTTTCCAAATAGGCCTATCATGCAGAAATAAAAAATTTTGGATGCTTGGCTTGGTGCAGATGCTTTTCTTTGTGCAAATGGCTGTTACGGCTCCATCCCTGCTTATTCGGTTGCGAAGAAAAGGGGGCAGAGCAGCTGCGTAGCAACCCGGGAGATCTCCTTGCAGCACATCTGCTGTCGACGTGGCCGCATCCTCGCCTCGGCTGGGTGTCAGGCTGGGAACGCTGGGCTGGGGGCTCTGGGATGCAAACTGGGGGAGTTAGAGCTGATGTGAGTGCATCCAACTGTCAGGTCTTCCTGGGGACAAGCTCCTGGCAGGGCAGTGGGATTGCATCCCACATGGGCGAGGTGGGTAGTGATGAAAATTAAATGGGATGGGTGGCTGTATTCCTGTCTCGTGGCAAGATAGGCTGTTATCCCTATGGGGGCAGGGATACTGGAGGGATGCTGCTGTTGCATTGGGAAAGCTGCATCCTCCTGGTGCTGGGTACCAAAACGGGATGCGAGAGGCAGGATGCTCCCATGGGGCTGGTGCTTGTATCCGTAGGGCATCCTTTTCCCAAGGCCGAGCAAGGAAATGTCCCCTCCCCTATCTGGGCAAGCCCGGGTTTCAGAGCCCACTATGAATTACTGCGGCCTACAGCAGTGTGGAGTCAAACGCCTTTAGATTTAACTGTTCTTTGCAGGAATCTGGTGTCTAGACGGAGCTGGTAGCGCTGGTTTGGTGTTTCAGGGGTCTGGGACTCTCTCTGTGTGCTTTTCTGCTATGTCTGTGAGATTATTTTTAACACAGAGGAGCCAGTTTGTGGCGCAGGCTGAGTGTGATCACTGATGGGATGTCGGCATCTCGCATCCACGGGAGACCAGGACAGGGTACCATGGCAGCAGGGATGGAAGGGGCTGTGCTGGCGCTGGTGACCCAGAGCATCCTCCATCCTTGCTGGTGGGATGTCTGGGGTGAGATCCACATATAATAAATCCTCCAGGATGTTCCCCATCCAAGTGGAAAGGCCAGGCCACAGGCTTTGCAGCTGTGAATCAGTGGCACGTACTGGGGCTTGCAGAAAGTTTCAGCCTCAAGTGAAATGTGATTAATTCCCTGCGAATTCAACCGAAGGAAAATTGGGAGGGTTTCCCTTTAACCTCAGTGGCTTGTTGAATTTCATGTTGATTTGCTGGCCAGGAATTGGAAAAGAGGAAAAAGGGAGAATTCATTTTCTCTTTTCACCTGGTTTGATGTAAAATTTGACCCATTGTAAGAAATATTTGGATG
This sequence comes from Eurystomus gularis, assembly GCA_013400335.1. Lineage (NCBI taxonomy): Eukaryota > Metazoa > Chordata > Aves > Coraciiformes > Coraciidae > Eurystomus > Eurystomus gularis. Next base: position 140,093 of record VZZY01001011.1, on the reverse strand, counting down.
TTTTAGGACTGTTTGCAGTGGTAGCAGTGCCCTTTGGGTGCTGCTTTGGGATGGAAATGATATTTTGGTGAAGTTTCTTCTTTACCAAATAAGGGAAAAAACAAAATCAAAGAGGCTGTATTGCCACCGAGCCAAGTGCAAACCTGTTTCCAGGCAAAGTTTTTAATTCTTCCTGTGCATATTTTAATTATTTCTCTATTGCATGCTGTAAAAAGGCCCCTTTGCTGGCATTTCATCCTGCTCTTGGAGAGGGAGGTGTAAACCTGGATGCTTCCCACTGAAACCAAGGTGTTGGCGGTGGCACGAAATTGATATCAACTGTTTTATTGAAGGTTTAAACAGAAAAAAAACCCCCACCACCCAAAAACCCGCAGCAGAGCTGGGAAGCCTCAGCCGTGAGTGAAACGACGGATCGAATTTGCGTGTCACTGAGATTCAGTGAACTGCTATTGTGTGGATTTTTCTAAAGATCTGCAGCCATCAGAGAAATGCAACATAATTACTGCCCTGTTTATCGACGGTGGGCACCGAAAATCCATCGCCGCGGCAAATTAACCCCCTCGCCCCCAAAATGCAGCCAAACTGAAAGGCTCCTGCCTCTACCTCCCTTGCTGTTTAGCTCTCAAGCCCCCCCCGGATGCTAATTCCCTGCAGCATCCAGTCGCTCGGCTGCTTCCCAATGTGGAAGGCATCTCTATTGATTTATAATTATATTAATTTTCTCTTCTTTTTTTTTGGCTTTCCAGCTGCTTTCTTAGCCGCTGTCAGGTATCGGTAGGTCTTGCAACAAGGGCAATGTCCCTGCCACATCCTCCAGCGTCTTCTTCTTTCTCCCAGGAGAGGAAGAGGAGAAGAACTCTTTAAGTGCAGTGCTGTTGGGAAGGGAAACCCAGGATCTGGCTGAGCTGCTGCAGGCTTGGGTTTCCATGGGATGGAGCCATTGCCCCCCTCCCAGGACCCTTTCCGGAGCCTCGCTGGCTCTTGGCACTGGTCCTAAGCCCTTTATCAGCTGTGGCCAGTCTGAAGCCTCCGAGTTTGACTGTGTCCCTGGTTGATGCCAAGGTTGGTGTCTTGCCTCCTGCCCACAGATAAGACAGGAGAGTGGGATGGATGGGGTGAAAAATCCTCCCGTGCTCGGTGCTGAGGGCTTCAACAGCAGGTAAGGGGAGGCAGCATGGAAGGGTCCATGCTGGGGATGCAAAATGTCCCTGGGAGCTGGAGGTGATGGAGCTAAGGGGCTTTTGTGTGGGATGTGATCCCTGGGCTGTGAGCTGGGTCTGAGCAGCAGGTAGAAGGGTGAGGCCAGGTGCTTTTCTGCTGCAAGCATCACACTGACTGCATGTAGCTTGCCAGCAAATTTTCTTGCACCATATTTGTGCTGTGAGCTGTGTATAGGGGCTGCCGGTGAGGCTTAGAGGGAGGGTTTCTTGCTGCTGGTGTCTCCTAACCGGTAACGATGTCTTTAAAACCCCTCACTGGAACTAAACCCAGCACTTGTGGCAATGGCAGCTGCATCAGGGACCTGCTCAGGATGGATCCCATGGGCTGTCTGGTGGGGTTGATGGCTCTGGGCCAGACATGGTGATGGAGGCTGCAGCTCACTGCAGGTGTGTGAGTCCCTGAGACCTCTCTGGTCTTGTGTCTGGGCTGCTTCTTCCTGGAACTGGGGCTGGGCATGGCCCTGGGCAGGCTTAATGACCTTGGCAAGCAATGGGAGGTGGAGAAGGGACCACAGCCTCTCCTAACCATTAACTAGGGACCACTGCATTAACCAGGGACTGCAGCATCCCAGAAACATTAACCAGGGACCACACCACCCCTGAAACATTAACTAGGGACTGCAGCATCTCCAAAACATTAACCAGGGACCACAGAATCCCAGAAACATTAACTAGGGACCACAGCATCTCAGAAATATTAACTAGGGACTGCAGCATTAGCCAGGGACCACAGAATCCCTGAACCATAACTAGGGACCACAGCATTAACCAGGGACCACAGATCCCCACAGCATTACCCAAGCTGCCTTTTCTGAGCTGTTTTGGAGGGAGACAGCCCCTTGCTTGGGCTTCTCTTGGCCACCTTATCCCTCTATGGCTGGTATACTTCACTGCTCCCATCTGTCCTGGACTGCTTACAGGAGGGATGGTCCTCACGCTTGGCACTGGTGGGCAACAGCAGATGAGACTGGATGGTCTTCCCAGCCACCCACATATGTGGCACGGTCTGCTCCATCTCTTCTTAGCCTGGCGAGGATGGTTCCAGTGTAATGCTGTCCTTTGTTTAGAGACACCATAAATTAAGAAGAGATTTAATGAAACAACAAGCTGGAGGACTCTGAGATCCTGAACTAGAGGGACCTAAGGGATAGACTTCATCTCGGCTTGAGATGAAGAATTTCATTGGATCATCGGAGAAATTAAGCATCACATACTGCTACAGTGCCCGCTGTCTCCTTGGGGCTGGATCCAGGATGATCAGTGTCCTCTTTCCACCATCCTTGATGAGGCTTGGTGAGGTGCCTTGTTCCCCAGTGATGGGTTGAGGAGCTCTCAGGGGGTTAGGGGTGATCTTATGGGCAGGATTGGGTGATGCACATAGATTCATCCATGGGAGGTGTGTTTCTGCTTGCTCCCTGAGCAGGTGCCGCAAGCTGGGACTAACCTAAATCCTAAATTTAACAGTCACTATTTCTAGGGAAGGCAGGAAGACCTGGCACTGGCACAAGCCCTGCACTGCCTTGCCAGGCTGCTCATTTTGGGGCAATTTCTGCCAAAAGCTGAGCCTGGTGTCCAGGAGGTGAGAACTGAACAAATGATGCAGATTCAAAGTAATTTGAGCATTGCCCCAAATCCTCTCCTTCAGAAAATAGGGACAAACTAAAAGGTTATTTTCCCTGATGGGAACTGAGGTATTTTTGGGGCAGTGACCCAGCATGGAGATTGTTGTCCCCAAACTACACAGTCACCTCCTCTCCATGCCCAGGGCATGCTGTAGGAGAGCGATGAACCAAAATAGCTGATATAATAATAAATCTAGTTTTATTTGGCTAGATGGTAGCATCTCCCCATGTTGCCTTGGGGCGACATCACCCCAGGGTTGACACCTCTAAGGGACTTGGGGTTATTTTCAATAAGGTCCATGAAAGGCAGCCGAGAAGAGCCCAAGTGCTATTTTTTGCCTTGAAATCCTTGTCCAGTGCCTTGTGGCTTTGGTTGAAAACCAGCTGGAAACCATAAACACCTCTACCCACCTTGGCAGCTCGAGGAGCTTTCCCTTCTCCCCCTCTTGGGCTCTTCTGTAAATAAAAATGAGTGTTATTGATTTTATTTCAGTAACGGAGAAATAGGTTGCCTTTGGCCTGAGCTCGCAGGATGCAAAACTCCAGGAGTAGGGGGTTTGGATTTTTTTTCCCCCTTTTTATAGCGTTTCTGATCTGTGTTTATGATGCCAGCGCTGACACATCCTAAACTACAGTGTGGCTATAACCCCCGGAAAAAACTCCCAGCGGGATTGAAATAGTAGCTGGCAAACGTTCCATCCTTACTAGAGCTTGTGAATCAAAAACCATCGACGGTTTAAGCAAAGGCTTGTGCCGGGGAGGGAGAACTTATGCTGGAGTCGATGCATATTTTATCACCGCACTTACTCACTCGCAGCCCTTCTCCCTTCGAACGCCGCGCGGGTTTTAATTAAATAGTTATTGGCGAGGCTGTTATTCCAGCTTGGAAGGCCTCCAAATGGCCGTGTTTTTCCCCCAAAATGATCACAAGGGGATGGGCTCCCACCCTCCTTGGTCCTCGCCAAGGTTTTTCTTCTGCAAATACGGCTAATGACGTTTGTTTGGCTGGGTGCCGGCTCTGTGATAGCATCTTTCATTAGCGCTGACCTCTCCTCATGCCCAAGGAGCTGGCTGACGTTCCCGGAGTGGTGCCTCATGGATGCTGCCAGGAAACGTCCCCTTGGCGCTGGGCAAGCAGGTCTGGGGCTTGCAAGAGCTGAGCCTTGGTTCGGTAGCGTCTGCTTGTAAATCTACAGCTTGGGTGCAGCTCCCTGTCTACAGAACCGGGTTGGTCCTGGTCGCAAACCAGAGCAGAGTAAAGCCGAGGCTGGTGCTTCCAGGATCTGGTGAGGGACTTTGTACAAGGGTTTATAATGATAGAATGAGGGGTGATGGCTTCAAACTGGAAGAGGGGAGATTTAGATTAGAAATTAGGAAGTTCTTCCTCACTGTGAAGGTGGTGAGACCCTGGCCCAGGTTGCCCAGGGGGGCTGTGAATGCTCCATCACTGGATGTATTCAAGACCAGGTTGGATGGGGCTTTGAGCAACCTGGTCTAGTGGGAAGTGTCCCTGCCATGGCAGGGGGGTTGGAACTAGATGATCTTCAATGTCCCTTCCAATCCAAACCATTCTACGATTCTATCATACTATCATTCTGACATTCTATGATTCTGTGATTTGCTCTACCAAGGGGCTGCTGGTGGCCATGCATGGATGGTCAGCATGGATTAGGTACAGGAGAGGGGGAAGAAAGGACTGGGAGAGGACAAGACATCTCTCCTTGGCTTTAAGCATCTCATGGAGGCTCTCCTGATGGCAACACAACCTGTATCAATGTAGATGTTGCTGTAGGCAGCTCTCCAGCAGGTCTAGGAGAAACCACAACCAGGGACTAAGAGATGCCACCAGCACCTAGAGATGCTGTGATGGGTCTTTCCCTTCCCCTGGCTTTAAATTCCCACCCAGCTCCTCAACCACTGGCACGAGTTTGCTCCCGCTTGTCAGGAACAAGATACTTAATTTGTCGGTTGGCTACGCTTAATATTTCTTTCATGTATCGCATTGGTTTTAAATGCAAAATGTGTCTGGATAAGCTCACTTTCTGCTTTTTGGTTTTTTTTTTTCCCCACCCTGCTGTAACATTGAAGGTAGCCGTGTTTAACTAATAAAAAAGATTTTAAAATGCTGGTTTTGCACTTCTTTAATTGACTTCCAATTTCCATTCACATGCAGCCCGGCACATTGGAAAGGGGAAAAAAAAGAGCGCCGAGCAAACAAGAAATGCGTCACTCCCTGGATTTTAACATAATCAAAAATGTAAAAATTAAGAATCTGAATCAATGTACATTAAATGATGTAATTGCCTAAATAAACATGGCAGGGGTAGATAATGGGTCTTCCTGATTAGAAGAAAATGCTGAATTTAGAGCAAAGGTTGGCTTTGGTTGCAAAGCAGCACGGTTTAGCAGTTGCACCCTTCTTTTGGGAGGTAAACCAGGCAGGGGGGCGGGGGGGCTCAGACAGGAGCACTGGGTCCAGGCACTGCTGGTGAAGGACCTTGTTACTGGAGAACATCCTTGGTGGCACCCTTGAGGGAATGAGAGGGATGGAAGAATTGCTGGTGGATGGTGGAAGCTGGTTTTCCCAGCCCTCACAAGCTTGGTGGTCATTAGGTTCAACAAGCTTGGTTGGAACTAGATGATCTTTGAGGTCCATTCCAACCCTGACAATTCTATGATTATGTTTTCTCTTCCAGCATCCAGTTCTGGTGGTCCCTGACCCAGTGAAGGTCCTGCCTTGTAGCAACGAGTCTTGCAGCAAGAGAAGAGGGTCCCAGGAGCAGGACCTTCTAGGTAAACCCCCAGCCCAGCTGGGTTTAATGCAGCCTCAAAGAATTTATTGTTACTTGAGCTTGCTCAGGGTGGTTTGTAGCTCCATGGGGTGTGCTGTGAAGTTTTATTAAGTCAAATCAGGTGCCTCCCAACCCTTTTCCCTGTAAATTGTGGCAGCTTTGCCAGCTCAATCAGCAAAAAGAAATAATATCCCAATGTCACAAGCCAGACTGAAATGACTCAATGGTCTGATGGTTGTCCTGAGGGCTGCAAGTCCATGGTCTGAAGCTTCTGCTCATCAGCAGAAACACAGAGGTGAGTGCCCAGCACTGTTGGGAACTAACAACCAGGATCCAGTGGTGGTGGAAGTTGACCAGTGACCAGTGACATTGCCACCACACTTGCCAGCCCACTAAAGGCTCCTCCCCGTTGCTGGTATTCAGGAGCAAAAAAAATCATCCAGGTCTGAGCATTGCCTTGCATTTGTCCTTTCCCTTTTGCTTTCCCTTCACTGCAGCCAAAAGTCATCGTGCCTTCAACCACAGAATGGCTGCACGACTTCTGCTCCAGACATGGTTGTCCTTCCCTGCAGAACAAGGAGTGCTCTGGCATGGGATGTCCCCAGTGCTTTTAATCTCCCAAATGCCTCCCCAGGAGAATTGTGTTAATATTGGAGAGTGGAGGAGCCGGGGGAGAGCTGCCCAGCCGCTCTCGTTGGCATTCACTGCTCAGCATCACGCGGGGGAACAAGGAAAAGCTGCTGGGTTTTGAGGTCACAGCCTGGCAGTGAGGAGTTAAAGGCAAGGTGAAATATTAAGCAGAAGCAAAGAGGCACCGTGAGAAGGGCAGGATCCCAGGAAAGCTTTTCTGAGGATGAAAAAAAACAAGCTGTCACCTGGAAGGGCTCCAGCTGCCCAGCTCCCAGCCAACCACCGTGTCCTCTGCTCCCCAGCACCCAACCTGCTGTGGCAGGGCTGCCAAAGGGCAAAGAGCCAGGGTGGTGATGTGGACAAGAGGCTTTTGAAGGTTGTGCAGGGGCTGGGCAGTTCTGGTGAAGCAGCCGGTAGCTTGGTTTTGCTGGGGGAGAAGAAGAAATGTGCTGCAAGTATGTGTGAGCCCGTCTTGTGGAGCCTGCTGCTCTGAGCACCAGATAGGGAGGAGTTAAATAATAACAATAATAATAAGGAGGTTTTTTGACTCATAAGGTTTATCAGTCCAAGCATCCCAGCAAAGAGAGATGCTGGGGTGCAGGAGGCATTGTGAGGTGGTCCTCCTGGGTAGGAAGAGGTGGTCCCAGGGCAGGTGAAAGAGGATGGACTGTGGCAGATTTTAGCACATGGAGAAGGTGCATGACCCACCCTCCATCAGCACAAGCAATGTGCCACGGCTAATGAGCAAACCCCAGAGACAGGGTTAATTACTGCAGACTCCCAAGGTCTCCTAACGTGTGGATGCCACTGACCTTCATAGGAAGCCCTTGAAGGCAGAAATGCAAACCCTCCAGGCAATAACTGAGAGAAGTAATAAATACTTTTGGGAGCACTTTGAGAGAACATTAACCTAAGCTGTCCTAAACTACCAGGAGCAGCAAGGTCTAAATGGTGAGATCATGGGCTGCTCCAGCACCATTTCTCATCTCCAAGTGCTTCAAGTGCATCCATAACTTCATGCTCATGACCTGCCACCACCAAGGAGTCAGGTACTGGAGGGCTTTGTCCATGTGGGAGCCGTTTTTGTCCGTCTGGGGCTGACAGCTGACAGATGACGAGCCATTTCTCTAACGGCTAGAGGGGAAGAAAATGCAATTACCCAAAGTAAGCTTTTGGCAGGACACGGAAGCAGCGGAGTGAGGTCGGTGAAACCCATGGAAAAGGGGATGAAAAACCAGCTGCTCACATCCAGGGCCCTGCTTTGCTTTTGGTTGCCTCCTCAGAGACATTGTTTGTGCAGTAATTAGCGATGTAAAACATGCATCGGGCTCTTTGTTCCCATTAGGCTTGGCTGCGGCTTGAAGCGACGTGCAACAGTAGCCTGTGGTTAATTTTGCCAAATGTTCACTTTAATTTCATTTAAGACCAGCTGTCTATAAATCTAGAGTGCCTATTTACATAGCGTGCATATAAATATATATATATTATTCTGGGCTGAGGATAAGGTCATAGATAACAAGGCACTGGTAGGAGAACCACACCCTCTGGCCTCCAGCCTCCAACCCTGAAGGGCTCAATGTCCGTAGAACCGTAGACTGGTTTGGGATGGAAAGGACCTTTAAAGGTCATCTCATCCTACCCCCCTGCAGGGAGCGGGGACATCTGCAACTAGAGCAGGTTGCTCAGAGCCCTGGCCAACCTCACCTGCAATGGTGCCAGGGATGGGGCAGCGACCACCTCTCTGGGCAACCTGCGCCAGGCTCTCACCACCCTCAGCATCAAAATTTTCTCCCTTCTCTCTGGTCTAACTCTCCTTTTAGTTTCAATCCATCAACCCTTGTCCTGTCCCAACAGGTCCTGCTCAAACATCTGTCCTCATCTTTTTTATAGGCCTCAATGAAGTACTGGAAGGCTTGATGTTGGCTTGGTACCAATTGGGCTGACCTTTAAGTGATGCCTCCTTAGAGATCAAGCCTCCCTGCTGGGTTCCTGCACCCTAAAGTCCCCTGTCTGGCATGTCCACGTTGATTCTTAACACCTCATGTGTAACGCAGATACTTACTGGGCAGTGCTCAGGTGGGGGCCTGCAGCGAGCGCTGGTTTATTTGCATCTGAGCAAGCACACCTATGTTTAAATACCTCTAAGCAAACAAGTCCACCCAGTTCCTGCTTTGCTCTTCCTTGTGTCTTCAAGGCTGGGTTTTCTGGCAGTATCCAAGGGCAGTGTGTCTCCTTCCTTGCTTACAGGGACTGGGAGGGTGCCTGCTTGATGGAAGGTGTGGGTAATGTTGCCCTGGTAGTGTTGGTCCCATGCTACGTGAGTTGGTGGCTTTTTCTACCAGTTTTCACCATCACGTCGTGTCTGAGCCACCACCACTGTTGCATGAGAGCCCAGCATGTACCCCTCAAACCTGCGTTTGCACCATCCCTCCCTCTGGCAGCACCAGGACGGCTGGGAGGAGGTTGCCATGTGGTGACGGGAAAGGCTGCAGCTCCTTGGTCCCAAAGCGCGGTGAGATGTGGTCAGCCAAGAAGTGTATATGGAAGTGCCGGCCAACACAGTGGACCAGGCTGCCCACCACGGCACACTGGAAGCTGGGTGAGTCGGGCATGGCGTAGGTGGCACACTCATACCATAGCTTGGCCTTGGCACTGCATCGATAGACACCAATGCCCCTGCTGCGGTGAAGGTCAAAGCGGTAGATGAAGCCGTTGGTGCTCACCATCTCGGCCGTCCTGTCCTTGCCACCACTGGCCAGGCTGATGCTCCAACTGTCTGAGCGGGCAGCATAACGCAGCAGCATGTAGCGCAAGGTGCCCCCAGTCACGTAGATCTCCCCATTGCACACCGTGGCCGTGTGGGCCACAGCAAAGGTATCGTGGGGCAGGGGTGCAGTGAAGGTCCAGCGGTCCTGCCGGGGGTCGTAGCGCTCCACCGTGTAGAGGCACTCGCCACCGATGGCATAGAGGTGGCCATCCAAGGCCACAAGCTTGCAGTGCGGCCGTGCTTGGTTCAGGGCACAGATCTCCCTCCAGATGTTGGTCAGCGGGTCATAGCAGAAGACACGGTTGGAGGGTCTCTGCTTCTGGCCTGTGCCCTCACAGCCAGCCACCACGAAGAGGTAGTTGAACATGCTGCACATGGCACACCCCCGGGAGACCACCTCCGGTGGCACGTGGCAGAGGTGATGCCAGCAATCCCCTCCATCATCATAGTAGCAGAGACGGCTGGTGTGGAGGCCAAGCTCCTGCACGTTTATGTCTGCCACTGCCAGGTACATCTTCCCCTTCATCCTCTGCCTCAGGATGAGCTCCCGCTCACTGGCGTTGAGGTGGCTGTAGATGGAAGGTGTCCTCAGGACCTGTAGGTAGTTGTCGCTCATCACCTTGTAGGCAGCCTCCTGGAGGTGGGTGACCTTCTGTGCCTTGGCTGTGCAGAGGACCTCATAGCAGTTCCCCAGGTCCAGGTGGGTGGATGGTGACATTTGGAAGAGGTCAGCACTGGCCACCAGCCCTGGACAAGGGCTTGCCGGTGGTGTACTGACAGGTGTCGTGACCCCAAAACCCTCCATGGGCAGCTGGAGGTGGGGGCTGTCAGCGATCTGGAGGATGCTGTCTTTGCGGACAGGAGATGGTAGCTCAGCGGAGGTCTCTGGGCTGCCCGTAGGTGGTAGAACTATGGAGGAGTTCGTGGGATGCTGTGTTGCTGAAGCTGGATCCAGCTTCTGGGTTGCAAATCTCTGCAGCTCTTCTTTGGCCCACTCCGAGCTGTGGTGCTGGGATGTTCTCTGAGGGATGTAGGGGAGAGACCTCTTCTTTGACACTGACTGGGAGACGGACTGGACATAGTAGTCATAGACTTTGCCTTTGAGGCCAGGGACCAGCTGCCCAGCTGCATCCTTCACCCGCCTCTCAGTGATGTAGTTCTCCTCCACCTGGATCTTCGCGACTGAGGAGAAAGAGTAGGAGGCATCCGACCCCATGCTGCTCGCCGTCATCGTGAGCCCCAGGTCTGAGGTGACGCTGAGGGTCTGGATTGTCCCCCTGCGCCCCTTGGTCTCCAGGCTCGTGCCTCCAATGGTCAAATCCTGCTCTGTGCTTTGGGCATGTCCATCCCATGCCACCTGGGCATTAGCAATCCCAGGGGAAAGCCCGGTGCCTGGGGCAAGCGTGTCCTCCTCCCCACGGCTGCTCAGTGGTTCGGCTGCATTCCCAGGGTTGTAAGAGCTCGGCTTGCTTCCCAGCTCTCTTCCCAGCTTACTTCCTTGCTTACTTGCCAGCTCACTTCAAACATCACTTCCCAGCTCACTTTCTTGCTCACTCGCCAGCTCACTTCCCTGTTTGTTTCCCAGCTCACTTCCCAGCTCATTTCCTGGCTCATTTCCCTGATCAATTCCTGGCTTACTTCCCAACTTGCTTCCTGGTTCACTTCCCGGCTTGCTTCCTGGCTCACTTCCCAGACCAATTCCCAGTTTGATTCCTGGCTCACTTCCTGGGTCAATTCCTTCCTGCTCAAACATCACTTCCCAGCTCACTTTCTTTGGCTTGCTTCCCAACTTGCTTCCCAACTTGCTTCCTAGCTTGCTTCCCAGCTTCCTACCTGGCTCGCTTCCTGGTTCACTTCCCAGACCACTTTCTGGATCGATTCCTGGCTCACTTCCTGACTTACTTCCCATCTCACTTCCCAGATTGCTTCCCAGCTCACTTCCCCTCCTGGCCCTCCCCACTCTCCTGCAAGCCAACCCTGGTTCAGGAACCATCTCCTCTTTTTCCTTCTCCTCCTCCTCCTCACCCCCTGGCAGTCTTCGATCCCCCCGGGGAAGCGTGCGCCATGTCCCAGGGACACTCGCTTGACTGCTCGCTTCTCCATCGCCACCATCCCTCCTCACCTCCCCACCAAACACCCTCCTCCACCGCAGCCCCACCGCCCCATCCCCATCCCCATCCCCATCCCCATCCCAGGCAGCATTTTCCTCTTCTCCTGCATCAGCTGGTGGGATTTTGCCCCCGGCAAGCGAGCGGGACTTATAGAACCTGTACGCCAAAGTCAGGAGGAGCAGAGCGGCGGCGGAGAGGACCAGCTTGCCGGCCAGCTGCATGTCGGACTGCCAGGACAGGCTTACCCGCTGGGGCATTTTTCCATGCCGGGAATGTGGAGAAGCCGATTAATAATTGCTGAGCGAACCTGGAGCGTGCAGCTGAAGGTTCGGGGCAAGGTGACTTTGAGCGGGCAAAGCTGGCAGGAGGTTTCCGGACGAGCTTTGCATGTTTGGGATGGGCTGGGCTCCGGGGAAAGGTGCAGCCCAGAGCTGGCAGCACAGAGCCGGCTTTATTAGCCTGGGAAACAGAGACACTCAGGGAAAAGCCAAAGGAAGAACAAAGAGAGGAAAAGTATCTCCTCTGAGCAACCCGATGGTGCTGACACCTCATTTCTTTTTGCTGTTTAAAAGAGATCATGCAATAGAAGGGGAAAATAAATTGGTTTGTCCGTCATCCTTGGGTGCAGGCGTGCCCGGTGCCGGGCAGACCTTTGGTCCAACGCTGAGCAGCTGCTCTGGGGCAGGAGCTGGTGACTAATTCGGTAGCTTTCATTTGCGGCACGCTAGCTAACGAAGGGTGACGGGAAATAGCCTGAAAGCTTCTGGGGTCTCTTGGAGGCCAGCTTGGAAGTGGCAGGAGATTAAGAACTGATGGAAAAAGAGCTGAGGGCTTTAGAAGGGCAGGGGAAATCTGGCACCGAAGAGCATTTGCAGGAGTTAAACTGCAGCTGGTGGCTGCCGCATTCAGAGACCTGCATCCATGTGTCCTGGGAGATGGATGAACTAAGGCCAGGACACAGAAGCATTGGGGCTAGGGTGAAGTTTGGCGTAGGAAGGGATGGGAGAGTTGGGAGGTGTCAATTCCAAGTGACCCGCCGCTGCATGTGGGGTGTCTGCAGGGACTGGAGGCACTGTGGGGAAACTGAGGCACGGAGGATGCCAGGTAGCATGACGATTGCTTCTTTCTCCCCCCGGAAAGATGGTGATATGACTGGTCCTGATCTGAATTTCAAAGAGTTAGGGGAATTGTTGTCCCCACTGTCCCCGAGGCAGCCAGGTCCCCATGCCTGGACTGCAGTGGAGGGGCTTAGGGAGAGGAGGGGGCCTGGGGAATGACATCGCTCTGCAACGGCCGCTAAGCAAGCTGAATTCAAAAGGATAAAATTAATTTCCTTTTCCCTGAGGGGAACGTCTCGTATGCTGAGAGCTGCATAAAGAAATGAGGCCCTGCAAAGAAACAGCCAAAATGTGGGTGGGGGGGTGGGCGGCTGCTCCTGTTTGTATGCAGGGACACGCTCCCTGCTAGCTTGGTCCCGATCTGGTGGGATTTGCCAGAAAAATGAACGCAGGTGTTGCTAGAACAACTCTTTGTATGAAGTGTGGATGTGATGGGTCCTGACTGCACTGGTCATGAGTATGTGTGGGAGGAGGAGGTCTTGCCATGGGTCTTTGATGGGTGGTGGGTGCTTGTGAGCTCACACCCAGTTTGTGCAGCAGCTGAGCTTTACCAGACATTTCATGAGCTCAGGCACTGCCTTTTGTGATGGGGATGGGCATCTGAACCTCCCTGAGGGCACCTTCCCCACTATTACCAGCATCTGCAAGTGCCAAGATGTTCCCTTGCCAAGGCTGAGATGCTGAATTTCACCTTGATGGCTTCTCACAGGGACCGTGGTGGTGCCGAAGGGGTGGTTGTAGATCTCCCACTAGACTTGCTGGGAATGCTTGTTAGGAGGAGGACCACATGATAGAGAGCATGATATTTATATACACATATATCTATAAAGAGGATGAAAAGGAAGCAGAGGGGACTTCTCTACACATCCCTGCTGTGAACAGGGCGAGCCCACCAGTGGCTTTTAGGGGGATGTTGGGGAAGTTGTCACCTTGTACAGGTGCAGCATGGGGAATGCAGCAGTGATGAGGTTGGAGGAGTGAAAATATTCAGATTAAGAGCTGGACTTAGAGCAGGACGAGAGCTGATGTGATGCATCCCTCATGCACCTTGAACTTGCACCCGATGCCAAAGCAGCACCAGCCAAAACCCACCCAGCCACTCCCCTCCATCCTGTTTGGCACCGGGACCCCCAAAACCATGGAGAAAGGGGTATCCCTCCTGCCTGCAAACCCAGAGGATCCTGGAGCCAAGGCTGGAGCTGAGGTAACAAGGACATGCATCGAGTCTGGGCATGTGTTTCAATTTGGGCTAATTGGCAAAGGGTCTGGCCACCCATGCACGGCCATGACCCCTGGTTTTCTTCATCTCTTTCTGCTGTAGTTTTTAATCTGCTGGTAGATCTGCAAAGATCCTTGTGTTCGTGAGCCGGGAAGCATGAATTATGCATGCACTTGGCAGCCCTGTGAACCGAGCCACGGCAGGAACTGTGCTCGGTAATGAGGTGCGGGAGGCGGGGAAGCACCGAGCAAAGCCCAGCAGCCCCACCAAGCTGGAGCATCCCCGGNGGTGCTTAAGAGACACAAGGCTGGGCTGCCAAAACCCAACTCTGGGTTGAGCGAGGTTATCCTCCTCATCGGTGCGTTTCTATGGACCTTGACAGGGCAAAACATGGACCGTAAGAGGAGACAAGGATATTTTTGGCAGGGTGCTGTTGCCTTCACAAATGGCAGGTTGTGGGGAGGGGAGGACCAGAGCCCAGCTGTCAAACTTGAGCTGTGGGGGATGGTGTCGGGAAGGCGGATCCCCACGGCAAAAAATGCAGGACCAAGGTATCCATGTATATTTAGCTATGCCTTGTGGTAAGGAGGACGCACGGCAGTGCCGGGGACGCGGCCGTGGCGTCTCCGAGCAGCAGTGACGTCTCGGCACTTGTGACTCTAATTGAATGTAATTGCCTCTTCCAAATTTTGCTAAAACCTTTTCAAAGTCCCCTGAAATTAGGGAACATCGATAACGCCGCTCCTTGGGGTTTTCAGCTCGCGTCATCCCTAAGAAGCACGATTAATTTTTTACAAGCTAATCATATCTCTTAGGCAGGTTGTCAGCCGCGGATCTGTCATCTCTCATCAATAATGAACCAACCTGAGCAGCTCTTTCCCCCTCCAGCCTCCTGCATTATTCACTGCCAGGGCCTCAAACAATGGGGTGTGTTGCAGGGGGAGCCAGGGATTTAATTGATGTCCTTTGTAATTACCTGTAGGAAGGTGAATGGGGATGTGGAGGTAGGGCTGGGAGGTGGTGGGTGAAGGACAAGAGTGGGCTGGAGGCGACAGCAGGGTCCAGCATGGCATGGATCAGTTTTCTTTGGATCACTGCTTTGGTGGGATGGCATCTCTTTGTGTCCCTTGCCTTGGGGGGACTTTGGGAAAGCAGTCAGCATCTCTCCCCAAAATAAGGAGAGGCTCTCGTGTCCTCTCACTGATCCCTTCGGCTGTGCTGGGGCTGAGGAGGTCCCAACCCATAGCCTGATCCACTGCCATGCCAGCATCCCTGGGGAAAGAGCTCAGCATCCTGAATGCACACAGAGGGCTGGATTTGGGATGCAGGATCAGTGAGCCCACTGGTTGTCTCCCAGCCACTGGATGGGGAGGTCACATTGCTCCCAAGATGCAGAGCTGGATGATGGTGGCACTGCTGCTGTAACGTTCCTCATTTCCATGGTTCCGGGCGAAAACCACAACATTTGCATTTAAATGGAGGTTTGGGCATCTGTAAATCCTCATTTTTTTTGAAGCAAGAAGGCCTAATGGTTGTTTAATCATGTTGGGATGAGGCCCCCGGAGCATCTCCAATCCAGCGAGGAGGGTGAGAAGCATCTGTGCTGTGGTGCAGGGCTCTCCTGCCTGTGCTGGGGTAAACTGAGTCATGTGGCTCTGACTAGAAAAATAAAGGTTCCTTTAACAAAATGAAGGTTCCTTCCTTGCTCAAGGAGGTGCAACGAGCTGGAGAAGAGAAAGCCATTGAGTTCAGGTAGTTGGTCCAAAGGGATCTGGATGCTCGGCTGCTGTTGCTTCAGGATGAGAGTGGAACTGCTGCTCCTCCTCCATCCCAGCCAGCCCCAGTCTGTCTCTGCGTTGCTTCCAGCTGGAATTATAAACCCTTGGCTTTTTTAGCATATGGGAGAAACTCCTGAGCCACCGTGTGTTTGTTCGGCTCCTTTGTGGCTGGGAAAGTGCTCGCAGCAAGGTTGGCAACAGAGCAGGGTAAGGACTGAAGCTGCTTAATAATAATTAATCATAATAGTAATAATAATGCTTAGCACTCGTACGGGGCTTTGGAAAGACGAAGCGCCACACGACTGCTGGCTAATCCTCTAGGATTAAGAGTTCCCGGAGGAAAAGGCAGGGGAGCACCCTGTCCTTGGGCTCCTCTCCCCCCACATCTGCTCCCCAGGGATGGATGCTCACAAGACACCATGGGGAGGGAAAGCAGCCAGGCAACCCCCCCCCCCCAACATCCCCCAGCACTGGGCAGGACTGGGGCAAAACCATCTGTTGTTTTGGGTTTTTTTTCCAAATTGCCACCTGCAATAGGACTAATGCTGTACTGGGATGTGCCCAGTGGCACCGGGTACTGTAGGACCAGCCAAGACCTGCTTGCTCTGGACCAGTCTCTGTTTCCATGGCAACAATTAGCCAAGAGGGATGGGGAAGGTGGCACAGTCCAAAGGCGGGTGCGGAGCTTGGAACTCGGCTGGGGCCTCTGCGCCAGCGCTGCCCGATGGGACACACGCTGCCCGCTCATGTGTGAGCACTGACATTTTGGGTTGGGTGCTGCCTGTCACTAGCGATTGCCCGTCCAGCCCGGGATAAGTGTTGTGCACAGCACCTGGCTTCCAGCAAAGCCCATTTGCCCCAGCCGAGGTCTGGATAAGGCCGGTGATCCACGGCTTTCGGGCTTCCAGCGCTGCCGTCCATGTGCGTGCGAGCTGTGTAGGGCTCATCCCCAACATCCTTCATGCTGGGGACGTGTGGCCTTTACTCAGGGAGCTGAGAACTGGAGCAGCTTGGTGCTGTGGTGTAAATGGATTTTTTTTCAGCAGAAATCTGGCCCTTGTATCTTAGACAGCCCCCTGCCTGCTGCCACCAAGACCTTGCAAAGCCTCTGGGTACCTCAAGCTGGTGCTGGGTCAACCAACATAAGGCAAAACATGAAGCACAGTCTTCTACCCAGGGAGATCTTTCTTTTTCCTTTTAATTAAATTGTCTGAGGAAGCCAAGACACAGACAGAAAGAGACCGAGACTGTAAATAGTATAGAAAAAAAAAAAAGAGAGCGAGAGAGAACCAATTGATGGAGGTGTAAATGCTGGGTGGAGCTGCACCGAGGAAGAGGAGGAGGAGGAAAAGGCAGGCGAACCTTCACGTTAGCTCCAGGATCACTGTTAGGGTAAGCGCCAAAACTAATCTGAAGCAGCAGTGGCCACTAAGTGAACCTAGACAGGAGGAGAAAAGGGATGGGGAGTTTAGGGAGCTGCATCTCACCACTTGGGTCCAAAGCAGGCTGGGGGTCACCACCCTTTTTTGGGGTGGGAGCCACCTCCTAAACTTGCTATGGAGCCTGTGCAGAGTGAGCAGCAGGTCAGGGATGCTGCGGGGAGCAGCCACGGGGCCCATTTTGGAGGCGGGACATCCCTCTGACAAGGGCCAGGGCTTGGGAGATGCAAGAAGAGATGGCTGAGGTCTTGGAGTGATGTGTGGAGAGATGGCCAGGGGCTTGGGGTGATGCAAAGAGACATGGCCAAGGGCTTGGGGTGATGCGTGGAGAGATGGCCAAGGGCTTGTGGTAGTGCATGGAGAGATGGCCAAGGGCTTGGGGCAATGCAAGGAGAGATGGCCAAGGGTTCAGGGCAATGTGAAGAGAGATGGCCAAGGGCTTGGGACGATGCATGGAGAGGCTTTCTGCATGGTCTTCCCCTCCCTGGGGGGTTTCAGATGGAAATACCAGTGCCACTGCCACTCACCATTGGAGTCCTCTGTTCCTCTGGGAATATTTGGGTTTTCTAATGGGAAAGAAATAGCAGAGAGACAGTTTTATGGGCGGGGAGAAGATGAGTGAGGATTTGTGGAAAGAGGGGGGTGACCTCTGCGGTGCTGCCTTACCAAAAACGATGAGCCGAGTGTGGGTGTCGGTGGAGCCCAGGGGGTTCTGGGCGGTGCAGCGGTACATGGAGCCGTTGAGCTCGGCCGGCACCCGCTCCAGCACCAGCTCCTTGCCATCATGCTCGGCGCTGCCATCGAGGAGCCGGCTCCCCACCCGCGTCCAGGTGAAGAGAGGCTCGGGGAAGACTTCGTTCTGTGGGGAGATGGGGGGGGGGCTGTGAGATGAGCGTAGGGGGTGAGGAAACCCTGTCTCGTGCCTGGAGCAAGGACGGGGTACAGCTGAAATACCCAGGGGTGCACCAATGTAGGGACCATGATGGAACCCAAGGCCGCCAAGCCAACCCCATAAAGTGCTGGCGCGGCTGTCCGTCGGCAGGGCATCGCGCCACAGCGCTGGTGATGGATGGGGATGCTGACCTGGAAGCCCTGCACCAGGATCCGCACGGTGTCTCCGACGCGGGCTCTCGTCGGGGTCATCGTGATCTTCGGGCCCTTCGGAGCAACTGCAAGGGAAGGGGGTGAGAAGGGATGTCAGCCAAGCAAGGGGTCCCTGGTGCCATTGGGTGCCCTTGGCTGGGGTTAATGATGGTTTGATGAATGATCATGGTGAGGGGGTGGCACGGCGTATGCCAGATCGGGGCTGGGCTGATAGCTGGGTGATTGATGGACAGGCTGACGGACGTCCAAATGACTGATAGACAGGTAGGCAAGGACCCTGCAGGCGGACAAATGGGAAGACACGGAGCTTGAATGATGACTATAATGGGATGCATCGGTGGTGAAGGACATATTTCCTAATCAAGCCCCTCTCTGCTCAGAAACAGAGGTCAAGAGGGGTCAGGCTGGTTGGAAGCCATGGAGATGGGCAGCTCAGAAAAGCATCCCCAGGCCAAGGTGGCCTTGGTGAATCCTGCACAAATGCTGTTAGTCGGGAGACAATCACAAAGCCTTGTCTGACACAAAATGCCAGGCACCGCCCTGTAAAGAAGAGGGGACCCCTTTCCTATGCCAGACTTGGGGTGTCTTGGCCAAGTTCACTGCAGGGAGAAGCAGCGATACAGCCAACCATGACGAGTTGACACCATGCTGGGGCTGCTCTTTGCTCCCAGCTGGCTTGGGGCTACATGGATGGCCCTTCTGGGCCATGGGTGGGATGGGCCAGCCCCAGGAGCTGCCTGGTCTTTGTGTAGAAGGAACCTTTTGCAGGCTCGAAGTGGAAAACAGGCAGGAGGAAGGTTGTGCTTTGCCAAAAGTGGGTCTGTCATCCTTTGTATATTCAAGTGTCACCATGGATGGGACAGGATGAGCCTGGACATCACCCAGGCATGACACAAAGGGACAAACAGCCACCAGAAAGCACATTGGTCTGCAGTGATGGACACAAGCCCTTGGAAAGGGCATCCATTCCCCAGGATGTTCTGCATGGACACGCACCAGAGACCACAGTTGCGCACGTGGCCTGGAATATCCATGCAGGATCCAGCACTCTGGTGTTGGAGCAGGGATGATGGGCTGCAGGTGATCACACCATGCTATGGGCTGTACCTGAATTTCTTCTGGTACTGAAGCAAGTGCTTTGTCTTGGTTTCAATGCAGCTTTTATTGTATATGTACTATTTATAGATGGGAGGTGGGAGATCTGCTGTGATGGTGCCAAAAACCTGGGTGTGGATGGTGGTGGTGGGGCACCCAGCGAGGTACATAGGCTGGAGGCTCCTTAGGGGATGAGGAGGGCTGTGGATTTGCAGGGTAGACAGTGTGGGATGAGCTTTGCTGTTACAGGTATTGGAGCTACTAGGGAAGAAGTAGCAAGTCATCAAGGTCTTGGCCCCATGGGGAGCCCCAGAAAGTGGACACCTAAGCTGCAGAAGGTGTGAAAAGATGGGACTTAATTTATTTTTTGGCCTGTTGTATGCTGGAAGAGAGCTTTAATGCTCAGTGGGGAGGAACAGATAATGAAGGGCCAGCTATCAGCAAGAGAGCTGCTGCCCTCCTTGTTGACTGCCAGCCTCCTGTTGACCTCCTCATCGCCGCCAACCTCCCACTAATTGAGGTGGTTGATGAGCTGAAAGAAAATAGACGGAGACCAGCATTGAGAGGCTTGTGTACACTGAAGCCTGTGCCAAAGACGGGTGGAAAGCCAAGGAGGCAAAGCTCTCTAGGAGATGGTGCATCGTTGCTGATGCAGTGAGCCAAGTGTCCTACTTGGCCAGGAGCAAAGCCCAGTATTCTCCACCCGGCACAAGGGGAGGAAGGCTGGAGCAGCCTGCCCAGGAGGGTGCCTGAAGTTGGAGTAACTCCAATGAAGAGCTCAACCTCTTCTGACAGAGAACCAAGAAAAGTTAGGGGAGCCCAAACCTTACTTGGGGGCAAGCTGACTGGCCAGGGTGGGAGATTGTGTGGGGCAAAAGGGAGGGGCCTCCACTATCTAATCTGTTCACTGACTCCTGTGGTCACCTGGTGAGCTTCTGCTCTTCTAGGGTCCTGGGCATGCTGAGAGCCAACAGGGAGGGCCTGGCTTCCGTCCCATCACCCTATCACAGGTAGGGCCTCATCAGCCCCACAAGCTGTCCCTGTGCAGGGGCCAACCTGTCCCCTTGCCAGCACTCCCCACTGGGATGAGTTGGGTGAGACGGTCACCAGGGGTGATGGCCAACAAGGGTCGTGGCGTATCCTTGGGTCTCCTGGGACTCGGTATAGATGGATGGAGGCGACACCACTATGGGGTGAAGGTGTCCCCCCCCCAACATGACCGAGTCCAGAGGCTGCAGGGGCCCCCTGCACCCCCCTTTGAAGGGCCAGGGCTCATACCTCCATATGGAGGAAAAATGCCAAAAATGGCAAAAAAGTTGTGAAACTATTTGAAAAAACAGTAAAAATATTCAAAAAATGGTAAAAAAGTTGTAAAAATATTGAAAAACTGGCATAAAATAGCAAAAAGTTGAAAAAAGTTGCAAAAAAATTGCAAAAATCTTGCAAAGAAGTCACAAAAATATTGAAGAAATTGCTAAAATATTGCAAAAAATGGCCAAAAAAATGGAATAATTGAAAAAAATTATTAAAAAAGCAGAATACCTGCAGAAATCTTGAAAATAATGGCAAAAAAATTGCAAAAACTGGTCAAAAAGGCTGCAAAACTCTTGAAAACATTGCAAAAAAAGGCAAAAAAAAGAGCAAAAATATGGAAAAATTTGCTAAAATATTGAAAAAAATGCATATAAATTTGCAAAAATCTTGAAAAATTGAAAAAATATTAAGAAGCAGAATAGTTGTAGAAATATTGAAAATAATGGCAAAATATTTGGAAAAAAATGGCCAAAAAGTTGCTAAAGTCTTGAAAACATGGCAAAAGAGGGCAAAAAAATGGAAAAATTGCTAAAATATTGCAAAAAAATTGTAAAAAATTTGCAAAAATCTTGAAAAATTGAAAAAATCCTTAGAAAGAATAGTTGTAGAAAAGTTGACAATAATGGCAAAAAAAATTTGCACTAAAATGGCCAAATCATTGCAAAAAATACTGGAAAAATGACAGAACCAGCAAAAAATTGGCAAAAAAATTGTCAAAAAGTTTGCAAAAAATTGCAAAAAAATTGTGAAACGATTACAAAAAATATCGCAAACAACTGCAAAGGAATTTGCCGAAAAAGCACCAATTTTCCCAACATCACAAAGGGCTTTGCCAAAAAAAAAAGGCTAAAAAATCCCCACTAAAAACCCAGCAAGACAAGGGCCAAACGTGGCGAAGCAGCGCCGAGCTCCCCGCCGCGGCCGCGCTTACCGAGCGTCACCTCGGCCTGCATGGGCATGGAGAGCGCCGGGTGCTTGACCTCGCAGCTGAAGAGCGCCTCGTTGTCGATTTGGGGGTTGAGGGTCCAGGTGAGGGTGGCCCGCGCCTCCACCGTCCCGTCGCTGACGGGCGCGTGCGTGTGGCGGAAGTAGTAGATGGGCTCCGCCACGTGCACCCACCGCGGGAACTCCCGGCTCACCACCGTCTCTGGGATGCTCTCGGTGACGGGCCCCCGCTCGGCCGCCAGCCCCCGTGGGGGATCGGCCGTGGTCGGGGCTCCCCCGCCACCCGCCTCCCCTTGGGCTGCCAGAGATTTCGGCACCTTGGTGTCATCCAGGTCGCGGTGGAGAAGGTTCCGGGGTTCCCAGCTCCCGGCGCCGGCCGGCGGCTCCGGCAGCGGGGTGGCCTCGATGGGCTCGCCGTCCCGCTTGAAGTACACCTGCGGGGGGACAAAAGGGACGGTGAGTTTGGTGGGGACAGCCCCCACCCAACCTGGACAGCCCCCACCCCACCCGGACAGCCCCAGCATCCCATCTGCTGGGGTAGCTTTGGGTGGAGCTCCTTCCAAGGTCTCCACAGAGAGATGCTGCAGGGCAAGAGTTGAGGAGCAGGCAGCTACTTGCCTCCAAAAGCAGCACGTGTATTATATATTTGATATATTTATAATTTTATGCTTGATTCATATACATATATGTGTGTGAAAGATAACCCCCCCAGGGGCTCACCAGCGGGGCGGGCTTGCCACCGGAGACCACACACACCAATGTGAAGTTCTGTGCCTGGTAGCGGCTGAAGGGTGCCGGCGTGTCAGCGGCGAGCACCGAGATGGATGTTGGAGGAGCTGCCGAGGAGCAGAGCTGGGGTATTAGCAGGGTGTCCTCCACTCCCACCCATCCATCCCCATTCTTATCTCCATCCCAACCCTTGTCCCCATCTTTATCCCCATCCTTGTCCCTGTCCCAGTCTCCATCCCCATCTTCAACCCCATCCTTGTCCTCATCTCACCTTATCATCACCCTCATCCTCCTCCCTACCCATGTCCCCATCCATGCCCCCATCCCTATCCCTCTATCCATGTCCCTGTCCTAATCTCCATCCCCGTCCTCATCCTTGTCTCTATCTCCATCCTTGTCTCTGTCCCCATCCTTGTTCTAGTCCCCACCCCCATCCACATCCTCATCCCTGTCCCATCCCTGGAGATGGGAAGATGAGCCATGACCCTGTTGTCCTCCCACCCTGCGACCCACCCCGCCAGGGACCATGCTCACCCATCACATTGAGGAACACATTCCCAGAGGCCAGGACCACTTTCTCCCTCGTGGCTCGGTCGTAAATCCCCACGTGACACTCGTAGGGCCCGTTGTCTGAAATGCGGACCTCAGGAAGGCTGGGGAGGAGAAATGGGGCTCACCACTCACTGCCACCTCCAACCCGACCCCATTTTCCTGGGAGGATGCAGCGGTCGGCATCCGGATATCACGGTGTCGGATGGGGTTGCTTATCGCCAGCGACAGGGATCAATAAACTATTAATAACCGCACGGGCTGCAGGAGGGAGCTGTGTAATGCGCTTTAGCAGCTGGAGTTTACCGGCACTGACAGCTCCTCGGGAGGGTAAGTAATTGCATTATCGAAAGGAGAAGCACATGGGAGGTA
This sequence comes from Eurystomus gularis, assembly GCA_013400335.1. Classification (NCBI taxonomy): domain Eukaryota; kingdom Metazoa; phylum Chordata; class Aves; order Coraciiformes; family Coraciidae; genus Eurystomus; species Eurystomus gularis. The sequence continues at coordinate 117,289 of VZZY01001011.1, read as the reverse complement.
AAGGCACCGCCGAGAGCAAAAACCCGCCAAGCGTGGACATGAAACGCCTGTGAAACGCCCGTGTTCAAGGCTCGGCGCCGGACGTTACAGGGCGCTCGGGCGATGCAACGGCTGTAGTGGATAAAACGCATCAAAAGCCCAAACTCCGAGCAAAGCCGGTGCGCGCATTGGTCGATACGTTCTCTAGATTCTTTATAGAGATATTAAAGAAACAGGAGAGGAAGAGATGTGCAAAAAAGGATCGGTGCTGCTGGAAGACACGCTTGTGCTGGCTGCAGAGGAGCCTCGTTTGCTGACCGGCTGCATCCCACCTCACAATCCAGCACCTCACTGGCCCACAGCATCGTCGCAGCTTACTGGCCAGCAGCATCCTGTCTTGCTGGCTGGCAGCATCATCTCACCTTCTTAACTGGCAGCATCCTGCTTCACCAGCCAGCATAATCCCACCTCACCAGCTGGCAGCATTATCCCATCTTGCAAGCCACTAGCATCATCCTACCTCACTGGCCAGCAGCACCCCATCTTGCTGGCTGGCTGCATCCCACCTCACCAGCCAGCAGCATCCCATCTCACCATCTGGCAGCATCCCACCTTGCCAGCCAACTGCATCCCACCTCACCATCCAGCAGCATCCCACCTCACCATCCAGCAGCATCATCCCACCTTGCCGGCTGGCACGTCCTGCCTCACTGGCCAGCAGCACCTCACCTTGCCCACTTGCAGCATCATCCCACTTGTCGGCCAGCAGCATCCCACTATGGCAATAAGGATGGGGCAATTCCCACACAGAGCACTCAGCAAGCCACCCCCAGCTTAAACCTCACCACTTTTCCAGAAAAATTCCATCTAGGCGTGCACCTTGCAGGGCTTCCCCAGTTGGGGGGGTGGAAATCCAGTGCTGGTTTGCCCCCGTCAAAGCGAACAGTCGCTTGGCAGCTCCTTTTAAGGGCTGCAACACTTTCTACTAAGCCTCCACCATCTGTTCCAGCCTCTAACTACCCATGCACAGGGCGGGAAATCATCCACACCCTTCGGTGGAGAGGTTTTGGTCTCTGCAGAGCTGAGGACACTCTCCATGCCCTCGCCACAAAGGGCAGGGCCTTTGGGATGACACATGGATTTGGGCGTAAAATGGTCCTAATTGGGTCAGTTTCTTTCTGCGATTGGTAGGGAGCAGAGAGAGGGGACTCCCAGCCCTGCGAACCCAAACCGCCGCTCGTCGTGTCCTTTGTGTCCTCTAAGCATGCTGGAAATAAGGGGAAAAAATTATACAGAGATTCATAAAGCAGTGTCTTACTCGACGAGGGTGGGTTTTTAATCAGAGGAAGGGTTGGATATCTCCCGGCTTTGCTCTTCACATCTGAGCGGGCGGTGTTCAAAGCCGGTATGAAAAGAGGCAGCCCCGGCAGCCCTCTGCGCCACGCAGATAAGAGCCGCGCCGCCCGGGATAACGCTCCGTGGGACGGCACCGACGTGACCGTGCCGTTACAAAGACTCGGGGAAAAAAACAAAAAAACCCGATGAAAATACAGAAGGGTAAAATGAAAAGGAGAGTGGAAACGGCTGGGAAGGGACTGACCCATCACCAAACCCTTCCCTATGTTGCTCTTCCTCTTCACCAGAGCCCAAAATAAGGCAAGACCCTCCCCCCCGCAAAAAGCACCAAGCCCATGATTCAGAAAACAAGCTCTTTTTTCATACCCTCCGAGAAATATCTCCTTTGTCCCCAGGCAGGTTGCTGTTTTCCTCCGAAAAAAGGCAACCGCGTGAAAAGACTTTTACCGCGAACATCCCCGGCTCCACGGACAATTTGCCGGCGCCGTGCCGACGATTACCGAGCCTTTTAAGTGCTTGGTCCTAGGGCGGTGAAATTTTCTGCTCGCAAATTCTATTAGTTCTACAATACGTGGTGAAAAGGGAGAAAAACGGAGGGTTGTGAGCCAAAAAAAGCGCAGCTGCTTCACCTTGCCGGGACCGGGCGAACGGGGCATGTCCTCATCCCTTGCTCAAGGGATGCTCGTGATCTCTCACTCCGTGCGCGGAGGACGCTTGATTCTGATTCAATTCCCCGACTTTCCCGCTGCTCCCTGCTAGAGGAGAGCGATGGCCAAATCCGGCGCTGAGCGAAACCGCTGGGTTCATGGCAGGAAAACAAGGCTGTTGAGTTAGGGGATGTGTAATCTGTTTGTGGAGTTGCCAACGCGTCCTCCAAACAATAATTAGTCGTGTCAGAAATTTGTACAACCACCAAGCGAGCAGTTGAGCAGAGCCTGCACTACGTGGGGAAACAAAACTTGAGGAGTGGAGCAGCCCTTGAGCATCTCCTGCACATCCTCTGGTCCTCCTGCGCATCCTCTGAGCGACCACTGAACATCTTCTGAGCAGCTTCTGATCATTGCTTGGCATACTCAATGCCCTAGACATCCCCTTGAGCATCCCGACCATCTCCTGACCTTCCTGAACATGATCTAAGCATCCTCTGAGAAACCCCCAACACTCCTGAGGAATCTGAGCATCCCCTGAACATCTCCTCACCCTCCTGAGCACCCCCTGAGCATCTCAAGCTTCTTCTAAGCCTTCCCTGAGCAAACCCTGCATATCCTCCTGACCAACCCTTGAGCATCCTGAGCAAGCTCTGAGCATCCCAAGCATCTCCTGATCCTCCTGAGCATCCTCGGAGCATTCCCCTAAGCAACCCTTGAGCATCTCCTGATCCTCTTGAGGATCCCAAGCATCTCCTGACACTCCTGAGCATCTCGAGCTTCTCCCAAGCCTCCCCTGAGCAACCCTTGCGCAACCTCTGAGCATCCCGTGAACATCTCTGACTCTCCTGAGAATCCTTGGAGCATTCCCCTAAGCACCTCCTGATCCTCTTGAGCAACCCAAGCATCTCCTGACCCTCCTGAGCATCTCGAGCTTGTCCTAAGTCCCATGAGCAAACCCTGTGTATCCTCCTTAAGCATCCTAAGCAACCTCTGAGCATCCCAAGCATCTTCTGACTCTCCCTTGAGCAAGCCGTGTGCATCCTTCTGAGTAACCCTTGAGCATCCTCTGAGCATCTCCTGATCACCTCTCTCTTCTTTCCTGCTTCTTCTCCACTCTAGATACTCATTTATTCCCATGCAGCCACCTAACACCCTTGCACCTAACATGTCCAACCCTTTCCAACCCTACAGGGACATTTCCAGGTGCTAAGCATCACATCACCTCGAGGCAACGACTCTATTTCCCCTGCTGTACACAGAATTTTATTACCCTGCACCGGGAGAAACGAGCTTTGAAATCCGCTTAGCAAATTCTAATTTAAAAAGGAAACAAAGAAGAAAAAAATCGTGAAAAATAAATACTTCACCCCAGCCTCTTTGCTTTGAGTTAAATCTCCCTCTGATATTTTTTTCAGGCTCCAGTTTTGTTTTTATAACACCGGCAATAAAGCAAGTGTGTAATTAGTAATAAAACTGACACTCCTGCCAGTGATTTCGCACTTGGAAGAAAAGCAAAGACAAGCTTCCACACTGCCTGGGTTTTATATATATATATATAATTTTTTTCCCAAGCCTTGTTTATCTCAGCCCATTTTCACCCCCAGAAATCTCCACTGATGCCACCTTTTTCCTAGGGACAAGCAGGACCATGTGGAGAGACTCTGAATATTCGATGATGTGCATTAAAGGCCAATTATTTCTTCACGATTAAACGAATCATCACCAATAACCAAAGAGGACACATTGAGTATCGCCATAAAACCCTCCACTGCCTCAAAACGGGGAAAAAATTCCTAAAAATAGGCATTAATACCTTCAAAGAGGGGAATTTTAGGTTAGAAATGAAGAAGTTCTTCCCTGTGAGGGTGGTGAGACACTGGCCCAGGTTGCCCAGGGAAGCTGTGGAAGCTCCAACCCTTGAGGTGTTCAAGGCCAGGCTGGATGGGGCCTTGAGCAACCTGGTCTAGTGGAAGGTGTCCCTTCCCATGGCAGGGGGTTGGAACGAGATGATCTTTGAGGTTGCTTCCAACCCAAACCATTCTATGACTCTATAATTAAAAAGCAGCCAGTGGAGGTGATATCGGGGTGACTTACCGCACGGTGGATTGGTAAACCAGATCCTCCCTCTTCCGATAATTCTCCATGTGGGAGAAGTTGGTGGAGAACATGGCATCGAAGGTGAAGATCTTCTGCTTGATGGTGCCACCATCAGTGACCTGCAGAAAAAAAACACCCACATATATGAGACACCCATGGTCGCTCTTGCAAACGCACGAGCAGCTTGGCACCCCATTTTTCACTTTAAAAAGATCTCCATTTCTTTCCAATATTTTATTTTCGGCGTTTTATTTTCAACATTCTCCTTTTAATCTTTTAAATTTAATCTTTTTATTTGCAACATTTGTATTCGCAATATTATTTGCCATGTCGTAATTAAGGTTTCATAAATATTATTTCTTTACTACGAGCCTGCTGAGATTAAAGGCAAAACCTGCAGGTTTCTGTCCGGTTATCGAGTCACCAACTCCTATCTCCAGCCGCTCGCTGGAGTTGCAATTTTTAAGTGGAAAAAGGCACTTTTTAGGACTGGGGAGGACTCATTTCTTCCCTGTGTCCCCCAGTGCCGTTAGATTTATCTGCCCCTCTGGCGAGGAGCAAGGTTCAATAGAAAACTAAGGAGGAAGAGGCAGAGGGAAGCACCGTGGAGTAGAGATGGGCATTTTGGGGCTAGAACAGCTCAGATTGATCCATCAGAGGGTGAGAATAATCATTTCCTACAACAAGCCAGGTGGAGAAGAATGAGATTTTGGGGATTAACCCCCCCCAAACCAGCATCTCTCGGGAGAAGACCCCACTCTCCCCACCCAGCGCTTCTCTCCCAGCTTGGGCGAAACTCAAATTTTACTCCAAATTTCCTCTTTTCCTCCTTTTTTTTTTTTATAGCAAAAGGGAAGGGAATAATAAAATTTTTTAAAAAGCTGTCACTAAAAACATCTCTTCAAATTTATTCGCCGAGGCTGAGGCTTTTATTGCAAAGAAAATACACATTGGCACGGACGCGGGATAAAGAACTGCAGGAAGAATTATCGGAGCCGTAAATCTCCAGCCTTGGGGACCAAGGGAAGTTCTCAAGGACACATCCAATTTTTCCCGACTTCTTTACACCCTGGGGCGGGCACAGGGAGAAACCTTGGAGCTGCTCCCGGCTTGAGAAGCTCCTTGTGGATCAGCTCAAAGGGTTTTCCAGGGATTATTCTGGGGGATGTAGGGAGTGGGTGCCGCAGGGGGGGATGCTCAGGGCAATGGGATGGTGAGCGGTGGAGCCGTGAACCAGGAGCTTGCAGCCACAGGAGCTCCCCAGCACATCTGGACAGATATGGGCAAAGCAGGAAAGCACCAAGGATGGGAATGGGAAGATCGTAGCTCAAAGCATCGCTCATCCCACTGCTCACCCCCCCGGGACCCTTCGCATCCCCTCGACGATGCAGAGCAAGGGAAGGTGCCACAGCCTGGTTGCATCCTCAGGGGATTACAGGCAGTTAGGAGGCTCCTACAGAAAGACACTTAGAAAAAGTCTCTCTCCAAGGGTTTGACCTACTTTCAGCCTTTTATCTGCACCCTGGGGTCGATTTTTCTGGAGAGGGGCTCCATAGAAAGTTGCTGGTGAACCCACAAGGGTGCGGGAGTGGCCAAGCCCAACGCTTCTTGCTGGAGAGAAACAGGAGGAGAATAACAGAATCATAGAGTGGGTTGGGTTGGAAGGGACCAGTTCGGCAGCATCTGAAGGTGATTGCCTCAAATTATGTGCCCACATCAAGAAATGGCAGGAAAAGGGGCACAGGGAGAGGAAAAAGGGCACAAGGAGAGGAAAAGGGGCACAGGGAGAGGAAAAGGTACCAGAGCTGCACTCAGGCAGCCTGAGGTTGCCTGCTGCTTTATTTATAAACCCCAGTAAAAACCTTATTCCTCACAAAAACCCGGCGATTGCCACAGTGCAGGCAGACATTAACCTCCTGCTCCTTCCCGCTGTCACAGAGGCAGCTCCCCCCCGGCACTCCCCCGGTGTTGCTCCCACCTCGCCGGTGACCCGGCAGTTTGCTGTCCCCAAAATCTGCTTGCACCATTAATATTGCCAGAGCCTCGTGCTGGGATGCCCAGTGAGTTAGATAAGCATCCAGGAGTGATGGATGGAGGACCAAGGGGATGGCGGGAGGGGATTTTGGAGGACAAAGTGGGTTGGAAAGGGACAGGAGATCTCCAGAGCAACCTGGGGCTCAAAGCAACACCCCAGGAGGGTGGAGGGTGCTGGGCTCCAACCCAGATTCCTTCAAGCACCCTTGTCCCGGGGCTGAATTTTCAGCCTTTCTCCAAGCAAATGCAACAAGCACCTGCTGTGGTAAGAGGCAAAATACCCCAAAGGGGCTGCACGGGGTGACGGCAACTCTAGATGTGCTTGTGGGGTAGCACGGGGTTTTGCAGCATCCAGTCACAACTGCTGAGAGAAACACATCACATTGGAAAACCCCATTTTTAGCTTTTTTTCTGCCTCCCTCCCCAGCTTGCATGAGCATCTGCAGTCAGCTCAGCTGGCTGAAATCCCTCCTCCCACCCCGAGCTTGCTGGACCCCTTGATCCTACCTTGCTCAGAACCACTCAAAACGCCGCTGGCACCAAATTTGGCTTCCAAAAGCACGAAGTAATTGATTTACTGGCCCAAACCCGGATGGTTTGATCCCAGAATGAGCACCATGACCCATCTCCATCCCCCAAAGGGCAGCACCTGTGCCGGTACTCCCCCTTTCTGGCATCACGAAACCACACACACGATCAAATAGCCATTGCAAGAGGGTTGTGCAATTCTGGGAGGCGCAGGTCGGGCTCCCTGGGGCTGGAGCGATGCCCTTGCCCAGCGCTAACAGAGAGCTCCATAAACTGTGCTGATGATTTTGACCTTCTCTCCCCGTCTGAGCATGAGGAATTAAAAGAGTTCCCCATTCTGACATTTAAATGATCATTTCCGAGGCGCAGAGACGACCCAGCCGGCGCGCAGATGAATGGCACGAGTCAGACCTCTCACAGTTCCTGGCCCAAGATCTCTCCATCGGTGGCTTTGCTGCTATTTGAGAGAATTTCTCCGCAGCTGTTAAAAACGGAGATTGTTCCCTAAAGGGCAGCAGGTTTATCAATCAGAAGCACAACCTGCCGTGAATTGGGCTGCCTTGAAAATTTGGAGTGGGATGAGAATTTCTGGGAGACACTTTCCGGGAGCGAGAGGTACAAAGAAGCACCCTGGTACCTCCAGCCTGGCTCCTCCTGAGCATCCCCAAACCAGCATCCCCACCTTCACCAAGGCTCTGGGCTTTCCCAGCAGCATCGTACAGCGTAGGAAGGGCTTGCAACAGCCACAGCAAGTCAGGTGCCCTTCGCTTGGTTCCTCCACCCCATCCTCCCCCTCCCCTGGAGCTGACGATACTGCTGCGAGCAGTGACTTTATCACTGTCACCAGCAACATTTCCCATCCGGAGCCACCGTGGGAGCTGCCGGCTGGGGCTGTAACGTCTCATTGCTCCTAATGGGCAGTGGCAGAGGAAGCCCTCGCGGGGACCGCGCTTTGTCACCATCGATCAGGCAGCTTCCACCGTGCTGCCAACGTCTGTAATGCATCAGCCTCCACTTGCCCTGGCTGAGGGTTTTCAAGCCCTGGGGCATTTGCTGGGTAAGGACCGGCTGGATGAGCCCCTCGATGGAGCAAAACATTTTGCAATCGCCGTGCACTGAGCTGAGGAGCTTAAAAACAGAGCTCTTGTATGAGGGATGGGGAGAACAGCTTGTGGATGGGATGAGGGGGACCCATCACGTGCAAAGGCCACCTTAATGGGTGCTATGGAGAGAAGCACGCATGCTTGGGTGCTATGGAGAGCAATGTCTGTGGACCATGGATGCTACAGAGGGCAATGCCTGTGCACCATGGGTGCTATGGAGGGCAATGCCTATAGACCATGGGTGCTCTCTACAACTACCTGAAAGGCCATTGTAGAGAGGTTGGTGCTGGTCTCTTCTCACAGGTAATTAGCGATAGAACAAGAGGGAATGGCTTCAAGCTGCAACAGGGTAGGTTTAGACTTAACATTAGGAAAAAATTTGTCACAGAAACAGTAGTCAGATACTGGAATAGACTGCCCAGGGCGGTGGTTGAGTCACTATCCCTGGATGTGTTTAAGGGTCGTTTAGATGTGGTGTTGGGGGATATGGTTTAGAGGAGACCTTTGTAGAGTAGGGTTGATGGACTCGATGATCCCAAGGGTCTTTTCCAACCTGAATGATTCTATGATTCTATGGAGAGCAATGCCTGTGGACCACGGGTGCTACAGAGAGCAATGCCCATGGACCATGGGTGCTATGGAGAGCAACACCCATGCTGCAGACAGCAACTCCAGCCCTGACTCAGAGTTATTCTCCTTCTTGCTAATTAAATGGAGTGCCAAACACTAATTGACTGAGGCAGATCCACTCCCCCGGACCCGAGGGCTCCCCAACACCCCCACTTTCCCTGCCGTACATCCCCGGGTCCCCATGGGGCAGAGGAATGGCGAGCGTGGGAGCGCTGCTTTCCGCCGGGGAATCGTGCCTGGCCCTTGCCTGCCACCAAAAATCTGCAAAACACTTTTCTGCAATTCCCATCATCTCATCCGAGCCCCCGGCTGTGTGTACAGGCTGGCTGCTGCCGGCTGCTGCATCCCCCACTGCTGCCAGATGTCTGTACGGAGCCAAACACAGACTCCGAGGATTTTCCCTCCTTCTCCTGCTTCCGTATTATTTTTTTTCGAGCTCTCCACTGCTGCAAGAAGTAATTTTCTCCCTCCCCAGCCCTTGCTGCGACGTGGCACTGACCATACTAATGAGGTCTCGAGCACGACCCCCGAGACACCCGCGATGGGAGCCAGCGAACAGCTTGACAGCTCCGTGTCTTCCCGGACTCATTACAAGCTCGTTTGCAAGGATGCCACCACCCTCGTCTCCTGCAAGGCTTTCTGAGCACTCGCCTGACATGCAAAGGGTTCGGATTCGTGTCTGCACATGTTCCCGGGCAAATCACACCTTCTGGAGATGAGTTTACCGTGGAGTGAGGTGGTCGGATATTAATTAACACCTCTGAAGATCGTGCATGTTGTGGTTTACACCGTGAAAAAGCCCCTTTGCTCACACCAGGTCTCGAGTCTTCGGTATTTCAAGTGACTTGGAGCAGTGGCTCATGCCAAGAGGTTTTCTGACCTGAGAAAAATGTTGTCCCTTCCTGTCACCTCTCTTTGTCCCTCGGCCATCGGGTTCCAGGGGAGTTGCTGGAAAGGGGCTCTAGGGGTGCCAGTTTGAAGTGTGGTGCTTCTCAGGGGGGTTTTACCTGCCTTACCTCTGGGAAGAAGCCCCTTTCTGCCTCAGAGCCTCCAGCCTCGGTGTGCACCCACCCCAGCAGCTTATGCACCCACCTTATGAGAATTAAGAGAATGTTTTAGGTCGGAAAAGACCTTCAAGATCATCAAGTCCAATCATTAATCCAGCACTGCCAGGGCACCAGTAAACCGTGTCCCTCAGCACCACATCTCCATGGCTTGGAAACCCGTCCAGGGATGGGAACTCCACCACTGCCCTGGCCAGCCTGGGACAGTCCCTGACAAACCTTGTGGGGAAGACATTTCTCCTCATGTCCAACCTAAACCTCCCCTGGCACAACTTGGGGCCATTTCCTCTCCTCCTGTTGCTTGTTCCTTTGGAGAAGAGCCCGACCCCACTTGGCTCCAACCTCCTTTCAGGGAGCTATTGAGAGCGAGGAGGTCTCCCCTGAGCCTCCTTTTCTCCAGGCTCAACACCCCCAGGTCTCTCAGCTGCTCCTCACCAGACCTGTGCTCTAGAACCTTCCCCAGCTTCATTGCCCTTCTCTGGCCATGCTCCAGCCTCTCAATGTCCTTCTTGGAGTAAGAGGACCAAAACTGGCCCCAGGATTTGAGGTGTGGCCTCCCCAGTGCCCAGTCCAGGGGGACAATCCCTGTACTGGTCCTGCTGGCCATACTAGTGCTGGTCCAAGCCAGGATGCTGGTGGCCTTCTTGGCCACCTGGGCACATGCTGGCTCATCACCAGCTGGCTCTCAACCAACCCCCCAGGTCCTTTTCCTCAGGCACTTTCCAGCTGCTCTGCCCCAGACTGGAGCGTTGCTGGGGGTTGTTGTGACCCAAGGCCAGGACCCAGCCCTTGGCCTTGTTGAACCTCAGCCCATTGACTTCAGCCCCTTGATCCCTCTGCAGAACTTCAGTCAGTTCCTCTTCCTTCTGTTACTCTATCCTCCTTCCTGACTACGCACCCATGCTGCACCCTGAGGGGTGTGCACCCTCCCAAAGAGTCATCCACCCACCCCGTGGGTTACGCACCCACTCCATGGGTTATGCACCCAGCCCATGGGATCTGCACCCACCCCACGCCCCACCCCAAACAGCTGCCATTGACTGTGCTGCCGCACTCCTCCCCTTTTGCCTTCCTCCCCCTTGTAACCTGACGTGCCTCCTTGGAGCAGCTCTGCGTCCTTCAACTCCTCAACCTCCCTGTACAACAAACCCGGGGAGACGGGAGCCCCACCGAGTCCTCCAGCGCTGCGCACAAAGATGCTGTTGGGATGATTTATAAACGGTATCAATAGAACTCCTCAGCCCCAGCATCTCCATCCTGGCTCACCCGAGACCATCCATCACCTCCTGCACAGGGGAGCTGCAACTGGGGGTTTGAGCAGCTGCAAAAGTCCGTGAGCGAGACAAGATGGGAGGAAAACAGGGGAAAACCCCTTAAATCAGGAGGGGATTCAGGAAACCCTGAGATGCTCTATAAAAAACCCAACTTTCTGAATGCGGGAAGCTCCCTGGGAAAGGAGAAAAAGGGAAGGGGAGGGCAAAAAACCTGCAAGAAAGGGGGATTTGCAGTGATAAAAATAAAAGCTGGGTTATTTTTTCCCATCTCGCTCTCTCTGTGGTTTCTCAGAGCGTAATTTGCTCGGCCGCCCCGGCACGTCATCCTCTTGCCAAGGGCTCCAGCATCCGTCTGCATAGGGGGGGATTATGCAAATCCAGCCCTGGCTCGTGAGAAAGTGGGTTAATCCAATATTACCGAGTGGAAAAGGGAAGGAAAAAGCCGGTGGAGATGGCAGTGCTGGTGGAAAAAGCCTCCTCTCCAAAATAAGGGGGAGATGAAGCCAATTGCAAGCTGTGATTTAGGGTTCAGGACAGTTCTAGGTTTATATTTTGATATTTTGCTGCTTGCATCCCCTACACACCTAAATACACCTGTTTATAGCAAACAGCAGCTAGGACTCAATGGAAATACTCCTGTGCATGCACCAGGCTCCAGCAACGGAATATATATCAGTCCAGAGAGCACCTTTTCCTATTTATAAACCTGCCTGGATGCAAAGAAGAGCTTTAAGGCAGAGATGCTCCCTGTTCAGGGAGCAGAAACAAGATGGTAAAACCAAGACAAAATATCCTCTGGTGAAGGGTGGCTGCTTGATCCGATGCCACCAGCCCAATTAGCTCTTTCTTTGCCTGCTCTGCAAGAAAATGCGCAAGCAAAGAGTTGAGATTTTTTCCCATCCTGGGAAACTCCTAAGTTTTCTCTGATCTGAGGTTTTTATTTGTGTTTGGCAGCTTAGCCTGAAATTCCCTGGAGAAAGCCAAAAATACTGCTCTGGACTGTTGTAGCTGAGGCTGGATCCAGGCTTGGTGGAGATGGGAGGGATGCTGGGAGGTGGGAAAGCTACAGCCTCCAAATCCCCCCTCCCCAAATAAAACCAAAGTCTTGCTTTGCTCCAGGTCAGCATCCCACATCCATGGGTATTTTGGGGACAGGGACCAGAAGGATAAAGTTTTTTTGGGAGGAAGAGTCTGGCGTGAAGAGCCCAGCATTGCTCCCCAAGCCCTAAACACCCTCAACTTTGCATGATTTGCCACGTAACATGAAAACCACCCTCTTTTTTTGCATCATATCACACCGAACATGCAAATCCTCTTTGCTCAGCAGGGCTGACCCAAGCCCCCCGGCTCCCAAACCCTGACCAGCACCAACCTTCAGTGCAAAGCCCCTGGCACCAACCCAAGCCTGCCAACCCCAAATCCATCCAGAAAACCTAACAACACGCCTGGAGAAAGCCTCATGGAGCCCTCAGGATGACTGCAAATCCATTTTACATCCTTCCCCTCCCAGGTTTTCAAAGGCCAGCCTGTCTGCCTGCTTCACCCAATCAATATTCCCATCAGCGGGAACATCATCTGCCTTTCTCGCTGCCATCCCACCTTGACCTTCTGTCATAGAGGAGCAAAGCAGCCGGCTGGCTCCATGTCCCCATTCCTAAGGACAAGGAAGAGGCACCGGCGCCGCTTACCCGGTACCAGACGATCTCCCGCATCTTCCCATCTGTCTTGAAGTTGCATTTCAGGGTGACAGCATCTCCCACCACCACGGGCGGCAGTGGCTCAATGCTGACCGTCAGGTAGGCTGGAAAGGTTAAGAAAAAGAGAAAAGGAGGCATGAGCTGCCAGGGAGGGATGGGGCAGGGGGTTAAAATACTGTTCTCAGATGGTTTTATGGTATTAATAGCTCTGCCATGGGGAGCAAACTCTGGCTGCATCCCACATAGAGGTAATGCATGGGCAAGCCCATCACCGTGGCATCTTGTCCCCTTGTAGCAACAAATTTTGGCTGCTCCCAACCCACCAAAAAAAGTACAAACTGGGGAAAATCCTGACTTTATTTACCAGCTTATAGCACCAAGGCTCTAAGCGTGAGGAGGAACTTCTTTACTTGGAGGGTGTCCGAGCCTGGCCCAGGCTGCCCAGAGTGAAGTCTCCTTCTCTGGAAAGATTCCAAAGGTGCCTGGACACGATCCTGGGCACCCTGCTCTGGGTGACCTGCCTGAGCAGGGGGTTGGATGAGATGATCTCCAGAGGTCCCTGCCAACCCCCATCATTCTGTGATGCTGTGATTCTGTGACCAACCATTTTGCTGCTCCTCTTCCCAGCTTTGCAAAAGTGCCCACATTTGCCCAAATAAACCCTGGCCACCAGGTTTTAGGCCTCTCCTTAGTCTACGTCCAGAGCCCTGATCCCACTGGCCACCTTTCCCACCTGCAAACTCAAATGCATCCTTCCTACAAAGACATTGGCTTTGACTTTGCCTCCACCATCACCTGCCCCACATTGGTTCTCTCTCTATTGCAGACCAAGTTCCTCCTCCCCGTGCTTGCTTTAAAACCCTCTAAATTACTCATTTCTTATGGGAACGGCTCCAACAGATTAATCAGAGGATGTGTAAAGCCCAGCCTGCGGTTTTACAGCCCAGCCTTGGCCGACAGCCTGCTTCTTCCCCATCTCCCCCACGGCTGGATGTAGGATCCATCCTCGTAGCAGAGGGAAAATCAGAGCTCGGGTGGCTCTGTCTGGCCATTTTCTTGCCGTTTCCCCTCGATTTGCTGCAAAACTATGGCAGGAGCATGGAGCAGCCAGGGTCAGGAGGGCAGGCAATTGCATTTCTATTTTATTTTCCTCTATTTCCTCCGGCTGCTGGAAGATGCCAGATTGACAGCCTGGCAGATCCAAGCCTTTCTTCAGCATTCTTGCCCTGACTGCACCCATCTGACACCACCCGCAACCAGAGCATCCCAAAACAGCCCTTAACCCACTACAAAAATCCATTTTTCTTACAATTATTGCTTGCATCAGGTGGAAAAGCAACCCCAGAGCGCCTGAAAAATGGGGGCAGATTTGGAAACAGGGCTGCAGAAAGTGAGACTCTTTTGCAGAAGATACCCCAAAAGAGGGGAAGGTGATTTTATACATCCCACAGGCAGTGATTCGAGGCTCACATCCCTTGTAAAACAAGTGGCCAGTGTTTTTTTACAACAAATCTCAGCCACGACCTGCGGGAGAACACGCTGCACGCACACGTGCCTGCTGCAACAGCGAGGCAGCATGGCCCGGAATATTGAGCACGGGGCTCCTAAATTCTAGAAGCCCTCTTTATGTTGCTTTTTGTGTGCATGGGGGTGCTGCAATCAGCCGAATGCCACGAAAGCTGGGATAAAAGGTGGATTTTTTTCAGTGGTGGTGACCGCTTTGCAGCATTGCACGGGGGGTGGGGGGGGGCAACGGGAGACAGTAGCGCCGAGTTAAATTAAGGGCTGTTTTCAGCCTTGAAATGGTGCCCAGGATGATGGGGTTGGATATTGCACCTTTGCAACCCCAGTCCCATGTCTCTCCTTGCTGACAGCGACCCAAATCCCCACCAGCAGCCACACTCGTTCAGGACTGCCTTCTTTCCAGCCTCTCTCCTTGCCTGGCCAGGGTTTATTTTAGTGTGCTAAAGCGGGGATTAATTCCTCACGGCTGCCAACGCAGCAACGCGGTCCCCTCGAATTTGGGGCTTTGCAGACAGAGAGAGGCAGCGATGAGGGAGAGAGGAGGAGGAGGGATGTGAGGAAGGGCAGGCAAGGTCTCACGGCGGCTGCCCCGCTTCCCCTCCCTTGGCTTTTGACATTTCCAAAAGCGAGATGAGCAACAGGCAGGAAAGCAACGGGAGGGGGATGAGCAAACGTTTTGCGACTCGGTGGCAGCTGCCCAAAGGAAATCGGGAACGGATTCGTGCTGGGGACAGAGGCTCCATGAGTGTGGAAAAGCTCTGCCTGCTCATCGAGCAGCACCGGGAGCCTCTGGGCCAGATTCCATCTCCCTCTTGCCCCCGGCACAGATCAACGGGGCGATTAAATAAAGCTGGTGGCAGAACCGAGGGGTGACAAAGGCAGAGTTCAGATTGGATTTTCCCTTGCGCCCACCATTTATAGAGATACAGGAGTCCCTGGCTTGTAACCACGGCATCTCCGGATGGTTTTCCATCCCTCTTCCCATGCAATTGAGTTTCAGACCCTGTGCACGCCAATGGGGAGCCGGAGCATCCCCATCCCAGTCCAGCCAGGTGTTTTGGTGGTGCTGAGACCATCTCCTGATGGCTGGTGGCTTTTCAAAGTCAAAAATGGCCAAGCTTGTGGTGGCCCCAGCCACCCAACTCCACTCACATGTGGCAAAAGCCTTGGCCCAAGCATTTACCCGAGCAAATCCCTCTGCAAACACATCCCCATCTTACATCTTCTACGTGGCCCAAAAAAAGCCAAAATGGGCTCAAGTTTTTTGGCTCTGCTCTCTCCACATGCTGCAAAACAACTTCAAGATGGCAACGGAGCTGCAGCCCACCTCCACACCCAGAAATTGGGCTGTGCTGGGAGGACATCTGGTCCTTAAAAATACTGTAGCATAACCATGGGATGCTCCTGCACTTCTGAGCAGATGCTGCCCGGCAAAGCCAAAGCTTTGGAGCTCTGTGATTTATTGTACTGGTGCTGGGGTGGGGGCAGAGACCCCACAGAGGGTTGATGGCAGAGCCCCGGTGATGCCTGGAATGGTGGGAAGGTGAAAACCCACCTGCCCAAAGGGCAGCAACTGCCCAAATTCAGAGCAAAATCATCCCAGAAGATGGGGAAAAGAGGGAGGGAAAGAGCATGAGAGAAACAGATGCAGAGTCCCTGGAGGAGTCAGCCCCCAAAATGCAAAAGGTATGTGTAGGGGAGGGGGAAAAGTAAGGAAAATAAAGCCAGGCGCCAAAAAATAAAGCACAAATCCAGATGGAGCCGTCTAAAACCTGCTGTTTTGCTACGGTTGATGTGAGAATCTCATCCCTCGTCCCCCTTTCCCTTTGCTTTCTGACAGCGGAGGATGGCAAAGTGTCACCAGTCCTCAAAATCACTGTTTTGGTCTCTTTTTTGGATTTACTGGGGAGAATAAACCGGCGGTGACAGGTACTGCTGAATTTTAAGGTCTATTTAAATAAGGCTGAGCGTCAGATTTGTACCTCCAAAGGCAGAGCCCAACCCAACATCTCCACCATCCTCCGTGGCATCAGCATCCCAAAGGCAGCTCTGAACCCCGAGGCTCCTCTCTTTTCCCTTTGCTCTTTCTAAATAAGATATTTCGTAGCAAAAGCTGTGCCGGGCCACCCTCTGATTAGATTCTCACCTATGGAAATTCAGCCCTCTGATTAGATCGCATCCCTGGGGAGAAAAGAGTATTTTTGCAAGCGAGCAGTGGGAATTCTTACGACATCCAGTTTAAGGAGAAAGAAAAAAAAAGGGAGGGGGAAGGGAGAGAGAAATGAAATGTCCTTTTAAATCAGGAGTGACACATTAATAAAAGGAGCACATTGTAACACGCTCGGCGCTTTCAATTACAAAATAGCTGCGAGGGAGGAGGCAGGTTTCACCCCAGCCATGGCAAGAGGAAGATGCAGCCAGATGCTTCCACCGAGACACCAGCAGAAAGCCCCATTTCTGCCCCATTTGGGCATCCCATCAGGGATTTTTCCAGGCAAGAACATCCGATCACCCCATGGAAATCTCTGGGGATGCAGCATGCGTGGCTGAATCCCCCAGATAGGCTGAGTTCCCCTGTGCTGTTGAGGAGGGGAAGAGAGAGCGGCTGGGTGGGTGGTTGGCAGCCACCCAAGGGCAACCCGCCACAGCACCCCCAGGTGTCCTTGAAAACACTGGGGTGATGGAGCTTTTTGGTGTGTCCCAGCACCACAAAGCGACTCCTTCACGTCTTCCCCACATGCCTGATATTTTTTAACCTATATCTAAACTAAATATTAATTTATTAATAGCAACTGGTGCTCCCATTCCCTGATTTCTCACCTCCCAAAAAGCTAACCTCAAACCAGTGATGGGCTTTACCCCTTCAGAACATGTCCCCAAGGTTCAGCCTGTCCCCATCCTTGCATTTGGGGATGGTCATTTGGAGCAGCAAGGGCATTTCCAGGGATCGGAGAAGAGCAATGCCTCGGGATGGAGCTGGAGGAGAGGACACGTGGGGATGGGAGCTGCCCCATCTGCCACCGCCGTGTCCCCACCATCCTTCAGGTGCCAACAGGCTCGCCTCAGCGGAGGCGACAGGAGAGATAATATTAACACATCATCATTTTAATCAGCCTGTGATTAGTGGGGCTTATACATAATTCACACCAATTCCTCCACCACCTTCCGGCACTCACTTCTCCAAGCCGGGGCCAGGGTGGTATTTCGGGATGCAAATACAAGGAGGGAGGAGGAGGAGGAAAGGGACCAGGACCCACCTAATTGGCACAGGGCCGATTTCCATCATTTTCCAGGATTTGCTGCTTGAGGAGGCACTTTGCCCCTTCCCGAATCGCCTGCTAAAGGATTGGAAATCACCCCAAAATAAAGCAGGGAGTGAACCCTGCTCCTCTTTCCACACCAGAGGAAGATGATGGATGGCACCAGGGGAGGTCCAAGGGTTCATGGTCATGTGTGGAGCCCCGGGGACAGGGACATCACCCCCCGCACGCCGGGGCTGAGGAACATTAAGCAAACGCGCTTTGACTTGCAGCACTTTGCAACATCTTGTTCATTAAAGATTAAACGCCAGCAGTTGCTCCCATTCCTGTGAGCACAGCAAATACCTTCTCCCTCCCTCCCCAGCTCCAGCAATGCCTTATTTATGATATTCCAGGACAATTTACAATTATAATACATTGCTGCCTCTCCCTGCTAACCCAAGAGGGCTGCAAGGGGCAAGAACTGGCAAAGGATTCGCATCTGTCCCAATCTGGAGGGGCCAAATTTTGCTGAATCTTGAGTTTTTCCTCCTGGAAAACTGCTGTGCCGATTTTGTTTTTTGTTTTTTTTTTTTTTAACAGAGGAATAACAGGTTTAACCACAGGGAGTGGAATGGGATGTGACAGATGGACTTAGCATCACTCTTCCAAAGGAGATGGTCCTTTTGCAAAGGCAAAAAATGGGTTGGGGGGAGCCTGTTTTGCATTTCCAAAGGCATGAAAGGCTGGAGTTTTGCTTGAATTTTCAGCTTTCCCTTGAAGAAAACCAAAAACTGAGTGCCCGCAGGGCTGAGCATGCCCAAACCCACCACTGCCCACCCCAAAATTGCACTGGCTTTTGCAAAACGGGGCTTTTCCCTGAAATAAAACCACAAAATCCAGCATCGCCCACCGCGAGGAAGAGCCCTGCTGGCAGAGAGCAAATTGTATTAATACTGTGTAAATAGGATATTAACAGGCCAACCAAACAATTAAGAGCCGGTAATTAAAATTCATCTTCCTTCACACCGCGGTGTGTTAAAGTACAAACATTTAATTAGATACCTCTTACCTCCCCCATTTGCATAAGTGGGAAGAAACACTTTGCAGCTGTACCTCTAATTATTCTTTATGGGGGTTGCTGGACCAACCAGCCCCTAAATCCTTCGGTATAGCAAAGCCAGGGAGAAGGCTTCCTATGTATCCTATATATATCCTCTATATCCTATACGATATATAGGGACGATGTACAGAGTGTGCTTTGGTCCATCCTTCTCTAACTCAATAGGATGCTAGAGGTGCGTTGAACCCGTCAGATCCCACGGCTGTGTCTTGCGTCTTGTTAGGTCTTTGTAATGTAAATCGATAATTTTAATCAAAACATTGATTGAGCGTGCCCGGTTTGGCCTTTCGACCCCTTTTAAATGAAGATTAACTGAGAGAACCACTTCATTGGGGCTGCTGGGGACTGACAGACCCTGAGGGGCCTGCTTCAGTCAGGATTTCTTCATCAAAATGTGTCCAAACTACAAAATGATGAAGCTTTACCAGTCAAATTTTATTACCATGTCCCAGTCCAAAGCTTTTTGTAATGCTTTTCCCAAGACAGATTGGACCTGATGATCCCTAAGCTCACTCCCAACCTGCTATTCTACAATTCTATGATAATGCAGAAACCAAAACCAACAATTTCAATGCCAGTGCCAAAATCCAGTCGAGATGGGACTTTTGAACACCACCCATCGCTTCCCTTTTTTCCTTCAATCCTAGGAAAAATATCCTAGTCAAAAAGAAAAAGAAATAAACACCTAATTCTGTGTCATGCCATGGTACCCAGCACCACTTGCATGCAGCCGTCTTAGCATCGTGGAGAGCATCTTCAACACCAAGCAGTCACATAAGGGCTTCCCAAAGAGTCATGTCAAGGTATCTTCAGAAAAAGCAATTTTTAGACCAGTTTTGCCTTCATTATGAACATTATGGTCCTTTTTTACATTCTTAAAGGCAGGGATTGGCTCTTATATCCCAGCGCCTGTAGCTAAGCCTTGGTACGGTGCAGCAACACTGTAGGCTGCTGAGAAATGAAGAGCAAGGCTCAGAGTGGACCATGCTGGGCTACAAACATGTTCCAAACGCTTCGGCTCAGTGGGGTTTTCATTCACATCAGCACAACCTTGGTCTCGGACAGGAAAGGGAGAATTTGGACCCCTTTGGGCATGCAAATGGACAAGAAGGACATGGGCCTGTTGGAGAGGGTGCAGAGGAGGACTACAAAGATAATGAGAGGGCTGGAGCACCTCTCCTGTGAAGACAGGCTGAGAGAATTGGGCTTGTTCAGCCTGGAGAAGAGAAGGCTCCGGGAAGACCTTCTTGCGGCCTTCCAGTGTCTGAAGAGGGCCTACAAGAAAGCTGGGGAGGGACTTTTTATAGGGGCTTGTAGTGATAGTATGAGGGATGATGGCTTCAAACTGGAAGAGGGGAGATTTAGATTAGAAATGGGGAAAAAATTTTTCCCTCTGAGAGTGGTAAGACACTGGCTCAGGTTGCCCAGGGAAGTTGTGGATGCTGCATCCCTGGAGGTGTTCAAAGCCAGGCTGGACGGGGCTTTGAGCAACCTGGTCTAGTGGGAGGTGTCCCTGCCATGGCAGGGGGGTTGGAAAGAGATGATCTTTGAGTTGCCTTCCAACCCAATCCATTCTATGATGCTATGATATAGCACCTTGCACATAGCACATGACACACTGCACATCAGTGGGGACTGCTGAGCTCAAGGCCCTTAGTGGGAGGTGTCCCTTCCATGCCAGGGGGCGTTGGAACTAGATGATCTTTGAGGTACTTTCCAACCCAACCCATTCTATGATGCTATGATTTGGGTTGTGAGAGCCTCAGCCATGCTGTGGTGTTTCCTTCTCCACCTCCAACACCCATCTCCTGCCTCTTCTCCACCTCCTCCTTCCTGAATTTCCACCTTTCCCTTTCTCACTTCCTTCTACCAAATACTCAAGCACCAGCTCTATCTACCACCAAGCACCGGCTAATAAAATAGACGGAAAAATCAGCTTTTTACAAGCTTGTCGTCACCTTTGGTGCATGTCTCCCGACAAACAAATCCACGGCGGATAGAGCCATCCAATATTAGCTACATGGCTTGGGCACGGACTGAAACAAAACCCGCTTTAACGTCTTCATTGCGCCTTTGCTAAGCAGAGGCTCATCGGCAAGGCTGTTCCAGCTCAGCGGAGCACAAGATGAGAAAGCCCATTTCTAGCTCGGCTTCCTTTACTCGTGGTGCCAAGTTACTGCTTGTACTACATCTCCGTCAAGGCGTTTGCCTGAAATCCTCAGAAAATCCGTTATTCCAGTAATAAGATGGAAGTTTTGAGGCAAAATAGACAGAGAATTTGGCTGGAGCAAGCTCATGCTCTGCTACAAACACCCAGGGTGATCTTGGATGCATCATTTGGATGCTCAGTGGATCCCTCAACCTAAAAATGAGGTGATTTTCCAGAGAGAAACTCAGAGACACAATGTTGGCGGTGTAAATCCTGAAGTCATGAAGCCAAGGGACGCATCCTGCCCACCCCAAGAGATGTGAGCCACCGTGAAGCCAAACCTACCAACTACAACAGGAGAGGTGGTGGAGAAGTGCTGATTTGGGAGTGAATGCAAGAAAAAGGAGGTTCGGGAAGAAGCAACAGGCACTGGACAGCTGATAGCAGTAGGATTTTGGGGGTACTTTACTGGGATGAATGGGAAATATCTTCCATTTGGGTAATATTTCAACACCCCCAAGTCTGAAGATTGATGTTACCACTAGATGAGCATTTCCCTCCACGCACACACGCGAAAAAAGACCAGAGACACAACCAAAGCCAACCACCACTTGGGAAACATTCACCCAACCCCAAAACCTCACCAATCAACCCCCAAAAAGAGCAGTCAATGTGAAGAAGATGGGTCTTATCACCCCACACAGATTATCAGCAGGGGTTGTGCTTGCTGCATTGATATGTCTTCTTGATAGATTGTATTTTATTAGCTGCTACCAGACCCACCCTGCGCAGACTGGGAAGCCGTGCACATAAATTATAGATTGAATATTTATCTCCCGCCGCCGCACAGACGTGAAGTATGTTTAGTAGCATTTACTCAAGCGCAGTAAAGTTTTATTTATACTTTCTTCCCCCCCCTCCAACATTGCCAGCGTGCTCAGTGCATCGCCATAAAGCCAACAGCTTACGACGTACACCTCCATCTCCTAACGATGCTGGCGGAGGGGAGGGGGGCAAGGAGTATATTTTACTACCATATCTTCAGACTACTGATATTGCCATTAAAATATAATGCTTGAGAGCAGCACTGAAGCACCCGGCTGCAGCTTATAGCCGCTAAAATGGGTGGCCATGACCTGTGATGGGTCGTTGGGTTTGGTTTTTTGGAAGGGGAGGATGTTTGTCATCATTAAGTTGCTCATCCGTCTTGTTCTTTTATCCCCATTTATGGGTTATTTAAGGATTTGGCCAGTGTGGGTACTTTTTGGGGGGTTTTAGGGTCCTAAATGATGTCTTGTCCTAGGAGAGGAGGGAAACTAAGTCTAGCAGAGCCCGATTCCCGTGGCATCAGTCATGCAGAGCAATGGCTTTGCTGGCACCTCTTGGCCTCTCCCCAGCTGTGCAAGCAGCAGCTGATGCCAAAACAAAGCCCCAAACACCCTCAGGGTCGAAGAAGGCCTTAGATGTCCCATTTTTTTAAATGGAGATCAGGCTCTTCATTTGCATGTATGCATATATGCAAATAGGGGCTGATTGCCTGCAGCACAGCCTGCCATTCGTGCTGTTTGAAAACCCCTGCACCAGCTATTCAAGGCAGAGGTCTCTAAATCAACTGCACCCCAATTTAAATCCCACCCCATCAGCTAAAGCCAATACATTTTGGTCAAATGAGGTGCAACGGCTGGGAGGTGACACCGATCCCTGTGCACCCTGCCTTGCACCGGCTCTAAGTACTCCTCCCTTCCCTTTGCCCCAAATTTTCCTTTCCCCAAGTAAGCCAGCCCAGTTCCTGTAGGTTTTCTCACTCTCCTGCGGACTTCCTCCCCAGCAGCTGGCTTTTCCATAAAGCTCCCCACCCGAACCTGCTGCCACCCCCCAGCCTCAACCACAGGGCAACAATTCTCTCCCGCCCATGCTTCTGCTAATAACTCCCAGGAGACATTTGCTTTCTCCTTTTTCTAGTAGTGCCTTATTGCAGGTACTAATTAACCTCAAGACTTGCTAAAACACCCCCAATTCTGTCACATTTCACCCTGTTATTGCTTTACCAGATCTCCCCAACTCCGCACTGAGGACCACTCCCCCAAGCACAGTAATTAGATGTATTTCCACGGAGACTTGCAGCGGGGTCTTGTCTTCCCCCAGAAAATCCTGAGCTCACCGGATAAGAAATTTTCCTACAATCCCACTTTTGCAGAGCAGGAACAATTGGCGGCCACCAAATTCTCGGGGATGCTGCAGCATCCCCTCCTCCAAAACCTTGCATGATACCTCCCCAACACCTGGGCATGATGTAGGTAGATGCTCGAGGCTGGGATGCTCAGGTACCCCGTAACCATAGCAGCCTCCCCAGGGCTTGTGAGTGCTAAAAATTCACACCCCCTCTGCTTTTTCATTACTTTAATCAAGCAGCATCACTGCGAGGGCAGCAGGACCTGCTAATCTCCAGCAAACCCCCTCCCCAGTGCAGATGTGGGGTTTAATCTGGAATTAAATGTAGCAGAAGAAGGAGATACTGCATCGTAATCCCACGGTGCAAAGGATTGGAAACGGGTTGTTTCCCCCCACCAGCAAATGCCCAGAGCCCCTTTTCCAGCAACCTGCTCAGCTTTCCATCCTCACACAGATTCCTCATCAGCCAGATCCCTTCTGGCATCTCTCTCTGTGTTGGCATCAGGAAGATGCAACATCTGGGATGATGGGAAACCTCACCTGGGATCAAGGGGCTCATCTCCCCCTGTTCTCAAAAGTGCCATCGAGCAAAAAAACTATCCCAGAGATAAAATTCAAGGTGAAAAGGTGAACTATTTGAACAGAGCCTTGTTTGTTAGAGCCCCAGCTTGAAGCTGATGGATTAGATACAGATATTGAAACCTGGGGAAAAGGGTGCTGGCCCCCAGCAGAGCCCAATTCCCTTACTGGGTGAACTGGAGAGGGACCTGCTGGCAGCAGCTGATGGTTTTGTTGCTGCTTCGCCCTCCATGGGGTGAGGATTATGCCACCAACAGCTAATTATTTGCAGCCACGGCTCGTGGCATTAATCTAGGCTGGAGCATAATCTCAGCCAGGGCTAATTAGCAGAGCTGGGAGCAGCAGGGAGCTGCTCAAAGGATGCTTTTTGGAGCGAGTCCCGCTCCGTGCCTCAGTTTCCCCACTTTCAAGGGGGAAGCAAGATCCTTTACAGACCCCTCTGTGATCCAGCAAAAATCCCATCCTGGAATAACAGTGACGGGTTATTAGAGATGCTTCTCTGAAAAACAAGCACAGTGCTGAATTTTCTCATCTGAAACCCCACAATCCTCCCTAAACCGTCTCTGCTTCCAGCTGTAGCGGGAGATACACAGGCTTGGGGTGGGCAGAAAGGGAAAAATAATTAATTTCACTGAAGAACGAGTATGAGGATTTAGGTTCAGATGCTGCCGTCTGGTTTCCCACCAAGCTAAGAGTCCCAGTGAGGCTCTGGTGCGGTTTGACCGTACCAAGGTGGCCCAAGAGAAGTAGGTGGCCATGACCCAGATGATGAATTTGCTTATTTTTTCCTCTATTTGCAGGAAATCCAATTATCCCATATTTCTGATTGGTGACAAACGAGGCAGCCATCGATTCTCCCCCTCCCTCCTCAAGTGTCTGCTGTGAGCGATCTCTACCCACACCATCGATTCCTGCTCCGTGTAACTGGAAAAGGATTATTATTATTATTAATTTTTAAAATCCCTTTTCCTTCTGAACAACTTTTCCACAGACACAACCTCGGGCGGAGAAAGGTGGAAATTAAAGCCTGGTGTTGGGTGGAAGTGTCAAGTGCTACAAAATCCACACTTTTTTTTCAATTTAGAATGTGATGTGCAGCTTTTTACCCCCAAAAGGACCTCAGGGGAGCCTGAGGCAACCAGATTGGCACCATCGTTAGTGGAGCTGGCTGCTACAAAGCAGCCCAGGCCACCCTGCTCCTTCCCTCCATCCCTTAAAACCCTCTGTGCTTCCATGGGGAATGGTCCAGAGGCAGCCAGTGTCTTCTATGGGTTGTGTAGGGAGGGAGGGAGGGATGGAAGGAGCAACAGAAGGAGGGATGAAGGGAGGGAGGGATGAAAAAGGGATGGATGAAGAAACAGAGGGATAGAAGACGGAATAGATGGAGGTCCAAAGGAAGGGATAGATGGAAGAACAGAGGGATGGAGTAGTGATGGGATGGATAAAGGGATGATGGGACAGATGAAGGAAGGGATAGATAGAAGAATAGGGGGATAGTGGGATGATTGGATGGATGGACCAATGGATGGATGATGGAAAGGATGGGGGCATGGAGAGATGAAGGAAAGAATGGAGGGATAGACAAAGGGAAAAAGGGAGGGATGAAGGAAGGGATAGGTCAAAGAATAGAGGGATAGAGGGGTGATGGGATGGAAGGAGTGGTGATGGGATGGATGGAGGAATGAAGGAAGGGACAGAGGGAGGGAGAAACAGGAAGATAGGTGGAGGGAAGGATGGAGGGATGGATTGAGAAAGGGACAGATGGATGAGTTAAGGGGACAGACACCTGCATATTCTATATTATAACAGACACGACCCACTGCTCTTGGCTCTCTCCAGCTCTCTCCAGCCCAGAGACACCTCTCCCAGGTACCAGTTTGGCAAAGGCAAGGAGCGGCCACATCCCAACATCATCCTCATCCCCTGGCACAGATGTTTTGCCCCTTCCCTTGGTACCTCCCCCCAACCCAGCTTTTCTCCTCCATCCCCGCTGCCCCTCTCTCTGTATGAAGCTGGATTGCTAATTTGAAGCTACCCTCTTCTCCCCGATTTACGCTCCGTGATTAATAATCCCTTTGCTCTCTCAGTAATGCCGCGCTGCTAATAAGATTAAAAAATATCTTCCTCTTACAGCACTGATTCATAACGCTGATTTACCGTTGCTTCGCCGCTCTCACGGAGAGGATGCACATGGCTGTTACCTTAATCCCTATCCATCTCCGTACCATTGAGAAATAACCGCTAATTAATACCTTTCTGTCTCCTGACTGCTTCCAGATACGCCTGGCTATCAATATTTGTCTGGCTTTTTGCTGCCGATCTCGAAGGCTGATATCGCAAACTCCCAGCCCCGCTCTCTACTCTACCTCTGCAGAGGGGATGTTGGCACTTTTAGGGTCTTTTCCCCCAAAATGAAGACATCCCAGAGGTCCTCCCACCCCAGGCTTGGTTGTTCTAATGAGGGGAGGCCCTTCCAAGCATCTTTCCATGGGACATGCTCAGCTCCATCCATGACTCAAACATCTCCATGGGGTGACATCTCCCTCTGCCTCCACTTTCCTGCAACCATCCCTATTCCTGCAGCATGACTCGCCATCCCCAAGCCCATTTGGATATGGAGCGTCCTTAAATAAACCAAACAGCCACATTTGTCAACCCACTTCCTATTTTCCTCCTCTGCCAGGAGACCTTGGACCAGCCAACCCAAGCAGTCGGATGCTTTGGAAACAACAGCGACGGCAGCAAGAGCTCGGGAGGAAGGGGAAGGAAAAAAAACCAAACCAGGCAGAGCCTCTGATCTGATGAATGTGGCAGGGGAGGCCGATGCTCTGCTTTTAATAAAACATAACGAAGCGTAGGATCATAAAATATTTCCTTTAATTCAGTGCTCCCGTGAGGGTGGGTAATCGAGGCTGGGTAATGCGGTAGGATTTCCTCGCAGCTCGCCAGCGGGGAGAGCACGGCTGGGCTTGTTCAACAGCCCGTAAGTGTTCTCCTTCCTGTCCCCATCCCATTTTGGGGAGCGGAAAGAGGGGGGTGTTGTGCAACCCCCCATAGAGCCAAAGTGCATCCCTCCAGCTCCCAGAGCCGCATTGCTCTGCCCCGCCAGCACAGGCTTTCCAGGCCGGAAAAAGGTCAAAAAGGGAATCAAGGAGGGATGCTCAACTCCCATCCTCATCCTCAGCGAGTACACGGGTGTCTGAGCACATGCGTGTTGCATATATATATTAAAAAAATATATATATGTATACGCATCTCCAAGGCAGTGTGGCGTAAGTGATTAATATTCTCGCGTTAAAAATCTCGCTGCATCTGCTTTGTCCTACACCCGGCACTAAATATAACCATTCAATATGCTCTCTCCCTTCGCCAGAGAGATAACGTTGTTTAAATAAGCCCTTTCCATTTTAGAGCCGGGTTGTTTTCTCGCGGCGGGGAGCTTTTAGGAGATCAGGAGGCGGAGGAGGGTGGTCCATGCACAGAAACCCAGAGGCACGAGCATCCCTAACGTCCAAGTACCCAAATCCTGCCTCCTCCAAATCATTTCCCACCATGAAGTTGCCCAGATACATTTTCCTGCTCCGAAAACTAAAATTAAAGACACATTTATAGGAGCAGAAGGGTTTAATTTGGAAACGGGGCTCGCCTGCGCTTCCTCGAGCCTCGCTCCGCTCCCACGCCGCTGCTATAATTACAGCAATGTAGATTCGCTCTCCGTCAGGAGGAAACCCAACTATCTCCAGCCAGTTTGCATACATCAACCACTTGCAAAGAACTCCCTTAGAGAAGAAAAAAAAAAAAAGCCACGATAATGCAACGAGACACAAATATAGCTTAAAAAGAGCCACCTTGGACAGCACTTGTGGAAAATATCTCATTATCAAGTTGCAAGGGGAAGATGGTCCGAGTGGAGATGAAGCGCTGGAGGTTTTTCTCCATGAATGATGGTTTGCCTGGAAGCTGAACCAGCAGCATTATCACCCAGCCGTGCTCCTGCTGGTGATAAATCTTTTGCATCCTTTCTGGAGCAATATCTGCCCATTATATGGTGCTTCTCCACCAGCAGATCTAGTCTTTTATCCATCCTACATGAAAAGAAAACCACTCTCCAGCAGGTTGCTGTATATATTTTGGGGTGCTGAGCAAGGTGAAGTTGCCCAAACCTTCCCACTCTGCTCTGAGTCACCACGTCTTTCTGCAATACAACTCAGCAGGTGTATCTTCACGATAAAAGCAAGAAAACCAGGCAAATTCAACCACTGACTTTCGGGATACTCAAGCAGGATACATGGGTGGGATGGCAAAGTTTGTGTGTATAGTTGCCCCCTTCTCAGAGCTTGTGTAGAAGCTAAATCTGCAGGGAATGGGGCATTTCTGGGCTTAAAAATGTGACAAAGATGCTTGGTGGAGCAGAAAAAGTATCTTATGTCATGGTACATCAAAGGACTGCGTGAATTTGGGCTGGAAATCTTCCTAAGCATGACTTAAAGCCACGCTTTGAGCCCTGCTCTCTGGAGGTGTAAAGCTGGCATGGAAACCTAAATCACTTGACCATCAAAATCACCTTCCAGACCATTTCCAACAAAGTCAGGGTTTGGTTTTTTTTTGCAGAAGGAAAGATGCAGCCAACAGTTGACTTGTGATGAAGAGGGAGCTCATCTCTATGAGAGGGCTCTCCAGGGTACCAGGAGCTCAGTTCACCCACATCCCCACCACCCCAAAACTGAGGTGATCCTGGTGCCTTTGATGCTACCTGCTGAGCTGGAGCCTTTTTCTCCCCCTCCCGCTGTTACAGCCCATCTCAGCCCCACTGTGAGGAGCCAGCAGCTCCTAAAGCCATCGCTTGGCACCTGTGACAGCAACAATCATCAGCCAAAATCACCCCTTTCATCATCTTCCTCTTTTCAAGCATGATGCGCACTACGAGCAAAGCAAACCTTGGGGACCAGTTGGGTGTCCTCCCCAGCATAAGCACCATCAAAAGCAACGTTCCTTCAAGCAAATCCAGGGTTTTCCATGAAACCCATCCCCAAAAAAGGATTTCCACGGATGGCAGTGCACCTAGAAGCCAACCCAAGTGCCACCCACCATGTCCCCCCTGCCACCCTGCATCCCACCCATCATTTTGCTCCCTTGGGGAGAACCAAACCCCCATTGTGGAGCAGCTCTGCATCACTCCAGCCCATCCCCATCACTGCAGATCCCTCTGCAAAGAAATAAAAAGGTATAAATATACATGCAGAGCACGCGCATCCCAGCGGAGGGGTCTCCAGCTCCCATTTTCCATTCCTGACCAGATAGGACACAGCATCAGGATTTATCTACGAGCACAGGGAGGCGGAGCGGGGCTGGAATAACCACTGCTAATCCCCTTTGCCCTCCCCTCTGAAGTGTATTGTTGAAGGCATTATATAAATGGGAAATTATACAGAGGTTTGGGCAGGAGATGAACTAAATCCCTGCCTCCCTTGCTCCGTTTCAGGATGCCTCCGAGACACCCAGCCTTCCAGCCAAGAAGGATTTTGCAGATGGAGATGGGCTCCCAGCACCATAGGAGATGAAATGTGTGGTCTGGAGGCTGGGAAGGGCTTGGCAATGCCACGTTTCCACCTCCACAGCCCCTTTCCGTTGGGTTGTAATATCTTTCTGCTGGGAAATGTGGTTTCTTCTGATGTTGCTCAGAGTCAAGGGCTAAACCCCGTAAAGCCAGCAGCCAAAATCCCCCCAGGGTGGTCTCCATCAGGCAGGGCTTTGCTGTGGATTCAGCCTGGTGCTGGAAAAACCTCCTTCCCTGCTTCACACCTCCCTCGCTGGGGCTGGCAAGACCCTATCAATGAGAAGTTTGCTTCAGGCATATTGCATTTTAAAGGATCATCTCCAGCACTGGAGTCTGCTGCAAAAACACGTGTACCCCAGGTGAGAACCCTGTGAGATCAGAGGGATGCAGCAAAGAGGGACACCCCAAAAGGGCTCAAGGTCCTAGACAAGCACTTTG
Organism: Eurystomus gularis; assembly: GCA_013400335.1. Lineage (NCBI taxonomy): Eukaryota > Metazoa > Chordata > Aves > Coraciiformes > Coraciidae > Eurystomus > Eurystomus gularis. Next base: position 88,096 of record VZZY01001011.1, on the reverse strand, counting down.
GGGAGGGCTCTGACACAGTGTTCTCAGCCAGCTGAGAGTGGAAACAAGCAGGACACGCACCTTCCCTGGTCCAAATGGCTTTGCAGACCCTAAAAACCTCATTTAACAACTCCATAGAGGGAACCACAGCATGGGTTATTGCTGCTGCGCTTTGCTATGAGCCCGCCTGCCCTTGGCACACACGGCCAACCCAGCCCCAAAAAGCGTTGAAAACAAGCCCGTGATTGACGGTTTATTTTAGGAAGGAGACGGGAAAAGTGGGAAGGAGATAATGTGAGCGCCAGTCATTAGTTAAAAACAAGCCCATCAGTACTCCAAGTGCCTCCGCAGAAAGCAAACAAAAGGGCAAAGAGAGCAGCTTGGCAAGGGAACAAAACCAGCCACATCAGCTGCATCCTCCCGTTCAGCTCTTCCCGGCTCTTCCCAGCATGATTTATGGGCTGGGAAGTTTGCAAGGTAAGAGCTGCACCTCCCGCTCCGAAAAAATAGAGATCTGGGGGCTCATGCCCTTGGATTTTCCTCTTTGCACCAACTTGACATCACGGAAATCAAGGTTTGCTCTTAGAAAATAGGGGAAATATGTGCAAAGCACTGAGGAAATGCCATCACTGGTGGGTCCCAAGGGGGTGATGCTTCATCCTGCCTATATATGGTCCCAGGCCATCTCCATCCTTGCCCTGGCAAGGTTTCAGCTCCATCCCCACCTCCCTGGAAGGCTTCTCCCTTGGCAAGCACTGCAGGAGCCTCAGCAGGATCCTTGTCCCTGTCTCAGCCTCATTCCCATGTGGATTAAATAAAACCTGCTCTTATCCCAACACCGTGGAGAGCTTTTCATCAGATCTGAAAGCACTTGGTGAAAAGGAGCAAGGTGAGAGCCGGTCAAGCATTGCCAGTCCAGGATTTTCTGACAGAAAAGACCATTTCTGCAATGACAACCAGGAAAAAAAAAAGCTGGTGGGGCACATGAAGCCCTGAAACATCTCCAAGGGAAGGAGAGGCCTGTAACAGTGGTCAAGGTCATGTCTGGATGCAGGAGCTAAGTCAAGTTTCCATGTTCCTCAAGCCTGGATGCAACGTCAGGGTAGACCTTGCCTGAGAGGGCTTGGAGGCACTGGAGAAGTCACAGGGCATATAGGAGGGCTGTGATGTACTTAGCATATTGCACATAGCACATCGTATTTAGCAGGTAGCATATGCAACATCAAGCTGTGGTGTGGTCGACACACTGGAGGGAAGGGATCCATCCAGAGGGACCTTGGAAGGCTTGAAAGGTGGGCCCAGGCCAATCTCATGAAGATCAACAAGGCCAAGTGCAAGGTCCCGCACGTGGGTCAGGGCAATCCCAAGCACAAATCCAGGCTGGGCAGAGTATGGATTGGGAGCAGCCCAGAGGAGAAAGACTTGAGGGTGTTGATGGATGAAAAGCTCAATGTGAGCCAACAATGTGCCAAGTGCAGCCCAGCAGCCAACGTCCTCCTGGGCTGCATCCCCAGCAGCGTGGGCAGCAGGGCAGGGAGGGGATCCTGCCCCTCTGCTGCGCTCTGGGAGACCCCCCTGCAGTGCTGGGGCAGCTCTGGAGTCCTCAGCACAGCAGAGACATGGACCTGGTGGAGCGGGGCCAGAGGAGGCCCCAGCAATGATGGGAGGCTGGAACCTCTCTGCTGGGAGGCCAGGCTGGGAGAGTTGGGCTTGTTCAGCCTGGAGAAGAGAAGGCTCCAGGAAGACCTTCTGGTGGCCTTGCAGTATCTGAAGGAACCTACAAGAAAGCTGGGGAGGGACTTTGTACACAGGCCTGTAGTGATAGGATGAGGGTGATGGCTTTAAACTGGAAGAGGGGAGATTTAGATTAGAAATGAGGAAGAAGTTCTTTACTCTGAGGGTGGTGAGACACTGGCCCAGGTTGCCCAGGGAAGCTGTGGATGCTCCATCCCTGGAGGTGTTCAAGGCCAGGCTGGACCGGGCTTTGAGCAACCTGGTCTAGTGGGAGGTGTCCCTGCCCACAGCAGGGGGTTGGAACTAGATGATGGGTTGAACCCTTCCAACTCAACCCTTTCTGTGATGCTGGGATACAGCACCTTGCACGCAGCATGTGACACACTGCACATCACGGGGGCCGCTGAGCTCAAGGCCCTTAGACGCAAAGCCAGGAGCTGTAACCCAAGATCTTATTTCAGCAGAGAGGGGAAGCAACATCCCCAACCCAAACCCTCCAGCATCCCTCTGCTTTTTGATTTTTGGGGTGCTAATAACACCAAGGGATTATTTGGTAGGGAAGTAAGGGGAGTAAATACCCCAAGCAAGGGAATCTGGGGGGGTAAATACCCCACATCTGAGCTCAGACACATGAAGGAGCTTTGGGGACGCCCAGGGCTCAGCCATGAGGGTTCCCCTGGAGAAGCAGAGCCCAGAGTATCTCCGCAACATGAAGATGCTCATTAGCTTGGGAAGGTATAAGGCTAGGGGAAGATCCTTGTGTGGGTTAAAGCGCTTTTTTCAGAGCTCTGGAGTCAAACTGGCACCTACACAACGCAGCTGGTGGGAAGAGGAAAAATTGGGCTAATTGGGGAAGGGCAATTAGCGCAGTTAGGAGGATTTTCAGAAGGGGCTTCGGCCGCCCACGTGGCCTGGATATACCCCGACAGCAAAGCGCATGCTTCGTGGAAACGCAGAATTCATGGAAATTTTAAGAGAGCATTGGAAAAAAAAAAAAAAAGAGAGGTGCCCCTAACCGGAATGCAAGAATTGCCAGGGAAAAGCATGAGTAGAAAGGGATGGAGGGAGCATGGGGTGGTTTTCCAGGTCAGTGCCGTGCTTGGGCAGGTGAATTAGAGCAGGTTTTGCTCCCACGTGGCACAGAGGATGCTCCTCCTTTCCCTTCACCGCCCCCCCAAGCCATGCTAACTCCCACCGAACCCTCTTTTCTTTAAATAAGCTCAGCAGAGACACAAGCAGGTGGCTCCCATCACCCCGGCAAAAAGCCATGAGCCCTTATTTTCCTACAGGAAGGAGCAAAATGAGCTTTTCCAGGCTTGTGAGGAGGAGCTGCCCTGGGGGGGGTCACAAGGTGGGAAAATCTCTGTGAGGAAAAACCTCGGGGGGGCTCTCTGGGAATGAAGATGGGGGCGAGAAGTCAGCTTGCTGCTAAAAAAGGTACCTCTAAAGGGATTTTTTCAAGCTGGTTTTTGGCTTGGAAAAGCAGCACGGGGATTACCCCAAGGGCAGGTCCTTGCCCAGCCCGGCCCCTTTTTGGGGGGCAAAGCCCAGAAAATGAACAAGCAGCTTCAAATTCTCAATTCTCCCCTTTTTTTCCCCATTGCAGGAGGTGCCAGGGGAGGGGAGGGGGGAGAGAAAAACCAGAGAAGCTAAAGCAAACGGCTCAGATAAGGACTATAGAAATATCTCGCCGAGATCAAAACTTGACATATTTAGCCCTCCCTTTCATGTTTGCAAAACACCGCTCTGATTTTACACGGCTGTAAAACAAACCCCGACGAACATTTGATGGGAACAGATTTCAGGCGACAAGCTGAGCGCGCCGGGGCTCATCAGCCAGCCCTGATTTCCGCGATGCCAAGAAGCCAGCGCCTTCCCTTGCAGATGGGGCTTCCCGGCTTTCCAAACCCGGGGGGGTGATGGACCTGGGGCTACAGCTCCATCATTATCCCTGCTCCAGCCACTGCGCCCTCATTTTTTCATCTTGACAGCTCCTTAACCCACTTAGCCCTGCCCTAGGCAGCGTTTTTCTGGCCAAGGGTAGAGATTGAGCTTGTTATAAGGAAAAATAAAAAGCTGTATTACAAGGGGTGATGGTCCCCAGAGGGATGTGTAACACGTCGGGAAGGATCCAGCCGATCTACGGCGTGGTGAGGAAGCAAGAGGCTTCGGTCAGGTAAATCAAAGGGTTTTTCCCTACGAGGTGATGGATGGAAACCCCCAAAAAGGCTCCCGTGAAGGCACAGATGCTTTGCAGGGTGGGAAATGCTTCTGATGGATCCCTGGTGGTCTCCTCCGCGCCAGCAGCGGGACTTTGTTGCTCCTCCTGGATGCAGCAGCAATGGGGGCAGCTGCCCACCAAGCTGGCACCGTGCAATATATAAGGTGACAACAAAAATAGGCGAGATTCCCCCCAGAATGGCTTTGGAGGTACCTGGCGGACACCAAGGGCAAATGGACTTGTAGGGAAGAGTTTGCGTGTTGGGCACATGCCCCTCTGCATCTTCCCAGGAGACGCGGCCAGACCCTGCTCGATCCCTTGCAAGTAAAGTGCGAGGATGGGGAAGGGATGGACCTCTGTGGGCATGTCCTCCCTCTCCACCACAATGCTGGCAGCTCCAGCCAAGGATGCCGTCAGCCACGGAAAAGCCATCTGCCCACCGAATTTCGGGAGCAGCGCTTGGCCTCCTGCTGCCCGGAGCAAAGGGTGGGTGCGCCCACCCCAAAACCAGGCTTTTTGCTATGATTTTTAGCTGTTCACTGAAAAAGCAGAGCACAAACTGGTGGGTTTTGGGATAGCTTTTCTCTACCAAGGGCTCAGGGATGCTTAAAGCAGCTGATCCTCAGGAAAGCAGCAAAGTCCCAGCGCAGTTCTAAGAGCCAAAACCCAGCTCATGGATATCTGAATCCAAGCATTGCCCATCGAACCAGCCTGTGAGACCCTGCCAAACACCAAAATCTTCCTCCCGCATCTCTTCACAACCCACAACCCCTCCCCAGTGCCACTGGCTTCCTCTAGACCCACCACAAAACAACTTTAACCTCTCTCTTTTCCCCCCAAATACTCGTTTCAAACACAGATTTACCCACACCCGCTTGCCGGCTCTCACAAATCAGCAGCAGATGAGCAATCACTCAATTTGCAGGGATAAAAAATAGGAGAAAGGGAAGAAAAATCATCCGTGAGTCAGTGACGGAGAGCTTACCGCTGGGGAAAAGCCGGGGGGACTCGGTGTTCCTTGAAAATTATCTACCCGTGACCTTAAAACCACGGTGGAGGTGGAAGAGGAGATCCGGGTGGGAAGCAGGACAGGATTTAGCACAAGTTCCCCCGACCCCGAGGTTTTATTATCGACTGCCTGCTTGGCAGTGCGATGCCGGCGGGATGCTCGGGATGCTAACCGGAGAAGAGGGGAAAAGAGCAGCAGCCGCAGCCCGGCACCACGTCAAAGCCACCGCGGGGATGGCGAAGAGGGATGCAGGAGATGCACGCTGCCTTTCCCACCCTTGGTCCAGCCAAATCCAAGCCGGGCTCTGGCTAACCTCACTGGTCCGCGGTCCCTGAGGGATGATTTTGGAGCTGGTCGCGATGCCGGGAAAGAATTGCCTCCTTTGTGTCAACCTCTCCCAGCTCAACCCCGCAGAGCCTGGCCGTGCCCCCCCCTCCCTGCACCCTGCAGCAGCTGATGGTGATTTTCCGGAGAGGAAAAAGTACATTATAAATTAAAAAAAAAAAAAGGAGATATCAAGCAAGCTCCGCTCATCCCTCCGTCGCCCAACGCTCGGCAAAGCCTCTCAACCTCCGGAGAGCCCCCGGGTCTGGCTGTGCTTATTAAAGAGCAGCCAGCTGAGACCCCACAGCGGGTGATTTGGGGGGGGCGCAGGGAAGAAGAAGGGGAAAGCAAAAGGAAATCACATTCAAATGCGCAAGAAATTAAATTGCACAGCTTCCCCTCAGCCTCCGGGAGATGGGAAGGGGAAAGTTTCCTGCCCCGTTAATTGTCATCTCCTGGGAACCCCACTTTTGGGGATGGGGGGGGGCTCTTATTGAAACCACTGTGGAGCAAAGCGGAGAGTCAAGAGGTTCACTTCGGAGCTCAACCAGCTGCAAATCCCCAGGATGGAGGGAATCTGGGGGGGCTGCTTCTCCCTGCTGAGTACCCCTCCCATCTGTAGGGTCTGGGGCACCCCTCGCATGCCCAAAGGGCAGGGTGGGCTGGGGTATGCCCCCCCACACAATAAAAAGCTGTAGCTCATGGGGTCACGGAGGTCCCCAAGGCACAGACGCTCCTGTATGAACTGGGACTCGCAGTCAGAGCCCCGGTGTGGAGCAGCAGGGAAGGGAGTTACGGGACCCCCCCCCAGTGATGCTGGCTCAGGGGTGAGGGATGAGCATCCCCCCCCCATCTTCTCACCCTGTCCCCCAGCAACAGCACCCGATTACCGGCTCCAAAGCGGGTGCCCCATTAACAAGTCCAACACCAGCATCCTGTTAATGGGCTCCAAACCAGTCCCCTGTTAGAGGGTGCCCCATTAACGGCTCCAAACTGGGCACTCCATTACCAGCTGCCCTATTACCGCCTCCAAAACCAGTATCCTATTAGCGAGGTGCCCTATTTCCAGTTCCAAACTGGGTGCCTTTTCCCCACCCCCGCCATCCTCTAGAGCCCCCCCATCACCCCCAGAGCCTCGGGGACACACACACATTTGTTGGGGTGCAGATGGGCACCCCATTATTTCAGCGGCCGTGGTGGAGGGGGGGTCTCTTGTCCCCGGGAGCAGGGGTGGGGGTCCCTGTCCCCGTGGTGGGGAGGGGGGGGTGCCACTCACCCAGCGCCAGGTCGAGGAGGTCCCAGAGCAGCAGCCACAGGGGCAGGGGGTTGATCGTCCGCATGATGCCCGCGGGGGGGGCAGCCCCATGGGGCTCACCGGGCCCCCAGCCCCCTGCCCGGGGGGCAGGCGGGCATCACAGTTTGAGAGGGGGGGGGC